>OY754949.1:8326800-8926800 GCA_963576515.1 Cryptocephalus primarius
GTACATTTTATAGGGGATTAGGAAGTAAATCGAAACAATATTACTTTTGAGATTAATGAACTAGATGTGCCCCAGTAAAAACAAATTGTTTTAATAGATAGTGTGTAGCATTTTTGTATCGGTTAGGGTCATTTGTAAATAGTTAAAAATCCACCATCACCTCCTTAAAAGCAGACTGGTCTGTGGAGGTAGACTTTTTAATCAATTAATAGTATAAATTATACTGGTACTACTTAAGAAAAAATTCATGAATATCGACGACGTTTTTATTATTACTATGAATTACATTGAAGAACGGGTCTTTCGAATTAAAAAAGTATATATATATATATATATATATATATATATATATATATATATATATATATATATATATATATATATATATATGATGCTCTTCATAAACCAAACAATAGGGGTTTGCCAGTGGTTCCACTGATACAATTTCTAATCAGTTTACGATACTGTGGTACAGGAAATTTCCATGCAAGTTGTCCTTTTATATGTATATTTATATCTAGAAAAAGTATTTATGCTTTACTCAGTTTATGAATTTTATTTATCTATTCTACTATTTCGTATTTATTTTAGACTGTGGCTGGTAATCTTAGGGGAATTTCACAATCTGCGGTGTCTCTAATAATTAAAAAGATTTCAGTAGTTAGTAGAAAAAATGAGGAATATCGTAAAATTCACAGAAGAACCTTTTCATTATCAAGTTTTTATGAATGAATTTAATGCAATTGCCAACTTTCCTGGTGTAACATCTTGTAGAAACGGTACCCACATCCCAATAAAAAATCCTGGAAGTGCTGTAGGTGAAATGTACAGAAATAGAGGGAGAATTTTCTACATTAATTTACAGATACTTATATTATCCCAATAATGATTGATAAAATTGTTTGAAAAGTTTTATTTACAGGTAGTATGTGGCCCGAGAATGCAAGTATTGTTTCGTTGGGTGTCAAATATGAAAATAATGAAGTACCAAGTCAGCCTACAATTATTTGTTTAACATCAAATTTGCTATATGAATCTGCTAAAAGTTGTGTTTTTTACAGGTAAAACGTTGGGTGACAATGGCTATGCATGTAAAAGATAACTGCTAACACCAGTTGTATATCCTAATATACATGCAGAAAGGAATTATAATAGGGCTCATAGAAGCACCAGAAATATATTCGAAAGTTATTTGGGAGTCTGGAAAGAACGATGTAAGTGCTTAAAAAAAAGAGCTGATGGTGTAAGTTTACCTTTTCTTAGTGGAATTACAAGTTTTAATTTGTTTTAGTGCATAACCTCCTTCTTCTTCTTCTTTCTTCTTTAATAGGCTCGACCGCTGAGGTCATTTAACCAGTGTCAATAGTTGGGTAACTATCCCTTAATTCTCGTGATGAAGAACTGCTGACGCTCGCAAGTTTGTACCTTTCCTTATTAACTATTTTTACTCTATGGCAGTTTGTTATATTTGATTAATGACAAAAGTATTTATAAAACTTCACTAATATATTCACAACACTCTATTTTACACATATATTTTTATTTTAATGTGATTTGACTGGTTTTGTATTATCGGATTGAATTTATTACTGTAAGGTTATGACTCCCGACCTGCACACCACGATTATCAGGCCGGGAATGTTTATAATTTAAATGCGTTTTAACCTCACTTTGACACGATCGTAGAACCATAGAAATAGACATAATACTCCATAGGCCGTTTCCTTACTCACCATTTGCGCTGTTGTCAGAACTTGTACCTTCTGAAGTGCTCATTGGCGGAGGCAAGAAGATTTTGTAACTATCGTACAACGTTGTATATCGACCTCTTTGAGCATTACATATGTGGCATACTACAAATTGGCCCCTTAGTGGGAGTTTTCTTAAGGCCTTAAGGTACGTTTTTAAATATCTTATCGACAAGTGCTACCAATGCTTAAGCGTTAACTGTTTAATTTTGCTGTGACTTTAGAATGCAGACTTAATATTTGTTGTTTTATTTACATGATATATAGTTAAAATTTTGTTCTGTCTGTCGGTATTATTAAAATTTGTTCAGTAGTAATTTTTAAGGTGCCAAATTAAAATTGTTCAATGTTGGTAATTACATTGAAGTTAGGATAAGAAATAAACCATCACGCGAAAAATCAATTTTGCCTTTCTTCTAAACTGCCTAATTTGGTATGGAGTAACTTATACTGAATAAGTCTAATCGGGACAATTTAATTCTGAGGGAATTAAGACGTATCAAAGTGTACGTCTGCGTTTCCTTGGGTAACTGTGCTTGATGTAACATAAACGTGAATGGATGTGAACAATTGATGGTGTGATCGAACCGAGAGGCATATTATCGCTCGATATGTGGCATTTGCAAAATCAAAATTAAACAAAATAAATTTTAAAAGTAACAAAAATTGTAGTCGCATTTTGACCCCCGTTTAATTTGCGCTTACATACATATTGTTCTATTTGTATTAGGTGATCATACCACTATTTTATTCTTTCCTCGACCTTAATGCGATTATCTCCTTTCAGGTTCACTGAAGATTGGTGCAAGTGACTCGAAACGTGTTTTACTGTAATAAAAAACCGCCTCAGATGTAATGGGGTACTAACTTTGTGGTGTGACTTGCACCCGACCTCTTTGAGAAATGGACTTCATTAGAAATAACTAAAATTTTATATTTTACATTGATGATTCTGTTAAGTTATTGTTCCTAGTTATGTATCATGTATCCTAGTTAAAGTTTTTATGGCGATAGGGTGGCGCACGATGTTTACGTCTGTAATTGAGCGATTCTGTAGTAACGTCCAATCAACTAAATCAATCAAAGCCAAATTCGAACCACTGACAGTTTGATACAAAATTCGTCATCCCCGGAAATTTGAAACCAAGGGGATGAAGGGTATAGCCGACATCGACTGAGGGAAGTTTCGACCCCGAAATAATTTATTGGAAGTTTTTTATCTCATTTCTTTGCCATAGCGGATACTGCCTCAATTCTGTTAAATTTCCTTCAAAATATATACAATTTTTGAGTCCGATAAGGCGGGAACAAGCATATCATGGATTGGTTGAAAGGAAGGAAGGGCTGGGACTTGATGCGATATGAATCGAAATTAACGAGATATAAGTTGCTACAAAGCTAAATTTTTAAGTTGGCCGAAATAAAAATTAGAAATTAAGTAGGAGAGAGAAGGGACTTGGGATTGAGTTTCGGACGGTTGAGCTTAGGTTAAGTATCAGCTAGGAATTACAAGTTAGTTTGGCAATCAGTAGATAAATCAGAAAATTATGCCTGGTTAAGTTACAAAAGATCAGAAATATTTTAGTCACTAATCAACATTAGTTATAGAGCCCACGGTTTATTTCAGCCGAAGGGTGTTCATTGCTCTGGCTAGCCGAGCCACTGATAGTTAACGAGAGAAATAATTCAGAACTTCCTGTAGAATTCCTTTTCACGAAAAATCCGTAACAAAATTTTCTGGATTATCTTCCGTGTCATTTAAAACTTTCAATTTTTTCACAACCTGTTCCACTCCACCCTTCCTCCCTGACAGAATGAAGAACGTCACTACAACCCGACAATATTTTTCAATTAATGCCATCCCATCACCGACATCTAACATCCATCACCCCTTCTCACTCCACTCGGATATAGAAACAATATATTTCCGCCCCACGGAACAAATCCTGGACCCGATGTATAAAAAATAACGTCAATTGGTTATTACAACTGCTCGATCAATTTGTTTGTCCCCTGGATGTCTTTTATTGCGGGCAGTCGATCATTCCCGCTCGGCACGTTATTACAAACTGCAAAAAGGTCAGATTTATTTCAATCACCGGACGGAGTTCTGACAAGGCCGTTTGTTATAGCCTATGAAAAAAATTAATCGCTGTCGAGGAACGGAATACTCAGACGTTTGTCTTTTCTGGCGTTGTGTGGATTTTCTTTTTATTTCTGTTATAAGCAAAGAGCGGAATTTTTAATCACATTCAAGGTCTTACCGGCAGGCCGCAGAAGACGCAAGCGTCTCGTGCAGGTGTCACCATTCTCGTATTTTTACTATTCCCAGAGCCCAGATACAGTATTTTTGTTTTCGAATTAGTTTAAATGCTTAGTTCGGTCTACGCAGTGTATTTTTCTACCAGGCCTGTTGGTATCGTAGTATTTAATTTCTTTCTCGCTTTATTAATTTTTCAACTAGCACTGTAGTGGCGAAATTTTTATTTCTTTTGGGTATCTCCATTTCGATTAATTTTGTTTTGTTGCAATTCCTCGTATCAGCTTTAGTGGTTGAAAAATTTGGGTTTTTCATTTATACCGTATCATATTTGGGGTCATTTGCTTTCCGTTTTTAATTATATTTTTGAAAACAGTTTAACAGTGGTTCTAGGTCCTTACGTACAACTTGGTTTATCTTACTATTTGTTACAATGGAACAGCACTTATTAGAATATGATTGCTTTAGCTATGTTAACGAAAGACAAATCTATTGCAATATTTGCGCCCAGTCTTTAGTGTTTAAAGGTAAACAAAGTCTGGAGCAACACATTAAGACCCAGAGACACATAAAGAATATAACGGGACCGTCTGACAGAGAATTTTTCCAGGACTTATGCCAAGCTTTTACAGCCGCAAATATTCCTTTAAAAAAATTAAACAACCCTTCCTTCAAAAATTTTTTAAAAAAGTATACTAAAAGGGCGATTCCAGATGAATCTACTTTGAGAAAGGAATATTTACTGAAAGTGTACAACAAAACAGTAGAAGCAATTAAATCTGAATTTTTAGACCAACACATGTGGATTAGTGTGGATGAGACTACAGATATAAAAGGTAGATGTGTCGTAAATGTTGTTGGCGGAATATTAAGTGGACAACCCTCAGATCAGCATTTAATTAGTACAACTTTCCATGAAAGAGTAAACGCTGAAAAAATATGCGAACTTACAATAAATGTTTTAAAGAAGGTTTGGCAAGGGGATCCATCAAAATTATTATTATTTGTTTCAGATGCGGCCAGCATTATGTTGAAAGTAGGAACATTGTTAAAAAAATATTTTCCTAATATGCTGCATATTACTTGCTTTGCTCATGGATTACATAGGGTATCTGAATTTATTCGAGAAAGTTTTCCCGACGTCAATTCTTTAATTAATCAATTTAAAAAAATCTTGTTAAAAGCTCCATCACGGACTTCATTATATCGAGAAACATGTCCAAATCTTCCCCTTCCTCCTCATCCAGTTATCACACGTTGGGGCACATGGTTAGAAGCTGCTATATTCTTTTCAAAAAATTTTGACATACTTAAATTGTTTGTTTCCAAGTTAAAAGATGATGCTAGCGCCATTGAAAAATGTAAACAGCTTGTTACCAAAGCCGATTTACAGAATAACTTAAAATTTATCGAACATAATTTTTCTGAAATCCCCGAAACAATTACGTTGTTGGAAAAGCGAAACATAAAACTATCGGTTGCCCTAGAAACATTTGATTCTGTGTTAACTCATTTGAAAAACACATCTTGGCCGTTGCAACACAAATTTGTAAATAAAATTGATGCCATAATTGCACGCAATACCGATTATTTTATTTTAAGGCAAATAGGTATGGGTGGATTTAGAGATGAGGAGGTACATAAAAAATATTCTACTCTTGTTCCATATTTTTTATATACTCCTGTAACAAGCTGTGATGTTGAAAGGTCCTTTTCAGCCTTTAAAGACATTTTAACGCCAAAAAGGACAAATTTTACGGAAGAAAATATTGAAAAATATTTAATAATTTATGCGTATACTTCAACAAAAAATAAATAATTTTTTCAAACCATTATTGTGCTGAGGTTATTATGTTATCAGTACGCCACTGAACGGGGAGAAATCGATCAAGGCAGTATTGGGCGGCACGTCGCAACGTTATCGCCTTTATTCATTTGGCCCGCTGGACGTTATATATCAACGATTATTTTCTCCGCTCTTTGGTTATAAGTGAGATCAGTTATGTTATTTTCAAGGCCCTGTAAATCAGCTGGACTGTGAAACTTAATGTACGTGATTTAAAAAGTGTTCCAGGAAAATTCCATTGCGTCAATCTATGCAAATTACGTTTTAATTGGGAACTCCTATGCAATACAGAAATACAGTTACAACGTATTAAACATACAATAGGTTTCCGGATTCAAACTGTCCCAACGGCCTTACCCAACTCACATGCAAATACAAAATTATTATCCTAGAGGGTCCACAAATACCTATCATAAACATGAATTGCTGTTATGGAAGGTTGTTACAAGGTTATGGAAGTTCTCAACTCGACTCAAAAAGGTAAAACTCAACAACAGAAGTCGCACCACGAGAAATCACACCGCTTTTGAAAATGTCCACTATAGATGTGGACGCAACGACTTACACAAACCACGGCTTTTAGCCCGGAATAAAATATACTTCAAGGTTCCGGCCTCCTTTATTATGCTTCCACAACCTATTATATGTGGTGTCGTTTTGGATTTCATCACTATTGTATACATTGATACAAATTTTTTCGCCTGTAAACCGAAGTGAATTCGTTTTTTAGAAGTTTTCATAGGAACCTCTCAGTCTTCCTCTCTCTCATTATTTACCGGAATAATGGAGCCTGGCAGCGTAGACTTCCACGGACGAAACATTTTCAAAAAACACTATCACTATCACTATACCACTCTCACTGTGCCACTATCACCTTCTATTAAACTACTATTCTGTAATATACTGCACGTTACACCTTAACTAAATAATTGCACTGTTTGGAGGAAGATCAGAATATCGCGTCGTTTATTACAGCACAACAATAGAGGGACTGAATTTAACTCATTACAAATGTAAATACGTATGCAAAGACGCGGGAAATGTAGAAATAAAATATTACCGACCTTATGCGGTTGAACATTTAAACATGTGGTTCATTTACAGTTCTAACAATCGGACACCTGATGAATCTATCCATCCTTTTTTAACTACAGCACCGGAAAGAGAGAAAGAGAATAAGCATCATTCGGCACATGAGCACAATCACGACAGCATAGTTTTATAAAACGCTATATCGTTGAACATGATTATAATTGAATTATTCCAAAGACATATTCAGTGACTGTTGCTATCAAATTTAAAAAAAATTATGAATATTGAATTTTTCCAAACTTCATTAGATAATTTAATGAAGTTTACAACAACACCAATACATATATAAATAAATATACACATACAATACATTATGACAAATACACACGACAATATACCCCAAAATTCACAACAAATTATTCTGTCACTTTAAAATTTCATAGGTAAATTGTGCCAATCAGAAAATTTCAATGTATTTGTATACCTACATCTGCAAGGTATAATAAACGCAAATCTACACTAGTACATCACAACTAATAAAATTCACCAGTCTTTTTTCAATAAAATGTAAATTTAAAAAATGAAATTGTGGGAAAATTTGCTAATTTGTCCATAATAGCAACACATGTCTATTTCTAAATTTAATTGTAAATCAAAAACATAAATAATGACATGCTTGTCGGACGTTCAGAACTGCCATATCCATTCCTAACCCTACACACTTTTATATCTTGTATCCTCTTAACAGACTGATACAATTCACGCCCCCAATTTTGTCCCTCCCCATATTACAAGATAGATGGGATATTGTTAATCATCCTCCGTACGGGCCGCGGCTTCCAAATTTATTAAGAAGCTTATCGATGAATTCTCCCGATTCCCTATCAAACTATAAATCACCGGAGGTGTTCGGTAAGCAGCTCGAGCTTATCTCTGGAAGGGACGCAAGTTATGATGACCCGTGTAGTGAGGGGATTATGTCAGTATTTAAGGAGTTTATCTTGAGCGGGGGATTACTTACAAAAGTGAATTTCACCTAATGTGCTAAAGGGTTTTAGATTAGAGTGATTAATATTGGACGAGGTGGAGATTGCCTGGAAAAATAATTAACTGTACTTTTAGAAAATATATTTCACACAAAAGTATTGAATAATAGCTTATTTGTAGTACTTTTAGTTTTAATTCAGTTATTGTGTGCTGTACTGCTAAAATTGTTAATGTTGTTAAGGGGATTAGTATAGTTTATTGAGGAAAAATAAATACTGAAATCTTTAAAATTTGACTAAAATTTTTGGGTGAGTTCATCACTTCCCAAATATTTCTACGCCTGACTTTAAATCAATTGTTGCGCATATGTGCCCATTTCTTCGAAACTAACTGTGTGAGAAGATTTAAATAAAACAATTCGAAGTTAATAATCTTGTATACGTAGCCATCAATTCACCCTAAGGTACCAAGCTGAATAGTGATTAATATTGAAACGCGTAACATTCCAATTATAATATAATTAATATTGACAATTTCTTCCACGATACCATTTTTTCTCTCCCTGTGTTTCCCTGTCTTCTCGAGAAAGTTAACGTGGAAAGCCCCGGGGGAAATTCATAGAATTTTCGGTGCCTTGTCGTCTGGCGAGATTCATAATTTCCATCCACAACTATTCAAAACTTTCAAGAGTTGTTATAAACTTACATAGTTAGTGTTTAGAAAATTTCTCATTCCCATCGATTTTCCGGGAATACACGCAGCGACTGACAGACGTGCAGCCCTCGACTCCCTCGGGGGTTCGTGGTGAGAGAGAAAATTTTGGACGAAACTGGAGAAGGTTTGCTTGATGGATTTCAAAGGCAGGTGGTATATTGAATTTTGTTGCAGTTGTTGGAAGAATGTTTGTTTTTGACGAAATGTTATGCTTAGTGTTAGGGGCGACATTTGCTATTGTACCTTATGTAAAACTCACTGAAAACATTTCCGAGGAAGAAATTCTTGAAAAATTATTTAATCAATTATATATTTATTGAATGAAATGATTCGGTATCGGTTAGCTCGGTGAAGTTGTTTCAAAAACATTCTACAAATTACTTTTCCATTGTTCACAAATTAAACATCCAACGGCTTGCAAATTTACTACAAATTTTTGTACAACTCAAATGAGAAAAATATTTTTTTCGTCACTTCTTTATTTCACGTCCCACTAGCGGCGTTAAAACCCTTCTGGAAAGGTGAAAATTTCTGCAGTATATTGTTCTACTCAAGTTTATCAAAAATTACTATAACGAATGCACCTTAATATATTTTCTAAATGTTGCCTCGGTTTAAACGCGATATAAGGGTATTTTCCCCTAAATGGATAAAAATGGGTGGATATAATTTTTCGTTATATTCTAACCTTCATTTATCCAGATTAAGATGAATTCGAAAGAATTTTTCTTTACATTTTTATTCAATGTTAATTTAGGGGTAGTTTTACCAATTTGGGTTCTAACCCTAAACAAGAAAACTTGTCCGAACTGTACAAAGATATGCTGAATTTGGAACATGACATAATTATCACAGATGTACAAAGTTTTGTTCAGATGTTCCCGAAATACCTACAACAAGTGGAGTTTCTTACATTTTTAGGGGTGCAGGGTTATCGTCGACTTAAAATACACTATGCACAAGTGGTCTGGTTCAACTGGGCAACCTGACAGTTCTTCGCACCTCGTAATTTGACTAAGTTATACAAATTTGTATTCTCAAATACTGAAAAAATCCGATAATATCAACCTTATTGAGCCCAACATTATAGCACAATATTCGGCACATTTGACTGTTTGAGATGTTGGTAAGTGACAAACCGTCTGAATTTACACTGAAAACATTTTCTTAAAATTTTTTAAGATCAAGAAAGTCAGAAAAATTGAAAAAAGATTCCTGATACAATTTTCTACTTCGAAGTGATAATGATGTCCAGACCCAATCAGTTTTGTGTTGTTGAATTGAGACATGCTGAAATTATGTTTTCTAACTTTGAAGTAAGTTGGGGCAGCCAAAATTTCAGACCTCCAAACCGATAACAGGTCGCTGGATCCGTATAAACGTCAGTTTTCTCTCGATATCGATTTAGAATCCATTTATGGATCGAAAAGTCTGAAAAATTTCATCTAGTATTTGGATTTTCATAAGTCTCCTGAGTAGTTTTCAAATTTTTCCACCCCACTTAAACACTTTAACAAGACTTAAAATTTTTAATATTTATTTTATGGGGAAGGAACCCTCCACCAACTGGAAAAAATTACGACTATTATTTAGATCTAATTTATTTTTATATTTATTGTTTTTATTTTAAGTTAAAGTTAAGTTAAATTTTAAGTTATTAAGTTATTCCATAAGAATGGAAAAAACTGGAACTATTTTTTAATGTGCAAATACGTTAAATTTGTTCAAGTTTTTAAAAGCATAGAGATGAGATTCTACCAAAATCCTAAAAATCCAAAATTCTAAAAATCTACCAAGAGAGTTGAGGGATTGAAGAATAGGCTCTTGATTTCTTACAAGTATCTAGATAAAAATTTAGAATTTCGTCAGTTCTCCGACAAAATTGTAGCACCCCAACTTTAAGCAGTTTCATCGTCGGTCGTATTCGTCGGTAAATATATATATGGAGTATCGTCAAAATTTGAGTTTACCTAATTTTTTTGTGAATTTGTAAAATTCATCATTAAAACTAAATTGAGATTTTTGTAACCACTGAAGCCATGGAAAACTTTATCTAAATAAATTCGGATAGTAACCTCAAATGTGACGTTACGAGTTCAAGTGTTTTGGAAGGGTGGTCCAATAATTATGACTAAAGTTGAAGAGCGAAACTTATCTTTCTTCAGTGTATCGTGGTTCGAAGACAACTAACCATTTTTAACAGAGTTCGCTTTTACAATAATTGCCAAATGAGCAGTTTTATGTAATTTAACACATATTCATTTATGTAGGTAAAGGTAAAACTGACTTGGTATAGTTCATTATTCCCATGTTTAATAAACTACTAATATTTAAAATCAGCACAATTTACTAACGTGAAACAATTGTTTATACTTCGTGAAATTCCATCACACAAATTTCGTCGATACTTTACTGAAACTGCAATAAACCTAGAGGGGTTTCATCAAAATTAAAGTTTTGATGAATATTGGGTGAAGTTTCAAATTTCAGTTTTACAGATTTTCAACATTGCAAATTTGAGTTCACATTATTGAAATCCCGATAATAGCCTGAAACCAACTCACTACAATATCATATATTACATTCAATTATCAATAAATCTGTAAAAAACTTTTAGGCTTTTCATCCAATATGAAGTTTCGATGAATTTTTATTGAATATTAGAATTTTGTGTCATATTTTTGAAACTTTTTATAGTTACAGCATTCAGGTTATAGTCCTGTCGCAGTCGTAGACATGTTTATCTTCAAAATTCAATTTTCTTGTAGTGTAACATAATATTTCTCTTTATTCAGGCCCTTTTCTTTAAAACTGAAGCATTGTTTATGGATCTAATCTGTACAATATTTTGCTATATCTAGCGTTCACTTAGAACTTAGAATTCTATACAACACATGTGCAACGTTCAAATAACTAATTTGATTAAAAATTCTGTAGCTTTTTAAAAAATAATACCAACAAATGTTCTGTGGTGATTGGATGGTGTTTACATTAAATGTGGATACGGGTATCACTTCAGATCTGATTTCATTTTCATCACACAGCGTTGGTAACTGTCATTTAAACACATTAAGCCCCGCACCAAATAACAACATGTCTCGCTTCTCCACCGACCTCCATTGCCGCCCAGGGTTCGTCCTACTTAAAACCTCCGTTCCTATTTGTCTCATAAAAATGTATTAGGAAGGAGGTTTAAGCCACAGCGAGACGGCAAAAGAGCATTGTTAAATGCTTTAATTTAAAAGGCTTTTAGAAAGATTGGCCGTTCTGAGAGTGGGGAGTTCGTTTGGTGTGCTTTTACAGCCAGGCTCGTATATTAAATTTTTAACAACTCCGGAAGTTCCGGTATACGGTCAGTTCCACTCCGGGAGAAGTTACGTCCAGGGAGGCGTTCGATTTATCCAGACCGCTGAGGTAATTATGGGAATGACCACATCATTTATCGAAATGGGGACGAAAAAAGGAGATTGTCATGTAGTTTACATGCTTAAACGCTAAATATATATCACAGAAGTAGAGTATCATTACAGTCACTCTAATTTGCATGATTAGGTGACTAAATGAAATTCTGTGCTATTTGACATTTTTTAGTTTAAGAGATTGGGGGTCAAAACCCCTGTGATCAGAGTCATGACCAATTTTGTTTCTAATATGTTGGTCGTATGTTGTATAACAGGGTTTCAGAGTTTGCTGACACCCTATGTGGGCAGGGGGTAGGGGTTAAATACTAGAATCTTCCCATGACCATTATATTGAATATGCATGATGCGTTGGTTCATAATACTCCAACCATTACTGTTTGGAAAATCATGGCAACTTGTTCAAAAATCACAAAATTTGGAGAAGCAACAAGTTACCGTTTTCTGAAAGAAAGAAAAACTCAAGAAACGAGAGTCGACCTAAGAAACATACCGGAAGGCAACTAACAAATCAATAATTTTGTTAAAACTGGCATTCATCGTAAAGTTCATTTTTTTATTCGAATAGATACCTACCCTCAACAAAATACATAATTGTATTGTGGAAGATAACGAATTATTGGCTATTATTTGAAGAAGATTCTGGAATTGTCTAAGAGAAATACAGTTTTCGTGTGAAAAATATACTAAATGAGCTTTTTTTCTTGATAAAGGCGAGATCTTTTGTTGGAGAAGAGAATATTCAAGAATAATATAAAGGTTTTGTACCGAGGGAACAATTATTAATTATTTAGACGAACGATGGTTAAATGAAGGGCATACTGTTTCAAAATGTTGGGTATACAAAAATATCCCCAATTCTTGGTATCTTTTATTCTACTGACTTGAATCCACCAGTTTGAATACGTCGTAGATTGATAGTTACACAAATTACTGGTGGAAATGGTTTTGCAAATAAAAGTTTATTAGAATTTATTTCAAAATCCACCAATGATTGTCACGAGACAATGACTGCGGACGTGTTTGAATAATATTTGGATCAAATATTAACTTACATACAACTTAATCATAGTTATGGAGAATCCTAGTTAATGTTCGTGTTTACTAGAAAAATTACCAACTTTTGCGTGGAAAAAGCGTGAAATAATTAATTGGATAAAAGGGAAGGAGATCCCATTTGGTAATACTGTAACGAACGGATAGTTTCCATGCTACTTGTTGTGTTTGTGTGAAAAATACCCAATGTTAATGATGACACTAGTAGAATAAAACGTCTGTACACTCCGTGCAAATTTGCGACAATACGTTCTTTAAAAAAGAACTTATGCATATCGTTCACGATTCAAGTTTTTTGTACAGGATTTGCAGTCCAACTTTCTGTCTTCTGAATATTTTGGAGTAAATCAGTCTTGCTAACAATTTTTTAGTTAGTATGTAACAGAATATTTAACTTTTTTATCAAATAGCAAATCATACTTTTCTATTGTGGTGTATATGATTGCGAAATACTGAATATCGATTGTCACATTATTTCGTTGTCCTGCAGGGGTGAAAATATCTATAGCAAATTTTTAATTGAAGAGTCGACTGGATCAAGGAGAAACGCAGAGAAATTTTAAATGACAAGACTTCAATTTCCGGGTATTTTATCTGACAAAAAAAAGCAAAAACTAATTTTGGGTAAAATGAAGTTACTACAAAATTAGTGTGCTTAGCTATGCTTTTCCAATATCCATCAATAGTATTAAATATACAGTCGATTTTCGTAATTGTCGTTATATGAGGAACCAATTTGTTTGCTGGTTAAATCAGCATTTTTAAGGAATAACTCTGACTTAATTTTTTCTATGAAGAATCTATATACATACCACAACTTAAAAATACCTTATACTGATTTCATACTAATAATCGAAATATCAAAATAACCCTTTTGGACTGCACTTTTTATTTGAATTATTCCAAGAATAAATTTATTTCTCATAATAAACTTATAAGTAAAACTTATTTATAATGGATTAAATTTAAAAATTAGCCTATTTTCTAATGAAACATATGTTAATACATACAAGTATCAAATTATGTTTCTTACTATGCTTACAGTTGTAAAAACCCAAATGAATTCTTTTAGTGTTTTTACTTACAACGGAAAATTTTTATCTGGTGTCGGGTATCTGGTATTAGTATATGATTAATGAACGATAGGTTTATAAGAAGCGCAACTGTGTTGGGCCAAGAACCTTGTAGTCCCTGGAACATAAAATGATTGCATTAGCCCAAATTGGTCTAAAAATTTCAAACATTTTAATAACAAAATATCTAATATATAATGCCATAAAAATAGCTAACCTGACCTGAAAATTGGCAGTAATAATACTCAATGTCTTTATTCGTATTATTATTATTATAATCATTTTTATTAATGCGTACTTGTGTGAAATTTACATACGAAATTATTAATACGCCACGCAGTATTTTATAATGTAAGTTTTGAGTAGATCTGCGTAATATAAGAACATATATTGTCTTTTCTATACTACATAATTAAATGAATCTAATGATTTGTACGAAACATAGCTTTTGTATTTTAAATACATTTCGTTACATTGATAATAAATTACGGGTATTCATGAGTTCAAATGAAATTATCTCTATTGCATTAGTTTAAACATTTGAACATTTTGGCATTCTGAATGGACCAATTAAGTGATATGATAGGTTAATGAGAATTTGTCATAAATTTACATTGCCATGGTAAATGTCAATAATGCCCGTGTTTCGTGATTAAAAAATTGCCTATATCATGAACGTAACACTAATTTTACAAATACAGGAACTATCTACCTAATTCAGCTATCAAAAACAAATTCCCTTTAACTAGTGCAAAAGCTGTTTTAATTAAGCAACGTAGTTAAATATTTGTTTCCCAACGTTCTCAAATAATGAAGAGAAATCCAAACGTAGCATCCGGAAATTAATTATATTTAAACCTCTAAACATATGTACACGCGCACGTACCCGTGTACAGACATGAGCGTGTAATTCGTAAATAACCTCGGTTAATTTTTGTAACAAGACATCCAATTAAAATTTTCCGTCACTTGCTCTTTTTAACTCGAATCAACCCTTACCTTTACCTACACACATAAAAGCGAAAACGGCATTCACTCGAAAACAAAAATTAGCTTGATTAAGAATAAGTTTACGGGTGGAATAAAATATTATTTTCTTTATTTTCGTCGCGGGACAATAAAAAGACCGCTGGCATTAATTACAGACGGAAGTTTTAATTGACGACGTCGATGGTGAAAAGCCGTAAAGCGCCTTTTCACTAATTTTCTCGGATCACCTTTTGTATTTCGGCACGTCGGATTACTTGATTTATTTTACTGCGGCTTTAAAGGGAACGAGGAACAAAAAATCGGCGTGGTCTATAGGAGAGGAAAGATTGTGGTTTGATGGCTTCAATCTCGCCGTGGAGACAATATTTGATAAGCGAGAATGTCCTACTTTATTTCGTTAGAGTATGATGGAGAAAATATGCTGGGAAATTCATGTTTTTACATCTTAGGCAAGGATAAATTATTCGATAGGGATCGTCGAAAAGTAAAAGATATAGCAGCAGAATTTAATAAATCATTCAAAAAAATTCTGTTTTACTTGTAAAAGGGGAGCAACTCATAATTGATTAATTCAGCAATAAATTTAGTTACAAAATGGCATCCTAAATAAAACTAATTAAGGAAAGAAAAGCCGGAGAAAAGCTCAGAACCATAAAATTTTTCAAACTGCTTGTAATAAAGGAAATAAAATTTTTTCGCGACTGCGGCTATAACAGCGGTAATTTCATTATACATTTTTGTTTACGTTCCCAAATGATTATAGTAATTTGTTCATATTATCTTTAATATTAGTTAGTAATAATTATTTACAACTACATTAAACATATTTCAATTTACATAACACGTTTCTCAACTTTTCTAACTGAGAAATGAAAAAAATATATATTGTCCAAAAATTATGTTTTAATACGTAAACAAACTATTCGAATAATTTACAAGTTGAATAAAAAGCTAACAAAATATTCCTATTGAGCACAAAAAGCTAGTAGATACGAATTTTAAAATAAAAATCGAATTATGATAATTAATTTTCGCTACATAAACCTCCCACCACGTTCCCAACAGCCTGCTTAAAAAATCCACGTATTGGAAACTTTGCCAAAAGAGACTGATATTTAAAGGAAATTCTTTGAAACTTTTTTCAGCAACACTTCAAGTCCAGAATGTCAAAATGCCGATGTCGCGTTTCTACATTTTTATAAACAAAGCCGTGCCAAATTTTAAAAATTGATAGCTCACTTTATTCCAAAGGGTCAAAGGGTAAATTTTTTAAACTTAATAAAACTGCAAAATGCTAGCTTTTTAAATAAAAAAGTTACTATAGTGTACTATTTGTATGGTGCTCCAAATCACGAAGAACCAGTTAATCTAAACACCCAATTCTCATAATGGAAATGGCATATGTTAACATAATAGTAAACATGTCAGAGAGGCTAAGCGGGTGTGTGGGTGCATGCGTGCGTGTGTGCGTGCGTGCGTGCGTGCGTGTGTTTGTGTGTGTCATGGCCTCCCACTTTCTCTTGCTCATTGTTACTGTATACGTAATTTATTAAAAAACATGACAAACTGCTGTTACAACATACAGGCTGCTTTTTGGTCGTTTCCTTGGCGGGCACAAGTACTAGGGCACAAGTACTAAGGGGCAAATTTGTAGTCCATCACTTAAGGAATACTTAAGAAGGCCTTGGTGGAGGAAAAGTTGGTGCAACCTCAAATAAGCTGTTCGATAGATACAAATTCTTCTTGCCTCCGCCAAGGAAAACTTAAGAAGGTAAAAGTTCTGGCAACAGCGCAAATCGTGATTAAGGAACCGGTCTATGTAGTATTATTTCTATTTCTATGGTTTCACGGTCGCCTCAAAGTGAGGTTATAAACTATAACATATTAAAACTTGTAATTAAACTATGAAAAAGTAAATTTAAACCCTCAACCCTCTTATTAAACCCAAAACCCAAACCCGAATATTATTCGAAGATATTTCTGGTGGTTCTATGAGCCCTATTATATTTTTTTTCTGCATGAGGATGTACAACTGGTATTAGCAGATACCTCTAACATGCATAACCATCGTCACCCTACATTTAACCTGTAACAACACATAATTTATAACAGATTCATATTGCAAATTTGAAGTTAAACAAATAACTATAGGCCGAGCTGGCACTTCATTATTTTCAAATTTGACACGAACATCACTTCTCTGAAATATTATGTTATCATAAGTGGACCCGGAATACCTAGCGACAATATCTAACATTTGCATTCTTGGGCCATATGCCACCTGTAAATAACACTTTTATAACAATTTCATCACTCATTATTGAGATAATATAAGTATCTGTAAATTAATGGAGAAAATTCTCCTTCTATTTCTGTATATTTCATGTACAGCACTACCAGGATTTTTTATTGGGATGTGGGTACCGTCTATACAAGATGTTACACCAGGAAAGATGGCAAATTGATTAAATTCGTTTATAAAAACTTGATAATGAAAATGTTCTTCTGGGAATTTTTGGATATTCCTCATTTTTTCTAAACGACTGAAATCGTTTTTATTATTAGAGACAGTGTAGATCGTGAACTTCCTCTAAGATCTCCAACAACCGTATAAAATAAATATGAACTAGTAGAGTAGGTAAATAAAATTTAAAATCATAAATAAAACATAAGTAATCATTCTTTCTCTAGATATTTCTGAATATAAATATTGTACATATATAAAAATGTAACCTACCTGGAAATTTACTGTACCATCATAGTATCGTAAACTGATTAATAATTGGATCAGTGTAACCACTTTCAAACCTCTATTATTGGGTTTATGACGAGCATCATTAATCGAAGTCAAAATAATATGTACAGTTATATATTTAGAAAAGCAATACCTCCTTATAAACTCACGTTCACTATATAAATCTAACGGATTTTGCCCGTCTCTCAAATACCATTTAGGTAATCGATTTATGTTAATAATTCGATTGACGAACTCATAATAATCGCCACTCATCTTGAAGGCGAACGTATCTTTTAATATTTTCTGAGGGTTACACGAGGTAAGATCAAACCGACCTCGGCCTCATCTCATTCTTAAGGTGCACTTAGTTGACTATAAAATACAGATGGCACAGTAAGTACGCCTTAAGGTTTGAGGAATCCTAAAGGCGCGATTATAGATTTGCCCGTAAGTGTGTTACGATGCTCTGAGCACAGGGGTTCATAGATTTTCTACAGATTTACTATGAAAGCATTATATCTTAAAAAAAAGAGTTCGAAATTTTTTGAAGGTTTGTAAATAGTTCAGCCAACAAAAGCCAGCAAAAACTGCCCGGGCGGATTCTCCACCGTACGTCCGTTTATCATGGCGACGTTCCGATATTTTCTTTCGCCGAGACAATATTTGGCAATACTTCATTCACAGCGGCGGTTAAATTTTTTCCCGCAACCTCCCCTTCTCTTACGCACACACGCACACCTGGTCCTGACTTCTGACAATGCGAACATCAGAAAGGAGAGCGTCCACAAAAGGCGGCGTCTATTTCTTCACCGGTTTTTCCCTGAAAGTCCAAAAATCCTCGAGCACAGCGGGAATAATCGTCGCCGGAGCGTACTGCGTATCACGTGTCACCAACACGGATGCATGTAAAATGTATTGGAAAAGGAAATCCTCCTCCCCCACACTACACTAGTCCTGGCATTTTATTTTTCGTTCGCTCTCGGACGTTCATTCGATCGGAAGGTTTAACTCTTGCTCGGATTTTCTAATAGACTCGGCGCGAAGGAAACGCCAAAGAGATGCGTCAATAAGGAGAATTTATCTCAGTGTTCAGAGTTCTCGAATGCAGTTTGAATTTGAAACTGGCACTTCTTTGCGAGACTATAATAAGCCTCTCTAAAGCAGTAAACCAATTGGGTCCTAAAATAGATAAGTGAAATTGATGTCGCAAAATATGACTTCAACCCAGAGAAATATTCTATTAGGAAAGCTTTACTATATTTACTTCTTGTCTGATATTTCCATTCACTTCATTAACACTCCTGATGCTCGCACAAATCTCAGTGTGCATCTAAACTTTCGATAGATTCCAATAGCTCTTTTGGAGCCTACGCAAATCACGGATCATTTCCTGCAATATACGTATGTATTACGGAAAGTTAAGTTAGTGAATAATGTGTAAATTATTAAAGGGCGGAAATAGTGGAACTTACAATTTCTGCATTTTTAAGTTTTTTTACAAATTTGGATTTTTGCGAATGCTTCATGTTCTATACTATTTTCTGGAAATTGGCTGGAAATTTAAAAAGCATACCAATCTTGAGAGAAGGTCAGTTAGTTATAGTTATATTTATAATACCCTCACCTGCAATCCGAAATATGAAATAACGGTAGGTATTATTTCTCGGAATATTAAAAGGATGGGTGCTCGCAAATATAACCCGGTACTTTTCCGTGATTCCTTGTATCGATAACGTCCATTTGTTGAGATCTCCTTAAGGGGTCTGTTCTGACCAATGAGAGATTGAAAATGGGTGCGTAAAACTATTTTCCTCTCCTGCAATTTGGGAAGGAGAAAATTTCCACCGACAGAATTCAGTACGTTTCTACCTTTCATAAAGGCCACAAGTACAACTGTAATTAAAAATGACAGTGGTATAAATGGAATTGAATGGTTCTAGAAATTTAGATAGGTCAAGAACAAATTTAACTGAAATATGGATAAAACATTTTAATGAGATGGGTTGGGTGTGGAAGTGAAAATGTATTTGGTATAAAATGTTCGAAAATAGTAAGTAAGCAAACATAAACCTCCAAAATGCATTAATATACTAATAATTTCATAACAACAATCTATTGATTTTGAGTAGCTGGCGTGCAAGCAATAAGTGTTACCTACTCGACAAGTACCTTAGAATATTATGGACAAAAATTGTCTTCACCCCTTCAGTATTTTCAACCGGAGTTGAAATTTTCTTCTCAACCGCCTTGGATCCCCTAATTTGTGAGTAGAGAATAACATTTGTACAAAGTGGATATTTTGCGTATTTATACGGATATAAAATTATTTGCATGTTTATATCTAAATCTGCATGGAATGTATAAAATTTGAGTATCACATTTTAACTGATACGCTTTGTAATAATAAACCACTTTTATTTTTAACGTAACAATTTACCTCTCTCTCAGTCTCTCAGTCTCTCTCTCTCTCTCTCTCTCTCTCTCTCTCTCTCTCTCTCTCTCTCTCTCTCTCTCTCTCTCTCTCTCTCTCTCTCTCTCTCTTCATTTCGATACCCAGGTAGAACCAGGAGGAATTTGGGAATTTTTTTTAATTCCCCATAAAGGTGTGCATGCCTACAGTAGAGATGTGAAGAATTTTAGCCTTATAACTACTCAAGACCGCTTGATTTTAAAAGTAATTTTGTGTGTGACACACAGACACAAAAACACAGACACACGTTTCCCACTTTATATTTTAGATGGCCAATATCTATGCCTTATCAACTACTAATACTACAATTTTCTTTTGCGGTGTGTTTCATAATACCATTTTCCATATGAAAGCTTTGAAATTATTTAATTAGCACTTAAAACATTATATTTGAATAGCCATTGCGAGACGTGAACACCTTGTACTGTGGCATGTGTAATTTTTTCACCGCTCCTTTGCTTGTGTCATCACTAATTCAGTTAATATTGTTAATAAATTTGCCATACTGATAAGGATATTGAGCTTCACCTTTCTTTCACTTCTTAGTAAATATAACATTTTCTGGAAACAAATGAAACATTTACAAGTTCGATATCGAAATGAATATCATCTGGTTTCCCCTATGATGGTTTCCTATGATGGGATGTGATTTATTAGGTATTAATTCCGTGGAAGAATTTTCTAATTACGTATCTCACAGTGCATGAACACATGAAAATGTGTTAGGAACAAATTAATTTGGAATTCGATGATTAAACTGGAGCGCCTCTCCTTTTACAGTGCGCTATTTATGCGACTTGTTTAAAATTCTGGTAATTTCAATTAAAATTCATTAAATGGTGATAACGAGGTTATTGGATGAACAAAATGTTGTGGATACAAGGAAATATGTTTAGAATCAATTTCATTACAGGTATTAGCTATAGGGACGTAATTAAAATTAGGTGCTTTAACTTAAAAAAATCTTTTTTTGTCTAAAGACGAGCAATAATTTTGAATAATAAAGTTTTTAATTTTTTTCACATTTTTAAATAAACTTGAATGTTGTTTATAACTTTAAGTAATTCCCAGATGTAGATAAGGATAACTGGAAATATGTCTTAATCTACCTTTAAGCTAGTCAAATGGACATGCTGGAATATGTATATGGATACACAAATGTGATGAACGTAAAAGTATGAACATATTATTACTCTTCTATCAGACAATCTTCTTAACACCTTGCCAATTTCTTAAGTTAAATTAATTCTCTATCTCGCGGGTTTTCAGTTAAGTACTGCATTGTTTTTAATTTTTCAACAAACGTTGTTTCTTACAAAATGGTATACTAGTAAATATCCTCGCTCGATACGATGCTACCATACTTACTAGTTTTCATTTAAATTTTTTGTTTGGCATTTGTTTCTTTAACATAAATCAGATTCTTTCATATTTCAAATTAGCTGATGTTTGGGAAATATCTTTTAAACGACAAGGAATAAAAATTTGATATTTGGTGTGCATTATTAACTTGATATACACTTTAAGAATAGTAATAAATAAATTAGCATTATAATATTTTCCTACATCAAAAAGAGTGCAATTAATAATACTAATCGACTCGCCCGGGCCTATTTCCAACAAAAAGACTGTCTTTGATTTACAAAATTTATTCCACTGTGTATTTTAATGCAACGACTGTAAATTGTTGCCAGTACCTAAATTACGTTAAATTGATTAAGTTAATCACAATATATGATATAATAACGTTCGTTTCCTTTTTTATCTGAGTTACTAATTATATTAACTTAAATTGTATCAGGTTACTTAACTATTGTGAATGTTTTATCAATATCGTCCTAATTAGCGAACTGAATAAACTAGTCTTGGTTAATTGCCTTTAACAAAGAATATAATAGTTTTTTTCTTCAGGATATTCATATCATCCTTTACTAGAAACGTCTGCCCAAATTTGGCATGAATGGTATTTAATGAAATATTTAAAATGTAGAAAATTAAAGTTTGCAATAAATAATATTATTTAACAATTGATATGTCATTGCTCGTTATCATTTATAATTGTTATACTATAAAATAACTTACACATTTTAACTAATTTGTGTTAACAATTACAAATGGTTTTGTCAATTAATAAAGGAAATAATTACTGAAACGTTCAAGTTATAGACGAAATGTAATTAAATAAAGAATTTAATATAACTTAATTGTGATAAACGTGAAAAGTCAGATTGTTGAATAAAATTCAAATTTGGCCGAGTACCAATGAAATTTTTCAAAGTTCATCCTTCACGAACCAAAACTCAACTCACCGGTAATTAATACAATTTCCTTAAGTATGAGCTTTGAATACGTCGTGAACTTCTCAAGAGTAGTCTAAATAATTTCGTGAACAAAGCAAAAATTCAATGTTGGAATCGAATTTACCATTGAATAGTTTATTGCCTACGAGTCAGACCAAAAGTGCATCCCACATTAGAAGCACACGCGGCTACGGCGGAATAGATGATTTATCCCTCCCTGAAACGAATACCAAAAATGTTTCGAAACGTTTCGTTCTCCCCCGTTTCGTTATGCAAAGGGGGCATGCAGATAAATTTTTCAAAGGGAGCGATTTATGTTGGCGCGAGCTCGAGAGGTCATTAGAAAAATATCGGATTCCGACACTCGCCACTTTTTGAAGTTCCACCTTCCAGTAGGGGGATTCTAATTAATTTCCATCTTATCGCGCCCCGTTCGGGAATAAAAAAAGGGAGGCGAAAAAGAGTTTAGCGCTTGATAAACCGGAGAGGAGGTCGGAGTGATTTACGAGATTGTATTTATCAAGGGTCATTCTCTTTCGGAAACTTTTCGTCATTAAAAAGAGGCTTCGGGTTCTTTTGTGATGAAAGCTAACGGATACGCTGAAATTAATTGTGAAAACTCAGACCCTTCTCAATAGGAAGTGCAACTACTTTTTATAGAAGTGGGAAAAGATTAAAGGCACATTGACTTAATGGACTTAATTCATATGTTTTAAACGATAGTATAAGTGAGAAAATAATTTCTCTCTCACCTTCACCAAGCGGTGCAAGAACAAACACAGTGTATTAGATGTCATCATTCACTTCAAAATCTTTTGTTACCTTTCCTATTTTGACTCGCATGTTTAGACCATATTGTAAGTACATGCTAGATACTAACAATCAGGATAGAATTACGTCCTTCTAGAGTATCTTATCGAATGGACTTTGGCACTACTTACCAGCTAAGTTCTTAGCCCATTAGAGCGTCCATTCCGAAGACATTTACTGGGTAGTACGTCTCCGATGTATGTCATGTGCACACATTTGTAACACTTGTAAAATATTTTTCCCCTCCATGCGTGTTTCTTTTCCGCTTTATGCCTCGCCGACCCTCGCTTCTTTCTCATTTATAGTTCTGTGTTCGGTGGGAGCGCATCCATCGAAGGACAGCGGTTCGGAATGGAAAACCTCGAAACGTAAGTAAACATAGCAACTAATATACGAAATCTGGTTCGAAGATTAACGTGTACGATGGGACACAAATCGAAAAAGATACGAAGAAGCCGCAGCACATCGAGGGAAAAACAAGGCTCTGAACGAGATTTGCTAACGCATTTAGAGAAAACTGAGAGTATGATCTAGGCGGCAAAATGCTTTAAGCGAGGCGACAGAGAAGCAAAACATCACGAGGTTGCGGGTTGTGGTCGTTGCTCTCTTGATTGGATTATGTCTCTCCTGATTGATAAGTCTTTACCGAGATTTGGGCAGTCTGGGAACAAATGTTAGTAGAGATTTTGACTTGTACAGTCAGACGCCTCGAAGGATCGAGGAGCCCTGCATTCTTCGAAATATTGTTCAACCAAAGAAGACCTTATTCTTGAAGGATACGGATTTAACCGTCGAGGAGGCGGATTTTCCTGCCACTGTTACCAATATTCTGGAAGAAAGCCCAAGTAAAACCAAGAACCAATTATATCAGTTGCGTTATGCCCCTCAGCTTAAGACTGACACCAGAAAATATTTTCTTAGGTGTATTTCGACAGGATTGGTAACCGGCGAAGATTTTACAGTTCGTTTAGATGAAGAAGCGAAAGGGCGATCGACTTAAGAAAAACACTATTACTTACTATAACTTTATTACTTAACTACAGTCATATTACAAGTGAGCGAACATGGTTCGAGAATAATATTAAGACAATTCAGAAATAATATTAAAATTACACATCCATGCCAAAATTTTAAACTAATTTAATAATGTAAACTATTAATAATCTAATTTCAATGGAACCCTACTTGATCGTCCATAGCTGCATAAACGTATGAATATAAATAAAATAGTATAAACATTAACTAATCCGTTACAGTTCCAATCTTCCGTCTACGGCAATATTAAACCTATGCCCTTTTCCTGCAATTCGACGAAATTGGTTTATCATACTTCAGAATAAATTTGAAAAATTCGTAAAGTATTTATTGAAAACAGTTTCATCGACATTTGACTTATTTCCTATCAGAAATTGCAATATTCTTCGAGAAATTTCCTCAAATCGTTTCAAATTATAAATATTTCTATTCTTTAGCATTACAAAAATTTTATTTCATGTGAAAATATGTAATGACACGCGGTAAACGCAAGGGATTGCCAAGCATGGCTTCATATTCTCAGGGTATGTTACTTTATAAACAGAAGACATAGGAAATACTTCATTTTTCGTTTTTATGCGAGTTTAAGAAGTATGTCAAAAGGACATAATAGAGCGATTTTAATGAGTACTCGTAAGAGAATATTTGCCAAAGTGGCACCTTGGATGTTGGATGTTAGATGTTGGATACCTTTATGTTGTCAGCTAGGCAGTAGTGGCCTTTGGCATCAGCAATAATGTACCTAATTAATTACCGTTATTAACATTCTGCTGGTTAAAAATTCAGTTTAATACCTCTCATTCAGCCAAGATATGCGATATCGATACGTAATCATTTAACAACACTCGGCCTATTATTAAAATTCAATCAGCCGGCTAATTCGGCCTTCCATAACTCACCCTCGTACAAATTACCCGTCGCGGTTCTTCCCTTTCCTCTCGACAATCTTCCTGCACATAAAACATTCGATTAAACAATTAACAAAAGCTACCCTGAACTCCCAACTCTGGGGAAAAGACTGAACTTCCCCAATCATGGTAGCGATAAGGTGCGAGTAGTTCGATCCGCTCAAAGGGTAAATCAACGTTCCAAGTGGAAGGTGTGCGCATTAAATCAAACCGAACACCGAGAGACCGGAGTGTTTTAGGAAAAGGGGCGGAACGTGTTCCCGTTATTCCGGTCTTGTGGGAGTTTTTCGAGGGACAATTGCAAGGCAGGTGGAAATGTGACCAAGAAGTAACAAAGGGATAGTGGAAATGAAGACCCTTTTGCATGCAAGAAAACTTTGCGTAATGTATATTGCCACGCATAGAAGTATTGAGGAATCCCTAAGTGTGCGCTAGGGGGAAATTCGCTGTAGACAAAAAAAATGAAAGGGTAAACAGGAATGGGTGCGTAGTTTACGTCCCAAGCATGTGACAATACGCCAATACAGGTCGGCATACAGTAATGATCGTTGAGGAAAGACTATAATATATCAAAATTTAATTAATTAAAAGAAAGCGGAACCCATTAGAAATAGAAATCCATTAGATATAGAACCTGCTGGATATTAGCATTTACCAAATTTTGTAGACCTTGTAGACCTTAAAATAGTATCTGGAATGTGCTAGCACCTAGAATCATTAGTAGGTTGTATTTGTGTAGTAGTGTGTATTGTTCTGTACATATATATTTCAGTGAAATAATTATTTTGAGTGTTAATAAATTCGAAAATGATCAGAACAATAAAAAGTGTTATTTGGGTTACACATTGAAATTCTTTGAATATACACCAAGAATCGTTTGCATATAATTTGTATAATAAACAATTTAATGTGAGCTTTACCAAACTTTTGCGCATATCTTCGTTAATTAAACTCCTAGTTGTATGTTGCATACACAATAAACGAATCATTAGAGAATTTTTCACAAATTTTATAGTAGGTGCAACTTTGTACAATGAAAAATAAGCGCACTAGCGAATTTTGCAATACAGAACCATTTGACTTCAAGGCATATCAAAGAGATAGTGTATCGTTGGATGGACATGATTATTTGCGAAGTCATTTTGCGGACCTAGTCGTAGGATCGTGGGATGAACGCTGGTCGATGTGTTGGGTCGTCGTGCGGTCGCGAATGTGGCAAGAGCCATGATGTTGTCTGTGATGAGGGACACTAGAAAATTGTATGGCCTAAGCGGCCAAGTGTTGCTATGTCTAATTATGGCCAACGCCAATATGTGTGTATGTGTAATGTGTGTGTTTAGCTGTGTCGAGAGCCATAGATTGTTTGTCTGTTTGTATCTACGAAGAACACTGGTCACAATCGAGATATTTTCGAAAGGGCACTCCAAATGAACTCAATAATTCTACGCTTATAGGCAGCAGCAATATTAATACTACTAAATACCACGTTAATACTGAATGCACTGGCAGAAACAACTTATATAATTGTTTAAATTGTAGAAAAGATGGGCACAAGGCAGGAAACTGCAGGCAATATGCTTTCGGCTTGGATTACAATCTCGCTGGACATAGAGTAGATCAAGCCACGTGCTCAATCTCTAGGACGCTGATAAATGATTACCGGGGAGGTAAACAAAGTCTAAGCAGAGAGAGGCCAAACAGTATAGTCGGGATAAATGTAATTGTAAGGAATAATGCGTTTAAACACCAAATTTCTCTAGATAAACGTTGGTAGGGGAAGAATTGCGTAGGACCTAGTATTTGCGACTGCCAGATAAAGGAATGTAGATATTATTAAAATATGTGAATCGTATGTTTCAGCGGTATAAAGTGGAGAGTGGATAGTGGACAATTGAAAGGACGTAGACATTATAGTTTCAAATAGAAATAACAAGATGTGAAATATGGTGTGTGGGGAAGAATGTGTGAGCATGTCCATGGATGCTTGGGTATGCCTTGGTGAGTTGCTACATTTCTCAGAATGTACCGCTGGCTATATACAAAAACGCGGTAGATGATATTATACAAATCATAAATAGAATGGTTGTGAAATTTATTTTTATTGGGGACCTAAATACCAAATCCCCAGTCTCTGGATCACCCAAGACGGATATCAAGAGAAACTACTCAACGGATATAATCCGGATATATATATATATATATATATATATATATATATATATATATATATATATATATATATATATATATATATATATATATATGTATGTATTATCCAATGAAAGTAAATCACCGAAGAGGACAAATTTAAAAAAAAATGAAACATCAGGTGCAATAAATTAACTGACGCTTACAAGGAGAGTGACTAACGCTGCAAGAATGGAAATACTGGTGGACAGCAGAAATTTAACAGAAAAGACTTGAGTGTACCAAGAGGCACATATGTTGGACAAAGCTGATAGCAGAGAGAAACCCAGACGAGAATATCATTTGGGAGTCCAGTAGTAGCTTAAAAGCAAGCAGAAACACTTATCTTTCTGCTTGCTTTTAAGCTACTTGCTTAACTTTCTTGTTATTCTACTTAAACAGAAGAAACTGATTAGAAACTCCAAACGACGATGTTGTAGAGACTCGTGCAGACAACTGGATGATGACATATGGGGAAGAGGACATAAAATGGTCAGGAAAACCATGAAAAATTTATTGTCGACAAAAAACATCCGGAAGTAATCAAAAAGTAATGCTGAACCGTTTCCTAAAAACTCAGAATTCCTGGGAATCCTTTTTCCTGGGAGCCGTTTTCTGATGAGGAACATAAAATGCAGTGGGACCACTAAAGAATGAGAAATCGCTCGGGAAGGACGATGTTCCTATGGAGGCAAAGCCGATGTCGAATACTCTCCACAACTAATAAGAGGGATGTTAAATGAATCATCGAGCGAGCAAATATTTCCGGATGTATAGAAAACAGCTAAGAGTATCCCTGCTGCCTAAAACATCCGATACCATGGGATGGAGTGGCATATCGACCTATGTGTCTACTTACATCTATCAGTAAGCTATATGAAACACAGGTCCGAAAGGTTGTTGCACGAGCTTGAGGACAGGAGAAACTTGTATAAAAACCAGTTCGGGTTTAGGGCTGGTCGATATACGACAGACGCTATAAAAAGCATAGAAGACAGTATAAGGATGCCAAATAAGCGTTAGGCAGCAATAATTCTACTGGACCTTAGAAATGCTCCTCATACAGGACGACTTTGGGAGCTGTTTTAAATGTTATCATTGGGATACCTCCAATAGATTTATTAACAGAAGAACGGCGGCTGACATACGTAGATGTGGGCAAGGATAGTAAGAGTACGAGAATGGCACCACAGGTGATACAGAAATGAGATACATGTACAATGGACGAAACAACTAATAGGTAACAGCAGTGTGGGCGAACTGTAGTCATGAAAGGCTAGGATACTGACTGACATAGGTTCTTACTGGACACGGAAATTTTGGCACATACAAGAAACGCATGAAATCAAAGGATGTAAATTTCTGCAAATACTGTGGTGCCCTAGATAATGTGGAACGCACGGTTTTTGAGTATGAAAGGTGAATGGAAATTAGAACTGAAACAAATAGACATGCCGGGGGAGTAATAAGGTCTGAAAATATGAAAATAGAACAAGTTTTTCAGAATCATATACACACATATGATGTACTGAGGATGCCTGCATAATTAGGAAACATCAACTGTGCAGGAAACACCAGGATTTTCCCTGGTATAAATTTCGAAATACTGAAATTATAACCTACCTTGAAGAAATGTGCAAGAATTCACTCATTTGCAGCGGGTTTCAGTTTACAACTTTCATTCGGCCGAGTCTCTCGCATTTCCCTTCCCTCTCTTCCCATGCAAGTAATACAAAATGCGGAGTTTCTATCTCTCATTTTACTTGTAAAGAAAGTTTATTCCATCGCGTCTCTCCCTCAATAATCCCCCTAGATCTCTGGATGTAGTCCGTGTCCCGACATGTGCCCCCGCCACCCCCCTCTCTCCCTCACTCTCTCGCCCTCTTTCTGAAAAAAAAAGGCGGAATCGATGAGCGGAACAAATAGGTCATTCAGTTCGTATTATTTTTTCTTTTCCTTTGTTTTTGTACCTGGTATCGGGAGTAACGGTACATTAGGGAAATTTCTACCCTATTAATAGAGTAAACGATAATGTAATGATGTTCCAGATGAGAATGTAAGGGCAAAGTCACGACAATATTCAATTAGTAAGCAAATGGCAAAGAGTGACTTTATCAAAAGCACATGATAACTAAATATTTATATAATTAACTCTATTTTTTTTATGAGAGAGAATGAGGGAAATCAATTTCTTCGAAATCAATTACCACTCCACTTTGAATCATTCCCCTAATTCCACCCTATAAGCGGTCATTTTCTTATATGGTCTTTTATCTGAAAATGCATACCCTAACATTTAATAATTGACAGCCCTAAGTGGGACTAGACTGTCTCATTGCTCGGGAACTGGAGCGCAAATCCAGAAGTTGTTTGAAGTTTCTCTCAGGGTTGTAAGTTCCTCGAAGTTATGGTGTGCACTTTTAGTGATACAAAATTACGATTAACTGATTGATAAAATTTTCAAGTAATAGTGTTTTGATGTCGACGATAGATTGAGTAAATCATTGGAAATTTCTGGTTTCAGATATAAACAATCACGAAAAATGTGTGAAGGAATGTCCATTCTTTTTTATTTACTACGCTTCATTAAAACTTAAACCTCAGCGGCTCATGGCTCTCCGAAATAACTAGAAAAGGCTATGGTGTTGTGAGTAATACAAGTGGCGTAGGATTAAAAAATTGTAAGATTGAGGTATGGGAAAACTTTTCGGAATAGAAATATTAATAGGGTTACTGTATGTAAGATTTATTTAACCTACTTCCATTAATACTAACAATTAAGCAAATACCAGAAAAGTTTCCCAATTATGTTCCAGAAAATAACTTGAATAGCGACCCGACTAGAAATTTGGCTGGGCAAACCCGAAAACGTATCGGGTCCCGATCAGGAAGTGGCCGGGCATGCTCGCCTAGGATTACCTGGCCAGATCCTGATCAGGGCCCGACTAGGCACTGGCGCGGCATGCCCGCCTAGGAATACCTGGCCAAATCCTGATCAGGACCCGACCAGGCACTGGCGAGGCATGCCAGGGTAGGACTGACACTGGCGAGGCATGCCCGTCTAGCATTACCTGGCCAGATCCTGATCAGGACCCGACCAGGCAATAGCGAGGCATGCCCGCCTAGGATTACCTGGCCAGGACCCGATCAGGCACTGGCGAGGCATACCCGCCTATGATTACCTGGCCAAATCCTCATCAGGACCAGACCAGGCACTGGCAAGGTAAGCCCGGCTAGCATTACCTGACCGTATCCTGATCAGGACCCGACTAGGCACTGTCGAGACATGCCCGCCTAGGATTACCTGGCCAGGACCCGACCAGGCACTGGCCAGGCATGCCCGCGCAATTTATCATTACACCTATTATTCATAATCAAAGAGCGGAGAAAATAATCGTTGATATATAACGTCCAGCGGGCCAAATGAATAAAGGCGATAACGTTGCGACGTGCCGCCCAATACTGCCTTGATCGATTTCTCCCCGTTCAGTGGCGTACTGATAACATAATAACCTCAGCACAATAATGGTTTGAAAAAATTATTTATTTTTTGTTGAAGTATACGCATAAATTATTAAATATTTTTCAATATTTTCTTCCGTAAAATTTGTCCTTTTTGGCGTTAAAATGTCTTTAAAGGCTGAAAAGGACCTTTCAACATCACAGCTTGTTACAGGAGTATATAAAAAATATGGAACAAGAGTAGAATATTTTTTATGTACCTCCTCATCTCTAAATCCACCCATACCTATTTGCCTTAAAATAAAATAATCGGTATTGCGTGCAATTATGGCATCAATTTTATTTACAAATTTGTGTTGCAACGGCCAAGATGTGTTTTTCAAATGAGTTAACACAGAATCAAATGTTTCTAGGGCAACCGATAGTTTTATGTTTCGCTTTTCCAACAACGTAATTGTTTCGGGGATTTCAGAAAAATTATGTTCGATAAATTTTAAGTTATTCTGTAAATCGGCTTTGGTAACAAGCTGTTTACATTTTTCAATGGCGCTAGCATCATCTTTTAACTTGGAAACAAACAATTTAAGTATGTCAAAATTTTTTGAAAAGAATATAGCAGCTTCTAACCATGTGCCCCAACGTGTGATAACTGGATGAGGAGGAAGGGGAAGATTTGGACATGTTTCTCGATATAATGAAGTCCGTGATGGAGCTTTTAACAAGATTTTTTTAAATTGATTAATTAAAGAATTGACGTCGGGAAAACTTTCTCGAATAAATTCAGATACCCTATGTAATCCATGAGCAAAGCAAGTAATATGCAGCATATTAGGAAAATATTTTTTTAACAATGTTCCTACTTTCAACATAATGCTGGCCGCATCTGAAACAAATAATAATAATTTTGATGGATCCCCTTGCCAAACCTTCTTTAAACCATTTATTGTAAGTTCGCATATTTTTTCAGCGTTTACTCTTTCATGGAAAGTTGTACTAATTAAATGCTGATCTGAGGGTTGTCCACTTAATATTCCGCCAACAACATTTACGACACATCTACCTTTTATATCTGTAGTCTCATCCACACTAATCCACATGTGTTGGTCTAAAAATTCAGATTTAATTGCTTCTACTGTTTTGTTGTACACTTTCAGTAAATATTCCTTTCTCAAAGTAGATTCATCTGGAATCGCCCTTTTAGTATACTTTTTTAAAAAATTTTTGAAGGAAGGGTTGTTTAATTTTTTTAAAGGAATATTTGCGGCTGTAAAAGCTTGGCATAAGTCCTGGAAAAATTCTCTGTCAGACGGTCCCGTTATATTCTTTATGTGTTTCTGGGTCTTAATGTGTTGCTCCAGACTTTGTTTACCTTTAAACACTAAAGACTGGGCGCAAATATTGCAATAGATTTGTCTTTCGTTAACATAGCTAAAGCAATCATATTCTAATAAGTGCTGTTCCATTGTAACAAATAGTAAGATAAACCAAGTTGTACGTAAGGACCTAGAACCACTGTTAAACTGTTTTCAAAAATATAATTAAAAACGGAAAGCAAATGACCCCAAATATGATACGGTATAAATGAAAAACCCAAATTTTTCAACCACTAAAGCTGATACGAGGAATTGCAACAAAACAAAATTAATCGAAATGGAGATACCCAAAAGAAATAAAAATTTCGCCACTACAAATGCTAGTTGAAAAATTAATAAAGCGAGAAAGAAATTAAATACTACGATACCAACAGGCCTGGTAGAAAAATACACTGCGCAGACCGAACTAAGCATTTAAACTAATTCGAAAACAAAAATACTGTATCTGGGCTCTGGGAATAGTAAAAAATACGAGAATGGTGACACCTGCACGAGACGCTTGCGTCTTCTGCGGCCTGCCGGTAAGACCTTGAATGTGATTAAAAATTCCGCTCTTTGTTCATAATATACGTATGAAGAATGTGACAAAATTAAACACTGAGTGTAATTAAATGTGATTAAAGGTAATTAAAACTCTGTTACATTGTGTAAAAATCTAAGTAACAAAATATATTTATAATTTTCTGATTTTTTCGAATTTTCTTAATTTCGCGCCGGAATAAAATAATATAAATTAATTTTGTTAATTATTTAGATCATTATCCAATATGCTCGAGAAGACAAAGGGAAAAATGTGTGATAACCGTGCAAGGCGAATTCGCGAACTTACTCACCAACGAGTTAGATTGTTCCTCGAGAGTCAAATTGAATTAGAGGAAAAAAATAGTGAATTTGGCATAACTACATATTTCAGTGTTAGTGGAGTAAATTCTTTGAATGACGATTACCGCGATAGTGACTAAGTAGTGCCGAAAAAGCAGTTGACGTAATATCATAGGACGTACGAATTTGTAAAATTATTTCTATCTTTAATATTTTACTTACGCAGTTGTTGACAAAAAAATTTCGCAGCGCTTTTAATTGGACAATACCGACATTTATGATTAGCATAACGATTATTGCTTCCGGATTAACGCTTCAGGTAAAAGCGACCCTTCGTTCGTTATCTACCCGACTAGAAATTATTTCCTGTACCCGACCAGGACCCGGCCGGGATTGCTCGTCTAGCACCCGGCAAGGACTGTAACGCAGATGTGCCTTCGGGTCCTGATCAGGACGACCTGACGTGGACCCGACCGGGCATTCCTGGCGTGGACCCGGTCAGGTCATCCTGACCAGGACCCGACAGGGCCGGCGTTATACGGTGCTAGACGGGCATGCCCGGCCGGGTCCTGATCGGGAGGACCTGACCGGGTCCACGTCAGGTCGTCCTGATCAACTAAAAGCAACTATTGAGCAAAAGAAAGAAGCTCTGACCGACTTGAAAAAGAATTATTTTTCAGGAAAATCGTAAACTTTTCACTATCTAGTCAACCTGTTTAAATTAAAGAATATCACTTATTTGGAATAATAAAGTTCAACATATGAAATTTCATAATCTTTGTATTGTTTTTTAGAGAAAAAAACATATTTTTTTTTTAGTTTTCAATTTTATTCAATCCGGCAACCAACAATTCATACCAATTTGAAATCTTCGTAAACGCGTCCTTCATCTAGATTGTTAAGACGTTAACGTCTAACGTTAACGTTAATATGAGTCCAAGAGAGACGGAATAAGAACACAGACGCAAAGGTTCGGCAGAGAAAGAACGAAATTTGCGCAACATCGAAGAAGAAGACTTGTAACAGGCTTCTTGGAATCACGTGTCATAAAATACATTGCTTTAATAAAACTCAAAAATGTCCAACACTTCTACGGTCTCCGGTATAATTAATACATTATTGTTGAACGTGAAGAAAACTAAAATTGTGCGTGGATTTTGCATTGTCCAAATATTCCTAATTATTATATTCCCAAATATACATATTCCTAACTAAAAACAATATTTTTCTTCAAGTTTTTCCCTCCCGACCCTGAATACGATTCTGACGTGATCTGCTTGCCATGCTCTAAACCTTAGACGTGTTCTCATGTTTGGTATTTCTAATTCAAACTCCTAGATATCCGATGATCAAATTTCCCGAAGAAACATCGATCACAGGAACTCGTGAAGGCGTCGACACCTCGCCTACAAACTGCTGCAAGTTATATACTCCTAATTCCGTAAAAGAGCAAATGATCTCTTTTTTAATCCTATTAGGTCCCCCGCGCCCGGATAGGGAAAAAGGTCGAAAAGTCGAGATGTATTCACTCGGCTGGTTTAAAATTCCGTAGGAGTTTGACTTCGGGAATCGATGTCATTCAAAATTTATGGGGGTAACAAACCGTATAAGAAATCAACTTCGACGCTAGAAGGCCCTCACCGCTTAGAAAGTGGCAAGCGACTCCGTTTAATTATAAAAAAAGGAGTGAAGTTAATTTTGAGATAGAGCTTTACGGTGGAGATTTTCATTTTCTGAGACGGAAATATTTTGATGAGCGTTAATAAAAAAAATCAATTTTTATAAAGATATTGGATGGAGAAAGAAGGAGCGAAAGGACGCGAAGAATATTTATAACTACAGCAGTTTACTGAGATTTTAATTGGGCCGAAATGTTTTCTCAACGTATACTTTTATGAAAAAACATCTACATCTGTTTAAAATCTGCTTTTTCATTATTTCACCTTTCTGCATGTTTTTATCAGCTCCATTAACGTGGAAGACTTGGGATAGACAAAAAATCAGTAATTTAAAATGTAATCCAAAACAGGTAAAAACAGCTTTAAAAAAAATAATGGAGCACCTTTTAGCACTTCTAAACAAAATACTGTTAGATGTACAAATCCAGCATGCAGGTTTCCTTCTTACCAAAAATGTTACATTGAATAAGTTGTGACGAATAGAAAAAAAAAAGAACTTGCTGTACATATATTACTTTATTCTTATTACATTACTTAAAATCACATAGTTAACTGTCCATAAAAGTCAACGACAATCCAAATTCAATAGTTGACAACAAGGTGATAAGAACAATTTCTGTGCACAATCGACGAGTCCGTCCCCCGCACCGTCACCATTACACACATTTACCAATTAAATTAATTTATGTACATTGCACGTGTCTGTGTCGAAGACCTACCCTGAATTCCGGAACGATCTGCTTGGTCGCCCCTTATGTACACTTATTACGTGCCGAACGCGGCTATCGCGCACGCGCACCACCCCCACCACCACGTCGGCGCGTGCGCGGATGACTTCTGCTGCGCCCTCTGCCCGTCGTCAGCCATCACGCTGCTCGCTATGACGACCGGCTGACCGGCGGCCGCAGAAACGCTCGATACCTCCGGCGAAGTCGCGCAGCTCTGCACCTTGATAACGACAATTGAAAAATAATTAATATCACTAAATTAAGGTATATTGTATAGTATAACCTTAATCTACCAAATGATATACAAAGACTCAATAGATGAGGAGAGGATACCAAAATACGAGTTGTAAAAGTCTCCCTTTTTTAGATTTCACAGGGAGGAGACATTCAGGGGAGATAGTGGCGCCACCGCATTTGGTGGTCACTAAAAGGACTACATTAAATAAATTTGTGGCAGTATATGCTTGACCCCAATCCACTGTTGTCACATCAGTAGACTTTGTCGAAATTTTCCTTCCAATTCGTTCGATTTTTCTGCTCTACTTCTTAAGTCGAGTTTGATATATGGAAATGACATTATGTATGTAACAATTGCAAACTAGAAGGTGTAATCATTCTTGAGTCAATTTTAGTTGAATGCAATATGAACCATTTTGTAGACACTTTACGTAGCTGAATTTTATTGGAACACACAAACTGTATTCAAAAAAAATATGGAAAAACAAAAAAAAATTCGGCAAGCTGGATTTTTGTCATGTAGATTCTATAGGTCGTTCTAATACTAAAACTGAAATGTTGTCACTCCAGGGGGTTAGGACAACTTTTAGAGGATAATAAAGATAGAGGGGATAATGTAAGGATTGGTGCTAAAACGTATCCTCTACGGCTTCGATGAAGTACGAATTTTTACTCCCAAGGATACTATTTTGAGTTTTGTTCGACACATTTTTTTTGCGTACGAGTTCAATTAGGGTGTGAAGAAATGGGTTTAATTTGGGTAAAATCAGTATTTTCAAAATAACTTCATGAAAATATTGAAAAATTTTAAAGTTAAATTATAGATCTCCCTTAGATATATAGATTATAATATAGATAAATTATAGATCTCCCATAATTTCCCTTAAAAATTTTTCTCACCCTTACAGGAAATGTTAAATGATTATTTTTTTTATAAATTCATAACTAGATAAGGGTAAAAATATCGGTTATAGTTTAAACTATGAATTAAAGGGATAATTATTTATGTACTTTTGTGCGCATATACAATTTCGCATAATCCCCAATTTTTACGTTTTTATCCCGTACGTGGGGTTGAATATTCAAATGCGAATTTCGGTGAAATTTTTTACACAGCATAATGGAAGTTTTTTGTAGTTTAAGCTTTTAGCTACAGTTTTGCTAGTTGGTTTATAAAGGTGTATTGTTGTCATTTCGTGGTGAAAAAGGGCATTAAAACAGCATTAAAAATGGTTTTTTCAATTATCTCCCCGGGAAATTCTTTTTCGAGTTAGACTAAGTGGAAGAGTTGTAAATATGGAAGATGCGCGTCGATTGGGCATAATGATATCCTCTTAACCCTTAAAAAAAAATTTAAACATGAAAAAATACATTTTCATTTAATAACTCCTATACCGTTCATTTCGCAGGTAATTTCATGTTTATATAGTATGTAGGGAATATCGTCATTTACATCTTATGTAAACGGCAGCCAAACGGAGGGGGCTTCGCACCAATCCATGCTTCATCTCCTTTCTTCCTCTAAAAATTGTCCTAACCCCCTAGAATGACCATCACTCAGTTGTAGGATTAGACTGATCTACAAAATCTACTTCAAAAATTCAGTTTTTAGAAAAAAATTACAGTTTGTTTTTTTTACAAACAGTTACAATTACAGTTTTTCAAAATACAGTTTGAATCTACCAATTAATTATGAGCGTTTCAATTTTCATAAACTACAATTAACTGACTACATTAACTGATTATGGTAAGGACGGTATACAAACTGGCCACACGTATTTAAAAAAATAGTATTTCCTTTTTCGTACCATATTAAAGTATATACAAAGAGTAAATTCAATTTTGTTGTTAATATATAAGTAAAACATTTTAAGTGGGTTACATAACAGATGATAGTATAGTAGGGGAGACTGGGGCAAACTAGATCTCCCCACTGGGTAAATCGAACTCCCTCAGCTCATATAAAGAACTGTAGTACACTTCTGAAAACTAAAGTGGTCATGGTCATAAAATACACGGGTAGAAAACAGTAATTTGATTTCCTCGAAACTGATAGCAACATAATTTACAACTTTACCTATTCGACCATTGGAATGCCATGAAATATCAATCCGTCTTCAATAGTAATCTATGCTGTATATTGTCAATGAAATGGCCAATGATAGTGAAACAATTGTAGTTTGATTACCATCTTATCATTATCAACTTAACCTAATTGAGTTGGTGTGGACTCATGATAGGAGGAGAGTAGCGCGAGATAATACACATATACATTACGTACGAATCTAATCGTATGTAAGAAACTTGCTGAATGATATTTTTCGAAACGAAACTGCAGATAGCTGAAAAACTGCGTACAGCATGTTATAAAAGGGGAATAACGAATGTAGGAACTTGACCGTATTACTGGAAAACATATTTTTGGACCTATTCAAATTTATATTACGCCAGAGAGCGACACAATAGATCCAGACAATTTTGATTCGGAAATATTTTAAATAATAAAATTTTAATTTTAATATTTGTACTCATATTAGAAAGATATCTGAAAACAACAAAAAAAGATTAAAAATCCAAAAACGAAAAATTGGACCCTATTAGTTTTATCTTTAATAAACTTCTCTGAGACATTTAAAAAGGTATTGAGTCTACGAACACACTTTCCTTCTAGAAAAATGTGATCAGTTATTTTGCACATACATTCAAACAGTATTAATGCCGGTATTTATCTATATTTTATAATAATGTTAAAGTATTTCGTCATACAACCACTGCCCAATCAAATTTATTAGATGCATAACCATTATATAAATACTCATAGAATGATGTATGCTTATATTTAGGAATATTGTTACAATCCTGAAACTATTGTTCAAAATAATTTGGAAGTAAAATACTCTGCAACTAGTTTAATGTACTATATGCCCATTTTCTATTTTTGGTATCAATTATTTCGTTAAGATTTTGTTGCATGGCTCTATCAACAAGCCAGCCACAATATAGTTACCTTTCGACGGTTCCCATGATTTTTTCCCAAAATTATAAAATACTCCAGTAATTTCAGACATGAAGACTTCTGCCTTAATGCCATCCATAGTTTTCTTTACCACATTAATGTAAATCTAATTAATGCACCTACTGTTTTATTAGTAAATTTAAAAGCAATTGGAAAATCTAGGCAAAACTCAATGTGTAACATTTACATGAATCATGTTACCCCGAATATGGTGGTAATTTGCTTCCGGCTTATATCAATAAATACTAAGCAAAAATAATTCTTTCTGAAACCAAACTCATATTCTCGTTCTAGGTCTTGTTGTTCGTATAAAAGAATTGGATTACTAGTCCATTGTTTCCATCCCCCCGCTCGAATATGAACCCAAATTTTATCACATGCAGCGATATCCAACCTTTACATGACTGTTGTAAGCACTCCTTCCGTTTCTTATAACTACCGTTGTCAAAGTATTATCTATATTGAGGTCTCTTGAAATGATATCACAAACTGAATCAATAATTCTTAAAAAGTGTAAAAAAAGAATAAATAGGATGAAGGTATTGGTATTTAAGATTTTAATGTAATGAATTTTTCAGGCACCCATAACTAAGTGTGTGGTTATACATTCACTCATGTCTTTGAGATTTGCAAATGGTTCAAATCTTTATCATGGCCATATAGTATCTCATATAAAGCAAATACAAAGAAAGTAAAAATATGTTTTAATATATTTACAATAATTTGGATCGTACAAGCTATATTTATTTTTGGTGACCGCTGACATCTAGGATTTTAATGGAATGATTCTGTTCCGGAAAATTGGCGCAAAGATAAATTTAACTTCTGGCTATGTGAATTAATTCATACGAATTATTATCTGAACAATGTCTTTACTAATGTTACTGTGGTGGTACTTTAAGTTACAAAATGATAGATACCAATAGCTTACCACATCTAAGGCAATTAAGTTATAAGTATTTTCCTTTTCTATACTATCCGTTATACATTTTTTTAATGTTATGTCCACTTATTACATATCTTATACCCCATGGAATATTAGTTATTTCACATATTTTCCGTAAATTGCAAACGCATACTTTATGCAGCGTGCTTTGCCAAAGGTTTGTTTCAATACTCTACGAAAACTTTCACAGATATTATTTCCAGTCGACCATTTCTGCCCTCGTCTAGATATTGACAAGATAAATCACAAAACTCATTTAAATAACTGAAAGTAATTGTTTTGTAATTATTTTCGTGGTGTACTTGAACCAACCTCACAATAGGTTGGCAATATTTTCTAAAATGTATTTTTTATGGGTGCTGGACATGAATGCCTTTATAAAATACCATTTTACATATTTATTTAATCCCAATACACATTTGAAATACCTCTAGAACGAAAAAAAAAAGATGTGATTGGCTTAAACTTTAAACATTTAGTATTAGAGATACACATTTACTTCAAACTTAAGACAATTTGATACTTATTGAAATCCAAGAAAGTACTAGTGGATATTTAATATAACCTATATATGGTATATGTTCTATTTATAGTCTTATTATTGACTAAGGATTTCGGATACATGCCACTATCAAAACGTAAAAGTGATTTCGAAGCAATATAATTAAAATATTAATGTCAGTCTGACACGGAGCAGCATACATTTTTTTAGATTGATTTTCTAAATAATGGCAATTGATCAGGAATATATTTTCTTTCGATACACTCTTGCAGCAAATGTGCAATACGTATCCAAATTCGAAACTCTAGTACCAGTAATTGATGAACTAAAATCATGTAGCCTTCTCTTAGTAAATAAACCCCTAATTACTACAGAACACAGGTATGTTTATTTCATACCTGGGGAACTGTGTAGTTGTCCAAACCTTGGCACCGGAGTCGATGCTCACCCAGACACGCGCTATACGCTATAGCATGGGGTATGTAGCTTTGGTCGAAGGTACCTGTGGAAATCGCTTGTGTTATGACTTGTAAAACTGAGTTTGGATAGAAGTTACCTGTGAAGAGCGTCGTCGCCAACGGTCCCAGGGCATAGACCGGCACGTCCTCACCGCCGTGGGTCGCCCACTGCCTCGGCACGGCAGAGGCGTGCACCTGGTTCCTGTCTTCGGCGGCCGACGTCGTGTTCATGGGGACTATCCTTGGGGTGGCGAATCCTGGACCGTTCCCGTATAGTATCATCGTGTAGGGTTGGCCGTCGACGTCTGAGACTTTGCTGTCCGGTCCTGGGGGCGTAAAAGGGTTAAAGTTGATTCTGGGATTCCTCGAAACCCATTATATAGTTCTTTAATAGCTACCAGACAAAATGTTTGTACGGTCGACATCCGCACACGGGAGGTTTTGTGATTTGTTATGTAAAGACTTTTTGAGAGATATTTTCCGAAAAAAGCGTCGCGTTAGGAGATGGTTAAGTGAGGGCAATGGTAAACGAGCAATGCGACCCGTACCTTTCGCCTTTCAATTATTCACACTGAAACAGCCCGAGGCAATATTGATATTGCTACCGCCTATGGTAGTAGCGTTATTGAGCTCCTTTGAATACCACCATCAAATTTAGCGTGCATCATAAGCTTGAATTTTGTTGTGCTTTGAATCCATTCTAATTATTGAAACTGATGTTGCGTGTTGATTCGCATCATGATTGTGTACAGTATGAACAGTGTTCTTTCTTTTCACAAACGATACATCTGTTGCTCTCGCCACAAACAAATATTACTACTATGGCTGTCGACACTGGTAGCCCCATACGTTGATAGTCCCATCACTGGTTATTGCTACAAAGAGATATTACTTCTGTGGCTCTCGCTACAGACGACATTACGGACCTTGCCACACTTTGTTCCGCACTACGAACCAACATATCGATTAGGGTCTATACAAGGATCCGTCGACTAATTTCTGGATTCAAGGGCTAGGTTTCCTTCACCCTTTATCAAACCATTACTATCACACATACTCCACGTCCACGCATACAGGGAGAGACTCGCAGGTTGTTTCCTTCATTAGTCGTTCATTATTATCTCTCACAATTCTAGAACCTATCAGATATTCTACTCATAATTGTTATCTTTTCATTTTGAATTGAAGGAGAATTCTCTGCACTGGCCAGGTTTTCCACTTAGGGCCGATAAATCCTATTAGCTGCGCACATGGTGTCGTAATTTCTCACCATAACCGTTGTCTTATATTCATAAATAATTTTGTTTTCTTAATTTGAAACACGTGATCTCGACATATTGATGTTACGAAGTTTATGACACCACTAATCAAGATTGATTCAGTAAGGTAGGTTTCAATATGTAAATAATATGCACATTAAGACTGAGGACAATTTAATGTGATTCTGTGACAGCCGGAAACTAATTCTTCCAAGTTAGTACCACAAAATATGGTTTTAACGTTTGTTAATTTTCTAACAACATAAAAAAATTGGAACACATACATCATAGTGTTCTGTATTACTTATTAAAAGTATATCCACTCATCCATTCTTTTGAAATGGAATCAAAAATAATTTTGCCTATGTTTAACCATTCGCACCCTCTCTAGGGGAGCCAACACCTTGTCGTTGGTGAGAGGGTTCAGTATCCTTTATAAACAGGGAGCGATGTCGACGGTAGCGTAGTGTCACCTATGCTGGTAAAGTCTTGAAGGGGTAAAGGCGAAGCTAGGGAAGCTCCCACGCAGCGTCTGATCCAGAGTGGGCGGTCGAAAACAATGTCGGTCCTCCAGATTACGTATGACTAAAATTCACACCTAATGATTACCGGTATAAACAATCCCCCTGACCAGCTAACAGCTACGGATGGAGTCGGCAAGGTTAAGGACACCCTATTGTATTGGGGTAGAGAAACCGACCTCAAAGGCGGAAAAATTACAAATAAGTAAACAACGGCATTCGGATGTGAAAAACCACGGGAGGATTACAACATTAAAGATCCTTAAGGATATCCCTAGTAAGAAGCATGATGGAAGATGATCGAGTAAGTGAAAAGGTTACTGAACATGGTTTGCGGAGGCTAAGATCCGGCATGAGGGACTGGGCTTCTCCGGTCATCGTCAAGCGAAATCCCAATAAAACCGAAGGAGGAACTCTATTAAGGATATCGAAACAAACACTGATGATAGGCACATCGAACGTAAAAACTATGTTTCAAGCCAGAAACATACGTAATATAATTCTTGAGATGGACAGACTGAATATCGACATTCTCAAAATTAGCGAAATTAGGTGGCGTGGAACCGGTCATTGTACTGTAGGAGATCATAAAATATACCATTCACGAAGCGAAAATAGCGAAAATATTCAACCCACTAATGATGTGGGAATCATATTCTCACCTAGACTCTCTCAGTATGATATGAATTTTACTCCGATTTCCGATAGAATAATGTTTATTGAATTGAAAAGCACACATAATAAATTTGATACAGATATATGCACCTATTTCCAAGAAACCCATTGAAGAATTTGAAATACTATATGCAGCACTATCTGACATATTAAAACATGTTAAAAAAGAAGACCTCACTCTCATTACGGGCGACTTTAATGCTAAAATGGGCAAGGGCAACAATTCAGAACTAATTGGCCCATTTGGACTTCGTACAAGAAACGAACGAGATTAAGGGTTAAAGAATTTACTGAAAGAATAACAATTTGTTATCCTGAATACATTTTCTCATTTCAAGAAGCCACTTCGAAGATTATATACATGGAATTCACCTCAGTATGAGGAAGACCATATTATAAGGAATCAAATAGACTATTTGTACAGTATAAAAGTACCCTAACAGTTGCATAGTTGCTAAAACATATCCAGGGGCTGACGTGTCATCAGATCACGCTTTTCTCTGTGGCAGAATTGCACTCAGACTTAAAAATGTAAAGAAGGGGATGGACAGGAAGAGTTGAGACATGAGAAAGCTTAGAGAAAACGAAGAAACACATCGGGTGGTGAACGAAAGATTAGCTGAAGGATGTCGAAAACTTAAAGAAACATCACACAGTGTAAAATCGACGATTTCCACAATGGCTAAAGGGTTTGAAAGTATTGGTAATGAATTTCTGATGGCTCAAAAGGATAAGAAACAACCATGGATGACAGATGAGATAATAAAATTAATAAACGAGAGAAGATTATTTAAAATAAAATAAAACAGTACCGAAATATGCGAAGACTAACTTATCGTAAGATAAGATCTGCAAAACAAGAATGGGTAGAAGGTCAGTGTGCAGAGATTGAAGAACTTGAGAGAAAATAAGACACCGTCAACATACACAAGAAAACAAAAGAAACATCGGGTCAACATAATTTCAATATAAGTGGAAAAATTCAATACAACAAAGGAAACATCATTATAGATAGCTTGTGAAAAATAAAAATCTGGAAAGAATACCGTAAATAGTTGTTTGAAGACCCAAATGGAACGGAAAATCCTCCCACATACCAAGTATCAAAATTCTTACCAATTACAGTTGATGAAGTTACTCGAACTATAGTGGGGTTGAAAAATCCGTCCTGGTAAAACGCCAAGACCAGATAATGTACAAAATGAATTTCTAAAACTATTTAATGAAGACGATATCAGATGGCTTACAGATATATTTAATGAAATATACTCCACCGGAATCATACCTGTCGTGTGGCTTAAAAGGACATTTATAACATTACCAAGGAAATCAAGTACAAAGAACTATGAAGACTTTCATAGGATTAGCTTCGTGAGTCACTTTCTTAAACTTTTCATAAAACTAATTCATTAAAGGATATATAGGATATGCGAAGATAAGATTAGTTCGACACAGTTCGGATTTAGAAATGTCTAGGTACTAGAGGAGCACTTTTTGCCATTTAAGTTTTATTCCAAAGAGTACCAGATGTTAGTCATGATATTTATGCATGCTTTATTGATTATGTAAAATAGTTTTATAAGGTTCAGCATAATAAAATGATAGAACGTCTTGAATCAGCTGGCATAGAGAAAGAAAATCTTGGAATTATAGCGAATCTTTAGTGGAATCAGGCCTCTTCAGTCAGAATAGAAAATGAGGAATCCGATGAAGTTCTAATAAGAAGAGGAGTCCGACAGGGATGCGCACTATCGCCATTACTTTTTAACATATATTCAGAATACATATTTCGAGAAGCTCTGGAAAATATCTACGACGGGTTGATTGTCAATGACGAATGCATCAATAACTTACGATATGCAGATGACAGCAATTATCTGAAATGACCCGAGATGGCTCCAAAGATTGATGAAAAGAGTAGTGGAGGTGAGTGAAGAACATGGACTACGGATGAATATAAAGAATACCAAATTCATGATTATTTCTGAGATTGAACGCATGAACGGCCAGCTACCGATACACAACGGACCCATCGAAATAGTTAGCAAATATGTGTATTTAGGAGCAAATATTTAAGAAGATTGGGACCACGTGATTGAACTAAGGTGCCGAATGGAAAAGGCCTGCGCCACATTCGAGGCCTTATTGTTACTAGTCCAAAATTGTTAAAAAGTATGGACTTGCTATGTGTTTTCAGTTTCATTGTACGGCGTTGATTCGTGGACGTTATCCGAGTCATCCTGCAAAAAATTGGAAGCATTTGAGTTGTGTCTCTGCCGTCGCATCCTGAAAATTCCATGGGTGGATCAATGATGACGTGCTTCGTCGAATGAAAAAAGAAAAAGAAATCCTGTATTAAGTAAAGAAACGTAAACTTTTAAACCTGGGGCACATCATGATAAATCCTGGAAGATATCGGCTTTTGTAACATATAGGTCGGGGAAAAATACAAGCCAAAATGAGTATGGGGAGAAGAAGTATCTCATGGCTGAAAAATCTCCAAGTTTGGTTTAATACATCAGCTGTGGGCTTATTCCGTGCAGCAGTGTTAAATTCCGTATAGCCATTATGCTCGCCCACATCCGTAACGGATGGACATCAACAGAAGGAGAACCATTCGCCGTTCTGCTTCTTTTATAGTTACGACAGTTTCATTTATTTTATAAGCAATATTTATTTTATAGAAGCTTGTCAATTGTCCCATCCACTACCAACCATGAATCGGGAAGATGTTTTCTCGATATTATGCATTTTATATTATCACCAACAATACACCCTTTTACCACAAACTAGCCCTATAAATAATATTTGCTCTTCAGCAACAGTGAATTCGTACCCCAACCACCTCTGCCTCTTATTACTGCCACATAAATAGGATTTACTGCGTATAAAGTACGCTCAATAGCTTCAATCCTTGTAACAATTATGAAATTAATATCGTATTAATGTTATAAACGTAGCTGAAAGAGATTAGATCGTTCCAACGGTAATACAGCCCCCGAACCATTACAACTTGCATCTACTTTAATAGGGCCAAAGTTGTATCACCCGATTTCTCACACTCATATGAATTTTGAATTTTAATTTCTTACGTTTTTAAAAATGTGTCTTCCTATAGAAGTCCATGCACAAAGATAGGGTACAAAAAATGTGGATTACTAAGAAATAATGTAACTTTAAATTGATTGAGGAAACTAATACACCCTTATTCACATAATCTGCCTTTAATGCAAATCATGGTTTAAATTATTGACATTCTTAATTATCTCAATGAATGGGCTTATTTATTTAAAAATTTATTGTAAAGTATGGTTAAATAACACTAACCGATTTTTTTCACCTGTCGTTACAAAACGTATGCAACTAGAGGAAACGCCGAATAAAAGGTTTCTATTAGAACCAACCTAACGATACCAAGGGTAAACATTTCACAAAGGCACATACACAATTATAGTCTTGATGCAACAATAATTTTAGATATTCAACTTGCACCACTGGGTATTTCCTTAGTTAAATAGTGTATTTAAGAAAATAGTACCTCCACTTTGAATTCTTTGAGGACTTGATTTTGTATATAAAACATGTTCTGGGATTTTGAGGAAGAGATTTGTTATGAATTGAACAGTGGTTCTAGCCCAATGTATAATAACAAGTAACTTCATTTGTAAGGAAAAAAAAGTGTTTACGACTGCGATGAGGATCCGAAACTAGAACTCTTGGGATGTACACATATACCTATAACATATAAGAAAAACGATAATGGGTTAATACATACTAGAGAATAACCCATGGCATAGCCTTCCGAACTGACAGAAAAGTTATCCATCGACACTTGTTTGCGCGTATTTGCTTCTTCAGGGCAGTATAAGTCAAGTTGAGGTAAGCGATGATGGTCACATGGGGACAATATTACTAAAAGGGACATGGAGAGTAAGCAGCAAGCAAATTAAATAACGATGGTATTTTCCACCGAAACTACAGCGAGTCTAACCAGATTCCTAGTATGACGTCATATTAACACAATAATGGACGCACGTAACAGACGCCAGAGAAATTTTTCTTATTTCACTCTATGTCCGGCGTGTAATATTAAACTGAGGAATTTATATTCTACAATATAATCAACCTAACCTAACCTAACCAATCAATATTCATAGTTTTCCCACTTTCTCGAGTAATTTTTAACTTTGACTCAGTCACTGGATCGATGAAAATTCCTTAATTTCCTGATCGTCTTTATGAACCGACCCTACCGAATCCCTGTTTTCCCGAATCGATACTACAGCGGGAAACCTTATATTACAAACACAGTCCCGCAACAATGAAGTCTCGGCCGTGGAATAATTGGGAAACACAGTACGCTTTGAACTATAAATTACCAGAAACTTACCCGGTATTGTTCACAGGGAGTTCTACAATCCCCGATCGGTTATTAATGGTTACATTCCGTTGTTTACGTGTAATGTGATTAAAAACGGGCGTACTCTACGGGATTGACGGGGACGCGTGCATTTACAAAAATAATCTCTGGAGATTAATCGGCCCCTTGGCAAGAGGCGGACTCAAAGGCGAAGGTTTCTTGAAAAACTACCCGACCGCGTGACTTTCAAAGTGAAACACCAAAGGATGCGTGGATTTGATATACCCGTTTCGGTCTTTGATGCGGGGTTCAATCACGGAAAAGTTAAGAGTTCAATTTCGGCTCTGAACTTATTGCTGGTGTCTACGAAAAACAGGATTAAAATAGAAATGCCGATGCTTCAAAAATTCTTATGAAAGACTAGTAACGTAAAGCCATGTCTGATATGTTAAATGCCAGAGGAGCATTCTCAATATATGCAAGTAATAATACAATCAGTAAGCTGCTTTGAAATATTTTCAGTGATATTGCATTTTTGAAAAAGGTAAAATGTGATATATGAAATATTTTCAAGAAAGCTCGATGGCACGGTAAATCGGAGAAGTTTATTTGGCGTGCTATGCGCCACCCAAAATTAAATATATATTTATTACTATATTATTAATATATGTATTAATAAATGTATGTAATGTATTAATAAATATATATTTATACGGTTTGCTGTAACATTGTAGGAACGTACTCTGTTAAAAATGATGTGAATTTTAGCTGTACAATTTTCCTTAATATTAATAAACATACAATGCGTCTTGCCTTTTTCACATATTTATTCAATCCACTTGTAATGCAGTTTGCTACGAAAGCTAAGCTTTCCCGCTGGGTCATTCTCGGGGTGTCTTATTTTCCTTTATGAATCAACAGAACTTGAAGCGGATCTCAGGTTGCCCAAAAAAACAAACGGATATCATCTTACCTAGAAAACGTCTATATAACCTTGAAATAGGCCTAAACTGATTATACAGTGCGCTTTGCCGTTCATATATTTACATTGGTTCAAATTACCGAGCTTTCCATTAGAAGAGAAGAGCTTTTAAATAACACCAATAACACAATAACAGATTGGTAAAATTTGGTTAGAGATTACCAAAATAATTGGCAAATTTAAACTGAGACTCCTACACCCACTAAATTTAACAAGACAAGATAAACCGATCATGTAGACGACAAACACAAAAATTTCAGAAAGGTTAAAAATTTGGATCTAGGTACTTAAAGACATACAGTTCAAAATAAAAATAATTTTGTTTAGTTTTGTGTTGAAGTATGTACATTGTGTAGTTTATATTTTTGCTTCTTTTTTTAATTCATTTAACAATATGTTCGGTGTAATTTAAAATAATTAAAATAATTTATAAGTTCTTAAAAATATGTTCTGCCGGAGGGATAATATTGTTTTTTTATTTTTTTAAATTGCAAATTCTTATGCACTGCTTCAAAAAGTGGTCACATTTTAGAAAACTAAATATGAATTGTTTTAATGCGAATATTTTTAGTTCAAAATTTCCGAATATGTTAATAAAAGCTTATAGAATCGTTCTCGATATTCTACATTACACCTATTATACAGGTAGTAGTAAGAAAAGCACGTAAAATAGCGGCCGCCTGTACTTATTTATATTAACATACAACTTCATATCGAGACTTTTGAGGACTTATTTTTTATTTGTATGAACGATAATATTTTGACTGAATGCGAATAGACAGTGTTAAAAATGTGTGTGGTCAGTGAAGAAGCTGAAAACATGGCTTGTTTTATTTGTAATAAAGATGCGAAAAATAACAGTGAACCTGTTGTAGTAAACGTGGAATATAAAGATTAAAAAATGTGAATATTGTTACAATGGATGATAGACATAGAATACTAATGGATTTCATTAGCGTTAAAGTGCACGTGAGGTGCTGACAATATAAAGAAAAATTGTAATAGGTCTTTAGATAACATAGATAATTTACTTGGATTCCTGGGAAGTTGGTAACACCTCGTAGAGAAATATAGATATAAAATATTTGACAAGAAAAATTCTATAGATATAAGTATAACCTACGAAAATATTACATTTTACCCATATGTTTTAATTATTTTGGAGATTAAATAATAGAATGTCATAAAAAACATATCATTCTGCCAAAAGTTTTCGTGGAATTTTTTTTAAATTCAAATTTTTTTTTTTTTTTTTTATTTTTTCAATTTTCTTTATATGTGTTTTCTGAGTAACTATAATAAATAAATGGGTATACAAGATTTGGACTTTGGGGAGTACTTGAAAAACTGTTTATATATCGGCAAGAAATGCAGATGTAGAGAAGGCGTAGAATTTCTTAGAGAAGAGAATAGAGATTCACGTTAAATTTAAACTTTAACATAATTATCGTTATTTTAATTATAACAGTAATAGACTAACATATATACCTGTAAGTATCTGAATCACAACTTTAAACCCATTTAAAATTTTTGTAAGATTTTAAGGAAATTTGGATGATGGATGATTTAATTCATGGAGCTTTTGAAATGCATTAAAACTGTAACGTAAATTCTCCTAAGCCATGTTTATAATTCTATGGACATTGTCTTGAAAATTTGTGATTGTGAATGATTAAAAGCTGTGAGAATACTTGTAACATTCAGAAAGAAAAACGTGGGGCACATATAATAGACAGTAAGGATTGTAGGTCCTCTGACATGGTGGCGGGGCTTAGTCCGTCGCTGAACGCGCCCTCCAAGGAAGTCGGATCAAGCATCGGATGAACAAGAGGGACCCCAAGTCAAGGTGCAAGTCATCGTGTTGAGGACTACATGGCACTGGGAGAACAATGTTGAGAAGGATGCTCTTGGAATACCTGACGACCATCTATTGTAGCCAAATCGCCTTGCCCCCATAACACGACTAGGTTCTTACTTACTTGCGCACAAGAGAACTTTACAAGGAATTACCGTAAACAGAGATTAGGAGAAGCATAGAGAGCGAACGGGCTGATCGACTGGTCAAGCTAGGGGCGGAAACTCTCCTCGCTTGGCCCGAGCCAGCCTGTGGAATTACCAAGGAGACTACAGTGGGATACTCCAGGATTTCGAAGAACATTGGAGTCAACAGGACCGCCTTGGACAATCGAGAGCTTTCATTGAGAGAAATGACTAGAGAAAGGCGAGAGAACTGTTTATGTTAGGCATGAAGCATATACGCACGTTAACTGGAATTCTGACCTGGCACTGGACGCTGAACTACCATATGAAAAATATGGGGCTGAAAGACGACTCATGGTACAGGTTCTGTTGGGAAGATCTTCCCGAAAAAAGCGAGGAACCTCTAACTAGAAAGCAGAAAGTACCTTCGTGGGGAAAGTGCGACTAGTCTGAGACCTCAGCGACAGGGATGACACAATGGACTCCAGTCTATGTGTCGCCTGAAGCAACCCAGTTTTTTCCATTCATTCATTAGTTAAATGTTCTTCAACTGCGGTAATATTATTTGATTAATCACAGTATCAAATTGATCTATATTAAAATTTCTAAATAAATCATCCACTCATGGAAAAATCGTTTCTACATTCATCTTGTTGCAGCCAATTCAAAGTCAGGAATTATTAATCTAACTATTTTATTTTGGGAGATACTACATTAGACGTTTTTTGACTTTCTTGCACATTGTTTACTTCCATTCATATAGTTCTTCAACTCTTAAAATTCATGACACTTGTTACTGATGCCATATATAACTGGTAATGTTAACATAGCTTGTTAAACGATATAAAAATTATTTCGAGTCTGTCGTAGGATGAAGTGTTTAGAAGATTGTAGCAAATGTACAATAGCTATGTTAAGTAACCTGCTGCTTTAATTACACAATTTAACATGTCTTCCGCATCTCAACCGAAATTTATATTACACATGCTTGGAGGACTGTTAGCTTCGTCTACTTGTATTTGGAATAGTTATTCACATCCAAATTCATATGAGTACCAACAACCAACTTTAAATTTTCTAAATTTCTAGTTTTTCTTTTTGAATCTTATCACCTCCCAACTGGGAAGGAAACTATATATTATGTAGAAACTCCCTATTATGGCTCCAGTTACCCACTAATTCAATTTTCAGGGGGGGGGGGGGAGGTAAATGAAAGTTCTGAGGAAACATCAACTTTTCTCCTTCCCTTATAGAACAAAATATAGTCCCCTAATAATTCCTTGCTTCCAGATTGCCTCTCCTACTCTCCCATGAAACCGATAAGTCCAATCTGGGAAAATTCTCACGTCCCAGCAAAAAGGATCTTGACCGCTGACCGGTCATCAAGCTATTATATTGTTTCCCTCTCTCTTTCTCCCTCTCTATCTCTCTTCCTTTCTTCGAGATTTTTTTTCTCGGAGGAATTTCGTTCGACATAAATTGGAGCGTGTGTTTCAAAACCGGGAGAGATTAGTGGATGGAAGGGGAAAAAATGACGGAGTACAGAAAACCCATCAATTACGTCCGGGCTACTTCGGCTTTGTATCATCCATAATTTATCGGAGTCATTAATTATGTTGCGTACATTTTTATCGCCGGAGGCGTAATAGTATCCTTTGTGGGAACCTTAGAGGAAAGTTTTCCGGGAATGAAAGGAAAACTTCTGTTCTTCAACGTTTGAATTTAGGGAATATCCCCCTTGGGGAGGAGGGAGAGTCGGTTGTCATAATGCTCACTTTGATCCGATCGCTGTTTCGCTTTGATATTAACGTAACTCTCAAAGCTCTCAATGCTTTTCTGGAGCCTACAAACAAGCGAAATCAAGCTTAAGGGCAATCGATATATTAAGAACAGATAAGAAATTTCCTTGAAGTGTTTGAAGGTGAAATAAAGTAAGGGATGTTTTATTCGAGAATTTGAAATAATATATTTGAATTCCCAAGATGACGAGAATGTAATCTGGAAGGAAACAAATTAAAGAAGTTATGCCTGTTTCTGTATATTGTAGCAGTATTCTGGAATCCTACAATTTCTTTTCCAAGTTAGATACTTGAAATTGTCTTGGCCCATGTTGAACTTCATATTAAATTTTTTAATCAAATATAATATAATAAGTTATACTTCAGGAGAACCTTATGTGTATGCGGAATCCAGCCGTATATATGATTCATTCTTTAAATACCCGCTATAATTTTGCACCCAATGGTTCTGGAATTGTTGAAACTATTAGAATACGTTGTATAGACTCATAATGCGACCATTATGAAAATCACTATTCGTAACTCGAAAAGTTTAACTTCATTTTCAGTTGAAATTATGTTGTAAAACATACTGTATTTAGATCTCTACCGTTCTATGGTAAAATTTCTGACTCATATCTAAACACGTTATTTACATCCCTTTGACTATTAATCAGAATTGATCTTCAATCTTTTGTTTGAATTCTAGTGTGAACACTCTGATCATATTGTTCGTGCCTCGATAAGGATGCATTGCATCTACAAATGAACAATTGGATTTATTGTCAATAATAGTGTCACAGCGGCGTAGAATTTGGTGAATGTTCAAAATTGAATTTAATGGTCGCTATATTGTTAAATTATGCTTTGCCCATTGCCCAAATTGCCCATCCCAGCCCGTGGGTTCAAGCCGATGGGATCCTGAGGTAATGAAATGAGCGAAGGTAGTATCAAATCCACGACCTCCAATTCGTCAGTCTAGGGTCGCTTGTAACGGTATTACTTGATCGATCTCGACAGATCGCTATAAATTTAAAATAATATGAAACTACGAGAAATCTGTAAAACATTCCGGCGTAAGAGTGTCGTACAAATAATAATTATTCACTGAAATGCCACCAATTGGCTTTGTTTGCAGAGTCCGCTTATAGGCCCTGGTTAAAAAAGCAGCTGAGTAGTATCTGAGTGTTGAAGTAGTTTAGATAAAGCGAGGATCGGTCGTAAAGCGAAGCAAGCGATTATCTACTTGGAAATCAGTGTTTCTTATTACAATTTTTGGGATGGTGGCATACATAAATTCGTGTAATTTATATGATGCAATGTAAAAGATCTGGAGAGTTAGTATACAATGGCCAAAGCGAAGAATGCTTTTTTGCTCTGATTACCCCGACGCAACACCCCGGGAGTTATCGATACAAATCTGCCTCCTATGAGGAAGCATGTTCTACACTCACAATCCTCATAGCTGTACATTATTCTCGCATAATCGTTTTATTAGACCACCATCTAGACATCCGCCTTGTAAACAAAGAGATTTTTGCACTCATAGCTAGAATAATTTTGCTTTCATTAATAGTAATAGCTTAGAATTGTTAAAATTAAAGCCTTCATGTTTTGCAGACATTCATTTCATCTCTGTTTTTGATGATTTTGTGCTCACTCCTGCCGTACCCGTATAATGTAATTATTAATCAGATGAAGACGTCGCTATTTATATCCACTTTAGGTGATAACCGAAAGTGAGGTGCATTCTACCACTTCTGGTGCAGTAAGCAATCCTACAAGCCATTGTACATACGTTAAATATTCGTCAATTATATCTATTTCCGGTCAGAACGAAAGTGAAATCTGGTGATAGGTAGGCAGTGAGATTGCTAGTGGAGTAAGCATTCCAACGAACCATTTTAAAACGAAATCGGTAGAGATAACCCCCTGTTTTATTCACTTCTGTTAAGAATCCAAGATGCCAGTTTCAAGCTTCCAAAAATATATAGTCAATGTCAATTTTACTGAAGTAAACAGTGACAAGAGCCATTGCGTGTCCAACGAATGAGTCTAACAGGCAACGCAAATGCTAAGAACAACTAAAGTTGAAAGTGGGTAAATGACAAAATGACAGAGCCCTATAGGATAGGACTAGAAGGATAATAAGTTATGAATTGTAGTAAAGTGAAGGCAAAACAGTGACTTATAGGAAAAGATTTCATTACAAATTAAAAACCGGAAATAAATGCTGAATATAGAAACTTTGTTCGAATATGACAAATGTATTGGAATATAGTGCTTCATTTTATTCGTGTTTAATTGGGCGATATGAGTAATATTGATATTGACGAAACCAAATACCTGACCTCTAATCTAGTGGGGAAGAAAATTTATAAAGCATGGTAATTTCTTGAGCACTTTCTTAAGTACCTATTCTTAAGAATGCTGCCTCCCTATTCCCCTCGTTTCTATATAAAACTACAAAAAATTAATTATTGTTAATACAGCCACTTCCTTCCCTCTGCCATGGAATTTGATTTAAAATCGATCAACAATTTCAGGACCCAAATTAAAAATGCAGCAGCAGTGCAGGATACTCTCTGGGTCTAGATCGTTGAACATATAGTAGTATTATGTTGTCCTCTGATTAATACTTGTCATTATTGTAATCAATGACTCAATAACTAACCAGTTTAATTTTTAATATTTGAAAAGCCTCTGAAAACTGTTCCATATCAGAAGTATTTTTTCACTCCTAATCTACCAACTTCGACTTGCGTATTCGAACTTTACCACTCATGCATTCTTGAATGTAAATTTTTCCCTTTCATTTACGATCGCACTTTAAAATTCCCCTGTGTTCCTTTTTTTTCGGAATCAAACCGGTAACCGTACCCCATTACACGTGTGTGACTCTCCTTCGTTCCTCTCTTTCTCCCTCTCCTTCTCTCTCTTAACTCCCGGAGGAGGAAAAAAGCACGCCAGCACTCCATACAGAGCCAAAACGATAACCTCGATCGATGTCAAGCGTCCCTTTTCCTCCCCTTTCTCCCATAGAACGTGAGATTCATTCCACAGCGAGGCGAGGGAAAAAAGTAACATTGCCAGTAATCAGAAAGGAATTATCGGGAACGGGATAAAGCCCGGAATCAAGAGCGCTCCCTCCCTGTCTCTCTTGGCTGTAGTTATCGAGAGCTTTCGTATGAAATTACAGGGCCTTCGAGGATCTTTGCTTCGTTTACAGTATAGCAAGAAGTTAACTGGAAGAACGTTCCTTCCCAGGCTCGCCGTCGTGTTTAACCGAGGATCACTCGAGGTGCCCCGAGATGATTTTGAAAAACTCTGTGGAGTAATTTCTAAACTATTTCAGGCAAATAACAATACTGTGGATTCAAACTTGACTGAAAACAATGATGATGATCATATGACATGATGAAAGACTTGATGAAAACTACTAAGGATCTCGAACAAAATATTTATTATTGTGCTACGCAATAGGGCACTGTTACTCGAAAACATGTAATCAAATTTGAAAAGTTGTTGCAGCATTATATTGTGACTAAAAGTGTTCACGTCGTACTACGTTTGGTTTTCAAAAAACTTCTTTGATCTATTAAATTTCAATTATTAAATTTAAAGTTTAGAAAACCGTGTAATAGTAAAAACATTTCTGGAAGTGTGTACAATGAAATTTAATTAAATAGATACAGGCCACATTAGAAAAATCGCGATCAAAAAGTAAAAAATAATACTTCATTACCAAATGGTCTAACATAACTTTTGTGTTAACCATGTTTCTTCAATTTGACTTCGAGTATACGATACATAGAGGCAATTAAGAGGCAAATGTCTAAATGTGGGTTGATTCAAAACATTAAATGCCAAAACTGCTAGTAAAATCAAAGTAAATAAAGGAAGTATTAAATATCGATAGATCATGTTTGGATACTAACATTAGGTTTGGCAAATTTAGTAAACAGAATAAAACGGGTTAGCCTGTGGTATTTCATAATTATTATTGTAATATTAATATATTGTAACGTTAAAATAAAACATCAGTCATGTCATTGGACGATACTATTTTACGTTTTCACCTTTGCCATCTATTATATAAAAATGAGTCGCTGAATGTGTTGCTAAGCGCAAAACTCGAGAACGGTTGGATCGATTTTGCTAATTCTTTTTTTAAAATACTCCTTGAAGTACGAGGATGGTTCTTACGGAGAGAAAAATTCTAAAAAAAAAAATTTTAAATTTCCTGAAAAAGTCTAAAAACAACAATTTTTTATCTATTATATAAAAATGAGTCGCTGAATGTGTTGCTAAGCGCAAAACTCGAGAACGGTTGGATCGATTTTGCTAATTCTTTTTTTAAAATACTCCTTGAAGTACGAGGATGGTTCTTACGGAGAGAAAAATTCTAAAAAAAAAATTTTAAATTTCCTGAAAAAGTCTAAAAACAACAATTTTTTATACTAAAATAAAAAAGATTTGTGATAATACTTAAAAGTCAATTTGAACTTTAATACCATACGATAAAGTTTGTGTTAGTGGAGAGGTTCCGGGAAGGCAAAACAATTGAGTGACGTTAGTATCGTATAAATATTAATGTCAATATTTGTCAATATTTATTTTTTTAATCAGAAACAAATTGTCTGTGGTAAAATGTCACTTGAAATGTAAATATCTCTTTGCTGTGCATCTATAATATTACTAAACCTAAAATACACAAATTTCTATAAAATTAAAAAAGGGTTGTGTGTTTGTGACTTACTAAATATGCCTCCTATAAGGCGTTGGAAAAATTTAGGCAGGAGAAGCCGAAATGCAACAAATCAAATGCATTATCAATCTAATCGTACTGCCCAGGAACGTGAACGTGATTACAGTGCCTACAACTGTGTTGCTATTGGACCTATGAACTCAGTTTGCCAATATTGTAAGGCATTGAAATACAAAAATGAAGCCAATGGATTGTGTTGCGCAAATGGAAAGGTGAAATTGATACCATTGATAAAAAATTCAAAACTAAATGTCTCGAATAAAACTCTAAAATTGCATGTGCGAAGTGCACACTCGTAAAACCTTGTTTATTTTCCAGCTGCTCACATATTTTCCTTTGCCTTCCTTCATTTATCGATAACTTTCTTCAACAGTGCTAAATGTGTCTTCTAGCGCTTCCACCGTTCTTACTATTATAGCTATACCATCTGCATTGTTTATAATTTCGTTATTAGAGTGTTTTATATTTGGAAACGAATCAGTCGAGAATATTATCGAATTCCATTTGTGAAGCCATGTAGGAAAGCGCTTCCTCTAAATTTCCCACTTTTGTCAAATTTATAATGCTTCGACAAACTATCCGGGTCCAGAATCAATCGAGAACCCTATATCTATCATACATGACCTACGAAGGCCGTGGTGAGGATAGGCGAACACATCCAATTAATTTCGGAATCGTCCCTCGAAGGCTGACAGCCCTTTACCTAGCAAACCATTTAGATGCCTCATAGTGAATGGCAGTTGCCGGCCTAAATTAATATCAAACATCCTCTTTCGTCCCCGTGAAATAGCTGTTCTATTAAAGTCTCCCCTCTTCCCTTCTTCCCCTCTTGATGCTTTTTAGTCCGATATCGTCAAGTTCCTGCAACTAATGAGAAAACCTTCGCCTTCAGTTAAACGTGGAGTTCGAGTTATTGCCACCGGTTACTTTGTCTAGAGCTTGTATGATTAAATAAAGAGGGGGGAGGGGGGGAAGAGAGAGAGAGGGAAGGAGAGGAGACATGAATATTTCTATGCAGCAGGAATATAATATATGGTTAGAGAGGCGTTTCCTATGGTCAGTATTTTATGACTTTCAGGTGATCTTATATAAATTAATTTAACTGCGACTTTTTTTGACCCGAAAATAAGGTATACTTTTCAGCTAGATGGTACAAGGTGGTCATCATTAGTTATGTAATACTAACTAATTGTTTACTATGGAGCCATGTGAATATCTTCCAGATACTAAAGTGCACAACCACTGAAAATATTTTTAATATCAGACGATTTGAACGATTTAATATTTTCCATCTTTTATTGAAACAAGATAATTTGAGAATTCATAAACCGTATTAATGAAATGCCGTACACTGCTATTTATTAATCAATAGAGAAATTGATGAAAACTGACTGATTTTTAAAAGTGCATTGTATCCCCATGGTATAATATTTGTTGTTACACTTATTGCAATGCGTTTTTATATGAGAATAAAGCGACTTTTTTGGAGACTGTGTGTAACATATATTTTTCTGATTTAATTCAATTTTAGTAATTAAACATACATTCAAAATAGGCATTAGAACCTAAATTTCTTTAAAACAGATTGTTTTAGATTTTTGCATTTTTGGAAACATTACCAGTGAATAATTTCGCGGTCTACACCGACTGACACCGACAAAATCAATTTATTAAAAATTTTGTGTTTTTTTCCATTTTCAGAGAGCTACCATGTCATTCTCAAAAATGGTACAATTATTTCAACTTAGTTTAAAAATGTGATAATTTGTACCATATGCTCCAGACCACTTAGTCACCCATTTAACCTGTCTTTATTTAGGAGTAGTCATTTCTAGCCAGAATACGAAGTTAAAAGAATTACTAAGGTTTATCACACATTTTAAAGGCACTGCTTTCGAAAGATTACTTTGCTTAGCATAGAGATATATACTACCATGAACCTACGGTGGCATAATTCAAAAAACCTTTTAAAAGAAAGAAAAATATCGACACAATTTCAAAGCATTTACAGTTACTTATACAGCCAAAACAAAATCAAGCAGATTGTGTGTTAAAATATCAAAAATCCCTGGCATAAGTTAAAGGAATATCGGTGCTATCCTCGCATGTGTCAAGGTTAATTGAATGTACCAGGTGCGCCAGCTGAGAGTGTCTTCATCACATTATTGGTCAAATGGCATTTTTTAACGGAAACACAATATTTACGTAAAAAATTTGAATATCGAATTCTTTTATTGAAGTTCTTGTCATGCGGATTAAGGAAAAATTATTTAGAATAACACCATTCCCTATTCTAGGAGAAGAAATGAAAGGTGACAGGGTTCACTTTTCAAAAACGCATTTTTTTTTTCTCTTCTATCAGTATCTCTATTTTTCTTCGAGATAACCATAATAAAAAATTGAAAATGTGCACCTTTCTCCCTTTATTTCGACCCCAAGAGAGATAATGATATTCTGAATGATATTTCCTTGGTCCATTATACCTAAGTATATATTTTAAAAAAAAAGTGCATTCTCTCATTTTTACCCTTAATTGAGGGGATGATGGCATCCTCATAAATGTTAAGTTATATTGGTTACCTTACAATTTAAAACGATAAATATGACTATTTCTATTTTTGATTGAGATGTACCACAAATAAATGAGTAACATACTCTCTTAAGCCGCATGATGCAGTCTTCAATTTAAAAAAGTGTGCATCGGTAACTCAATTTTGCGCAGATATCTTACGTTTCCAATGAAAACAATGCCTTTTGCCTTAGCGGGCGCTTTCGCCCATAGTTGCTCGTTCTCAGCCCAATATCGAAATTGTGTCAAAATAGCCACTTCTTCCTTTCATGTCTTGTTTGTTCTACTTAAATCACTAACTTTTATTTGTTATCATGTCCTTCAATATAATGAATCCTTGAAGTATTGTTCTTCTCTTGAGGAAATATATCCCATAATCGTCAAGCATTGCGGTAAGTTATTCGAATAAATGTTGTAACGGTAGCTTAACAGGAATTAATTAATTATATTTAACTAGGAACCATTTCACTTAATAATAATTCTTTTGTAATATCTTCGGTTATACTGATCGAATTCAGTTCATTGTTTGTCAGACTATTTTACAAGCTTTCGCTTGAGACGCTCTCAACTCCATAACCCTCATATTTTTTGGGGTCCCAATTAGAAACATACCGAGCTTGTACGAAGTTTTAAAGTACGGAAAACAGAATCGCTTACGAACCCTGAAAGGGTGAATCCATGCTTTTGAGCCGACAAGTTTACTTTATTGTCCGTTTGTTGAGGAATTATACCTGTCGTCGTCTCCTGTTGAAGCGGAGGAGCTGTTAATGTTTGTCATTCCACATTGTTTGTTTGTTGTTCCTGTTTATCAACACGGAAAGTGCCGGGAAAGGACCGCGAAGGAAAGTGCGTTGAACCCGTGGTTTTCCCAATTTACCCAACCCGAATTTGAATGCGCATGTTAGTGTTAAAAGGACCTTTATTTGTTTATATTGAACGATCAAGTATATAAGGATATAAGTATATAAGTATATAAGCTGCCTTGGGGACTTTTTGTTACTTGTGTCAACTGGCGTTTTTATAGGATGGCTTTTTCTGTGGAAAACTATCTTGATTGGTTAAAGAATAATTCTGTTATTTAGTGATTCTAATTTATATATATGTAACCGTCCTATACTAAGTCTTGGTATATTCATATGGCGGTCTGAATACTTTTGTAATTCCATTATTTTCTGAAAGTTTACTTAGAGTAATTTGAGTAATCTTGTTGGTTGCCCTCATAGACTGCACAAGTTATTTAAAATCTTTTCCATAGTTTCTTTTTTTTTTATTTTGTTAATGAATAAAACTACATAACGATATTGAGAATTAACTTCCCGTAATTATACCCTGTTAACGTATATAGTTTAATACTTTACAGTGGTATACACTTTTTTTTTAAATTTTTCTTTTCATTCCCTCTTCTCTCTGTTTACCCATTTTTGCATCGCGACCCCTATAACTGACCTAAAACGCCGTTTATGCACTTTGGACTTAACAGTTTTGTTACTAAGGCACCTATGTTATGTCATGAAAGTCATGTATTACGAAATAATTAAAAAACATAAATATTCTAATAAAAACCTAGTCATAAATACAATTGCCCTAGGGCTTTGCAAAGGAGAAATGAGGTACCGCGGCTTCAAATTATTATTGTGCGTTGATGACTAAATAGCGAGCAATTAACACTTGTATGGATTTCAAAAAATAACTTTAAATTTGTCAGAAAGTTGAGCAAAACCAGTTCCTTTGCCGGGTTTTATTGTAATACAAATTGCAAATATTTGTGGGAATATGAATATAAGGATGTTGTTTCTCACGAGAGAAGAGTAATACAGTATATTTTGTTGAAAACGCAACAAACTTTAAATTTGATTAATTTTCAAAAAATTACCGATAATACTGCAAAAGCCAAACAAGACAATCATGAAATTTTTTATACATTCTTAACAAAATAATTTTAGACGTGTTTGCCACATTTTATGAAATATATTTTTAAAAAGAAGAGGTGAGTACGTTAAATAATATTAAGAGCAGGTAAAATTTCTATAATAAACACGCGGAGTACCATCACAGCTGAACAGAAAACAGAAATTCAGTGTCTTAAAAACTGTTAGGAAGTTACGAAGTCTCCGAAACTTTAACAACCGCCGAACGTAATATCTCCTACCTCTCCCAAAAAAAGACCTTATCTGTCGCACTTCTCACACCTTTCAACTTCCCAAAAAGTGGAATTACCAGTTAGCACCACGCAACCTTTTTCTCCCCATTTAAAAATTAACCGCCTCCTCTCGTCCACTCATCCCCGAACAAAACCGCTCGCCCCCCAATCCTCTCCTAAAACTAATCGGATTCCCTCTCCCTTATCCTATTCGAGCGTGTTTGTGTGTCAGTGGGTGTGTGTGGGAGGGTGGGGTGTTTTCACCCTACGTTCCAAGAACAATATCCAATTTGTAATAGGCGCAAAAAAGCCGCAACAATAGATTATCTCACCGAGGATCGGGTGCCCCCTAGGGGTCGCCTGGCCTCCCATCGTCAGCACATGCGAATGGTCGGAGGTCACGACTATCAACGTCTCCGTCGGGTTGACCATCGCGAGGGCGGCCAGGAGGGCAGTCTCCATGGCGAGGGTCTCGTCCAGGGCGCGGTATGCGTTGTTGTAGTGGTGAGCGTGGTCTATGCGGCCACCTGAAAGAGAAAAAAGTAACTTTTCATGAACACGGAGACTTGATGGAAGACACTGAATTCGGGGTCCACTGAAGAAAATTTGGTGGTAAATTCTTAAAGGCAGAGTACAGGTTAGGAATTTGAAAAAAATAGTTTTTTTCCTTTTGCAGTTTTCATCTCCTTATACTTTTATTGTTCATCCATTGAAGTATTTTGGAGGAATTCGAACAAATGAAAAGGTTATAGCACTATGCGCCACTTGGCTCCTTCTTTGGCGACCCTTGGCAGCTGCTTTCAGCGTTGGACGAACGCTGCCAGGCATAGATGCGCAGAGATTTGCACTGAAATAATTCAAGCGTAGTAAAAATCAGGTCACGAATGGATCTGATTGGTAGAACCACCACGTCACCCTATGCGTCATCAGTCTGGCCGCTAGTCAACAGTCTGGCCGCTACTCGATTGATACCATCTCTAAACCATTTTAATGGAAATAACACACCTATTTACCATGAGTTAGTGTCCTCTCTCCGTAAAAACTGGTATTTACATTATTGTTGGTTGTCTTACACACGTGCTCTCACTCAATATCACTCTCAATATCAGTACTGTTTTAATAACTGTATTTTGGTTTTTCTATTCGTTTTTTCGGCGTTGCTCAGTATGCTAAACCACAAGACTTATAGCGCGAGATATGTCACATTTTTTAAAACCGACATTCCTCGGGTCCAAACTAAACATTGCACGTAATTGTGGTAATGCCCAATATCTTTTCTTTTTTTCTGGAAAAAACAATTTTTATATGACGGATAGATAATCTCCTGATTTACTGAACCACTTCTTCACCACAAAGTGGTCAAAGAGCCTATAAAAAAAATATGGAAAGGGAAATGAAGTCAAAAAATGTGCTGGACATTGCGACATGATTTTTAAATTTCTTTATTTTTTTTTATTATTTATCAATTTGTTACCAACGGTGGTGAATTTGGGTGTAAAATATCTTCGAGATAGACTTGCCAATTATAGTTACATTATGAAATTTTATTTTATATAATATCAATATATTTAAATGCATAAGCTTCCTTTGTACTTACAATGTATTTGATATGCATTTCTGTCTACCATCTCAAATCTATAGTTAAAATTAAAATAAACTCCTTGGTAATGTTGAGATCTTTCATTTCCTTACCTATTTTATATTTATTTGGGAACAAAAAATTCCCTTAATTTCGCGTTATATCCTGATACAAGTAGAAACTCTTTCTACATTGCACGGGCGGTCGTTTGTGCAACATTTTGTTTAATATCATGATACACGAGTTTCTATGGATCATTATACGAAAGTTCTGACTAGTACCTTTTAGTGATTTAAATTTACGTTAACCAAAAGACTTTGGCTTCAAAGATTTCCCACCAATCTATTAGCATTTGTTTTCCCCTCTCAGTAAACGATCGATGCGATACCGCCGCAGTATGTTTACGTGCCCCAAATGTATGTACTAGACCAATTAGCGACGAGACCCTATCAATTAAGTCCCGATTTTCTTCCCGCCGCGACAGGAAGTGCGTTTGACGGGATACACGTCGACGACCCGCCTGAATCTCTCGTTAATTATTACCTAATTGTCGAAGCTGCCGTTTTTATTATTGCATCCTAAGGGGATATTACATAGCTGAGGATTCGCGAATAGAAGCGAAGTCCTTTGATCTGATCTGAGGGTTAAATTGCCGTAAGGTATGAAGGTGGTGAGTTTATCAAGGAATAACTTGAGGTTGGGTTATGTCTGAAACTATAAACAATACGCAAGTCTAGTCTGTAAGTAAATTGGTGTGTTGTCGTTTCCAATAAAACGTAATATCAATCAGGTTATATGTTATACCTTAGGTTATGATCATTGAATATATCTGTACTTCTATGGTAAACTGCACTACAAAGTTGAGTTTTTGGTAACATTCACAAATGTATTAATTTTATTTTTTAATATAGATTGCTCGTGTATTGTTAGAACTCCTAAATCAGTTATAACAACCAAAACTTATTTATTGTTTTCATTAACAAATGTGCCAGGGTATCCTACAATGGGCCATACCCAGTTAGAGAGCTGAAACGTTCTGACCTCCTAAGGTACGTTTCCATGATACATTGTGCTGAATTTCAACTAAATATGTAACGTAAATACATTTCAAAGAACATTCGAAATATGACATACGTTGTAATTGCATTAAAACGAATCATGTTGTAGCATAACCGACAGTGCAGGCAGCCGTTACTTCGAAATTTCCTCAGTTACAGAGCTGTAATTTATTAAATTCCCAAAATGTATTCCAGTAACCCATTATAAGAAGCTTCAATTGAATTAAACTTGATTTCATTTTCAATTTATTATTGGAATATGTGATTGATTAAAATTGGTATAAGTGCTAGAAAGTTGACACGCAATCAACAACTCTCTAATTCCTTGAGTTAATGAGTTGAATATTATGGAGCCACAGAAAGAAGAATATTGGGAGTATCGTTGAAAAACAACACCAACCAGCGGACAACTGCAAAACACAAGTAAGAAGTATTCCATAAAATATTAGCACATTAAAGTGGCAGTGGGTAGCAAATGTTGCCAGGCACAAAGAAAACTCAGAGGTACATTACCAGGTGGAGACCCTCGGGAGAATGCAGGGGTATCGATAGGTCACAACAGATACGGTATGATGAATTGAAAAAATTCGCCGAACTAAACCGGTACCAGGTCGCACAGAATAGGACTTCATGGCTTCATGAGTTCAGATATTAGAGAGGCCTATAACCAATGGATACATAATAGCTGAAATGGAATAGAAATAGGCATAACTTGTTTGCTGAACTATGGAATAGTCGAGACTTTTTGGACCGAACGATTTTCTCGAATTTGCGAGATACGAAATTTTTCTCTTTCAGGACTTCTACAACTATCGATCATAACCTATATAATGTTATGTAGACGTGGATATTTGTTATACTTCCGCAGAACATGCCTAAATTATTATCACTCACGATATTCTCAACACTTGTCAATATGCCCACGTCTCAAATGTTCTTTCCATAGCTTCCCATATTGCCTTAGTTGTTATTTAGTGGGAAAGCCAGGTAAATGTAATGAGATTACGAAAAACGAATTACCATATACTTGGTCTCCTTTATATTTACTCAGTCCGTAATCTTCGCTACCTTCGACAACTTGTTTCAATAAAACTTGCAATTCGTTTATATTTTTTGATATTAGAACAGTATCGTCTAAATAAGATTATAAGCACCGGCATAACTAAGATTATTTAGGATCCCTCCCTTGACATCAACACCCTATTCCACATCTCCACGAGCATTTCTAAATATATTTTTATGGTATAAGTTGAACAGAAGTGGTGATATCACGCACCCAAGACGCACTACACTTCTATTTCAATGTAATTAGACTGTTACTGTCTTTCCTCAGTATAAGTTACTGACAATTCTGAGATATTTTACATTTACTCCCATTTCTTCTAAACTTTATAGCATTCTTCCATAGTCCATTTCTGAAAAGCATGTGTATACGTCGCACTTGACATCTCTGCAGCGTTATATTAAAACTTGTGATGCAAATAGCGCTTCATAAGTGTATCACGAAGCTTCACATTTATGATATATTCGTGCATGTATAATTTGGAGAAAGGTCGTCAGAATATGAGACATCAGACTAATGGTGTGGAAATTTTCACATGCCTTGCCATTTGGTTTTTCCGTATTGTAACAAAGATTTATTTGAGTAATTCGTCAACTCCATAATTATAGATATTGCTAAAAAGTGGTGTTATTGTCCGAATACACTTTTATCCTAGGATTTTAAGAAATTCTGCGTGTATTTCGTCTGATCCATAGCTTTGTTGGATACGAAATTGATTACATATTTGGCTAGAGCAGAACTAATTTCTTAGCTACCATTGGGATTTATTTCTGGTTTGTCTGGATGTTGATTATAAGAAAATAATTCTATAAATACTTTTGCCGTACTTTTATTTTGTCTTCAGCTACGACACGGCGTCGTTGTTTATCTGAGATATCTCCAGGCTGCGATACTTGGGTCTAACAGTGGCTTTGTTAATATTTTTATGAACATATATATCATGAGTGTTACTTTGGTCTACCACTTCTAGGCATTTTTCGCTCAACATTCTTTTCTTTTGCTATGCTTAACAATCTTCGTATATGATCGTGATATGATGTATGACTGTTATTTTTGAATTTTGATCCCTATTCCATCTCCTGTCACATAACTCCTGACACCCTTGCTCTTTTTCACTCTCTCGCCAGTTGAGGTTTAAAATGTCGCTTGAAAGTCGCTTAAATACGTTCTTTAATTTTATTTCGTGTTGTGTGTATACATTTTACTGTTGATTACATTCGTGCCATTTTGATTTCAATGATAGTTTTCATTCCTCTTCGTATTTTTGCATCCTTTAGTTTTTCAAAATCTTGTTTGCACATTCATGTTTTGATGTTCTTTCATTTGTATTGTTTTTAAGCGTTTTCCTTAACTAGCAGGCAACTGGACTGCTATCCGACGGTACATCCCGACGCTACATCGGAGGTCTTTCTTGAAACAACCGTATTTCAACATCTCTGCTTAATTAATATGAAGTCAGTTTGATTTAATTTGAACACTGTTAGAAACATCAGTTGGGAACCTCAATGTGTAAACACTGGTGGTATAAAACACTATGAATTTACCAAGAGCAAGCTACAAGCTACCGGTGTAACTATTGAAGAATTAAATGGCACAATAACCACATCAAATATCTTCTTTCATGGTGGTCAATCACTTGGTGAGAACAGAGGAAATAACGATGCTGAACGTCATTCGTCAAGTAATGTCGTCGTCAAGAACGTCGTCAAGTATTGGGCCCAAGACTGAAAACCCTGACCTTCGACTGCGCATGAAAACATTTAATATATTTCTTGGTTCACCCTATATCGCAGCGAGACTTCGAGCCTCGAACAGGTTAGTTAAAAATTTTTGTGTGCAGACACGGTGTTTCAAATTTTTGCTAATAAATGAAGGTTTAAACGTCTAAAGTCAGAGAATATTTATAATGTTTTTAAATTTATGGAGGAAGAGGAAGAGGAAGGGGAAAAATCCAGGAATGGTTGATCAGAGGTACAAGAGTTAGTATTTCATTAAAAAAAAAAACGAGAATGAAAAAAGGTAAGCATAACAACAGAAGAGAATCTTTACCTTTTGATACCCAGACAATAATGGGAAAATTCAGTACAAATCTGTTGTGAATGACCTTAATGACTGAGTAGATGGATTCAACCTGCTGCAAGTGTCGGTTTTCTGCAAATATGGAGGTAATTTCTGACCACCCCTACTCACAACAAGAAAATTCTGGAGGCAAACATTTGAAAACGTGAAGAAAACACACTTCAGTTTGGTCTGAAGCATTTCTTAATTTCTGTATTTAGAGAATTAGGGCTTGGGGCCCCTTCCCTAGCATACTTTTTGTTTAAATAGATGTAAATAAATTAGTGTAGGTCAAATTATATCCATATTTCTTGTCAAGTCTAGTAGCCAGTGTTAAATTTATAGTCAACTTTCAAGAACGCGTCAGATTAATTGTAATTGACAATCTAACCCAATTCCATGCAGTACATGATGGTGTATGCAAAACGTTATATTTTGCAAACCAAACCGTTCAATAAAGTGTATCAAATCACAATCACAGCCCTATATCTATTCCAAAAAACGTCCACGTCAAAAAATCCAAAATTGTGAATTCCTGAATGTCTAACAATTTCAAGAAATTGTCAGGCAGTCACAAGTATATTAAATAGTAACACAACCATGTCACTCAATTTATCAAAAATTTGAATCTCAAAAATCAGAACTGAAAATTCTTATTAAAAAGCAGGAACCAATATCCTAAAATTGTGTAAACAATTTACGGATATTTTGGATAATGCAAATATTCCCTAAACTTTTACAAGTAATATGGAACATCAAATTAAATTTTCAGATGAAATTCCGGTTTACACAGAAGCCTATCAATATCGATATCAACTTTACTCACATATAAGAAGGGCAAAATCAAATAAAAGGAATACTAGACTCAAACATTATAAGCCCCAGTGCATCTACGATGCCCCAGAAAAATTAGGTGCGTTCGAAAAATAAAAATGGTGTGCCGTTATCGACGACAAAAATATGATGGAAAAACTATTGACGACAAATATATTTAATTAATATTAACGACCTTTTGGTTAAACTAGCCAAATGGCAACATTATACCACACTCGACAAAATCAGGCGGTTGCCATCAAATTGAAATGAACGAGACATAGAAAACATAACCGCCTTTGATATAAAAAATCAACATTAAAAATTCTCAGAATGTCTTTTTTGTTTAAATTTACCATTCAAAACAAAAAATGCTCAGTGTATCTGAATGAGATAATCTCATTATCACTTTTCAATTATTTTTTCTGCGAAAGTAGCATAATTTTTTGGACATCTAAACACCTTGGTCTCAAAGAGAAATACTAGAATTTAGTTTCTATATTTTATAGTGTAACAAAATATTATTACCAAAAGAGAACATACGGTCAGTTTTGTATATTTACGTAAAACGATACGTCGTAATACAACTCGACATCGTCTAAATAATTTGGTATGGTATGGCATGGTCTAAATAATTAAATGGTATTTGGTAAATTTGTCAGAAACTCCACGAATTAAGTTGTTATAAATAACACTCATTAATCATTAATCTTATCGCCCTATATTGAATTAATTTCAACCGCCTACACACGTCTCTTATATTACCAGGTAAATATGTGCTTATAAATTCGAACAAGATAAGCAGCTTTTGAAACAGAATCGTAATAAGTTGATAGTAGTAATTACCTAATATTATGGTTACTGAAGAGGTTTGTAATTAATGGTTTGTAATTCAAGGAAATAATTTTGGGGACGTTTGTCATTACATTTTAAAGCGATCAATGACAGGAAACTCGTTTAAGACTTCGTTTAAAGAGAGTCGAGTAACGTATTCTAATATTTATATAACTGTATAAAACTTTCCCTGTATAAATTCCCTGTATAAATTTCCTGTATAAAATTTCCCGACTCAATCTTAATTTCATTAAATATAAATCTACTCTTAATCAAAATTTTTACGGTTGACAGGTGTTACGTCTCTTGAATTGAAATACAACAAATCTTATTAGTTCGCATACAAATTGTAATAGGTTTAACTTTAAATATATCTTCAATTGCAGTTACCCACAACAATTTTATACCAACAACCCTCTTCTAACGAAGAGATGCTCATAGAATACACTTAAATCAAGTTGTTTTTATATTAGTTTAAAAATAAAGTACATTTGACCATTACACATTGTGTTATACGTCTATCACGTATCTGGTGGTTTCCTGACCAAATGAAAATTTTTAGTTCAAATGGAAAGGTTATAATATCCTGACAAAGGGTCAAACATTCAGCAGACGGATAAAGTCCGTGTCCCGGCCTCGCTCTAACGATATGCTTATTTAGGCGAGAGAGACAATTAAAACTCCGTTAAAAACCTGACCGAAGCTGTCGGAATGGAAGGGACGGCGATGTAGGGAAAGGCGGAAAAGCAAATAATAGCTCGTATTTGTTTTTCGGTTAGGCAAATGAATTTCTCTTATTCCTCCTTTTGTGTGGGTGAAACGATTCCACTTTTTCGTAACCCTACGCTGCATATTCACTGGGGGACATTAATTATTTGGATGGATAATTTCAGAGCCCTAGCCTTGAGCCAGTTTTTTCGAGCGAAGAGAACAATATACCAAAATGAATATTTTGGTGACGCAAAGTAAATTCTGTTTATTCTAATTTCTGGAGACGTTTTAGTAAATACGTAGTTTGTGCAAACTTCTATGTTTAAACTGATAATCATGGAGTATTATCATAAATCGAAATCTTCGTTGAAGACATATATACAGTTTTATTAAATTAGCTTCAAGTTGTAAATAAAATGACACTAGCAACGAACTAATGTAGCAAGAAGTGATGCATGCCAAGAACAAAAGTGAAATTTTTTCATTTACAAAATTTTCGAAACACTTTCCAGGGAGCAATTCTTTGCTTTTATACACAATGAAATAACAGTTTAAATATGTTTATTGAACTTTCTTGTTTCCTGAGTCTTCTGCAATAAATTAGGACTTTTCTAGTAAGTACCTCCAATATTTTGATTCCCTAAGATTTCTGGAATATTTTTAGGAATTTACTAATTCTGCTATTATTTATCCAAAAACATAGGTTTAAATTAAAAGGTGGTAAAAGTATTTTCAGGAATATTAATATCTTTCCAAGAAACTCCAAAAAAATGTTGTATATCCTAAGATCGTTCGAAAAATGACAGCAACTCCGAACTTCGTTAAAGGAACAGTTGAAACCGAAATTCATAATGACACTTTACTGAACAAATATTGCAAGTTTTATCAAAGTACATGTTTCAATACCTTATAATTATTTTTGGAGTTTTCATTAAGACCAGTGGTAAGTTGGAAATTTGGATTACTTCGAATTATGGTCACAACTCCAAAACTCCTTCTAGTAGGAAGTTAAAAGTCACTAAACTTCATTAGACACTACACTAGAAAATACTAACGAATTATGTGAACGTTGATATGTTGTAGTGAACACTTTGTATTAACAAAACGTAGAAAGTTTTTGAAATTGAACCTCAATGAAGTTAACACGCACTTCAACCAATATTTTAATTAAACTTGAGCGGTTCTTTAGTTTAACTCCATTTAAAGTTAAGCTAAATATTGTACTTTTCAGACGGTGTGTCTCCTTTAGTAATGAAAACCAAAACTCCTGAGTTACTTTTGATCAATAGATCTAGATTAGTTTTAAGAATGTTGGGAACTTCCATAGTTCTTAATCTATAAACCTATCAATTTATTAAGAATTTCATCACAGCTCTTAAATGTCACGACTGAGCAAATTGAAATGGTCTAAACTCCTAAAGTTACGCTAAAAGTCCACGTCGTATTATTAAAATCTAATAAACTCCGTAAATTTCAGAACAAAGTAAGTTGGAGGTTTCATTTCATAGGTGATTTACAAGAGGTGCGTTAAATCGTCGCATAATCAATTACAACTCCGAAACTCCGTATGTAGACTCCGAAATTTCAACAAAATCAGTCATTGGGGCGGGTGGTAATTTGAAGACCATATCGAGACCACATCGCCACTTCGAGACTCCTTCGTTTAAGAAACTTACGAAACTTTCTTTAGGCAGAATATGAGACGATTTTACGGAATTTAGCGAAAATGGGAATGTACTGTACAACTTTTACTAACAGGAACTAGAAAGTTTTGAAGTTGAACTTCTAAGTTTTAATGCACTTTAGCAAATATTTAATAAAGATTTTGTATACTTTTAAATTTCACTCAGACTAGTATAATTGTTGCCAATTCAAACAGTCGAATATTGTACTCTTCAAACTGTAAAACTCTCCCAGTTAAACAAACGAAATTCTTTAAACTCTTGACTAATATTTGTATAATCAGTCTAGATTTTAATGAAGTTGAATAATATTTCTTAATCCACGAAACACACAACATTACCCAAAAAACAGTTACAGCTGCTAAAACTACATGAGTTATAAATTTTAAATTTTTTAAACTCCTTATGTTACGTAAAACCTACAGGTAATATCGTTAGAATACAATAAACCCATCTTGTCAAGTCAGAACTAAATTGTGATTAAAACAATTTATTAATAGCAAGAACTATGTCAAATTGTTGCACAATCAGTCGCAACTTCAAAATTCCGTACGTTAGGGAGTTTAAAAGTATAAGATATTTTTCCACATATTTATTTCTGGAGTTTACAATAAATTAGAATTATAATGTGGTTTTAACTAATTATTATACGTGTATGATTTGTAAAATTTTCGAATGTGCATCAAATCGTTGCACAATCAACTATAACTCCGATTCACCCTATATTGAGGAGATGATACATTTTGAGCTTCTAAAATGCATTCCCATTAAACTTCCTATGAAGTTTTAACAAAATCACAAAATAGAGCGGGTGGTAACTTGGAGATAATTTCAAATCGTTAGAAAAGAAGTCGCAACTCCGAATTTCCTTTGCAAAATTAGTTGAAACTCAGGAAACTTATGATAGTATAAATACTACATTAGAAAATTGTACAAAATGAACAGATAATAGAAATGCTGTATTGGACAAGTGGGAACATAAAGTAGAAACTTTTGAAGTTGAACTTTAATGAAATTTTAATGAACATTAGCAAATAATACAATGACGTTTAGCAGACTTTTCAGTTTAAATCGATGTGTTATAATTATCGAAAATTTAAACATTTCAATTTTGTACTTCTCAAGCTGTGAAAGCATCTTCTTCCACTAAGCAAACTAAATTTTCTAAACTTCTGAGTTACATTTATACAATTAGTCTATTGGAGTCTAAATGAAGTTCAGCATTTAGCTATATTTCTTAATCTGCCAAATATACGATACGTTACCAAGAAACCAGTTGTAATTACTAAATTTCATGAGTTAGAGAATTGAAATTTCTAGACTATTAAAGTTACGTTAACAATACACGTTCTAACTTTGCAATGAAATAAATTCATGTGAATATTCAACTAATTTGAAGTTCATATTATTTTATTTTATGAACTGATGTAATTATAATATGGATTGAAAGACTATATCAAGTTCACATATAATCAGTCACAACTCCGAGACTAAGTTAGAGGGTCCAAATTTTCTGGACTTCTTAAGTACGATTGGGTACTTTTACTTCTACAGTTAATATTAAAGTAGACCTGAAATAAAGTGCCTATGAATTTTATTACACGTATATAATTGGTGAAATTAGCAAAAAATACGTCAGGTGGTAGCATTTTATCAGTTACAACTCCAAATTCCTCACGTTAGGGAGTTGAAAATTGTCTATCTTCCAAAAAAGATTTCATCGAAACACTGTACGAAGTCTAAACAAAATCTGATCTGTAATACTGTTTTAGATTCGGAAAGGTCGGTAAATCCTCAGAATTTTTAAGCATTTTATGAATTTTCGAATCAACGGATGTAAATGGATATATAATGTATCTTTCTTCTATACTTTCTATACTTTCTTATATACTTTAGTGCTATATTTCTATATACTACATTTTATATACTTTACATATATATTTGGGTTTGTTGGAATTATTAGTTAGATTATCAGGTAATTGGATAATCTAATAATACGTTTCTGAGATGTTACAATTTTGAGTGTAGCTAAAAAGCAAATATGTAAAATGGGAAACCAAATTCTATATGATTCATTCTTTAACTAACCGAAATAACTTTCAATATCTTTTGTACCCGGGGATCTGGCATTATATTACAACTATAAGACATGTTGAATAAGTTTAAGTAACGCCATCTACCTGCGAATTAAATCCTGTAAGTGACCCCTTTTACCCTCAGACCTGGGGTACAATTATAAATTATAAGAACTCTAAAAAGTCTGTAAATTTTTTTCAGAGACAACGGGTACCGGAAAATATATATCTGAACACATTGGATGCTGTAACAGTTGCTCAACTTTTCTAAAAAAAAAAACAACTTTTCTAACAAGAATTTTTCACAAACTTTTTCTTAAATCTGATATTTGTATTCGATTCTATAGAGTATTCTACTTTAAAGTACGTTGTAAAATAAATAAGGCTATTATATTTCTACATTCAGTAGCTCTTCTTCGCGCTCCGGGCAAATTTCCAGTTGAGCATATTGCACTTAAGTACAATAATTTGTTTGGGAATAACTTTCGAAACGCACCAAAAGATGCTTGTCTCTTGAAAACTGAGAAAAATGCACATTAAGAAAATTGAAAATGTATTGAACCATTTGACCTAGAAAAGGCAGGGAAAACGTAAACAACTGCCAACGGTTTGAAATGATTATCATAATACAGTTGTCAACAACTGATATCAAACAAACGGTTCCTACATACTTAATCACTAACGCAGATTATTATTTTTGAAACTAATTGCCGAATTTTAAACCCAAAACCTGATAATCGAACAACTTCTATCCATCTTAATCTTTGTAGAGTGTATTGTGCTCCCCCTTATTTAATTAAGAACAATATGAACACCTAAACAATATCTTGAATTAAAAACAAACTTGTTTTCTCTTGACATATTAAGTTTATCTTTTTTCCAATATATCAATCTTATATTTTTTATCGCCATAAGTGAGCTGTCAATCAAAAATCAGCTGATGAATGTGAATCCTTGAAATATCCGAAATCGAGCGATTAAAGAAGCGCTTACGATGGATACACGTAGCTGATAGTGTAAATCACTTTACACGACCTGATAACAATAAAAAATGAAGGAAAAAATTGTGTCCTTTGGAGGAAAGCTCGGAATTATTGTAATGATACGACCTCAACGAGATTGATTAATTAAGATTGGGACTTTACAATTAATCGTTATTTGTATTAGAGTGAAGGGTAATTAGGGTACGGGAGCTTAATTTAGAAACAGTGTAGTTGACAGTGCGGTTTAGTAACAACCCCGGAACTTAATTAAACGGTGGCATTAACAAAACATTTCAAAGGTAGTATTTTACTTTCCCACATGGGGTATTCAAATACGAGATGGGTTGTAATTAGGTTGATTTTAAAATTTGTGTTGTTGATATTTCTACAGGCCATAAAATCTCAGGAGTTCAAAAACAAATTTCTGAAGAGAATGTCGCTTATATCTGTGTGTTTGTTTCCAAAATTAGTAACCGTGAACGGTTTAAACTTCCTACTTTGACTTTTTATGATGTCAGGATGATCCAGTAAAATTTTTGTTAAAATCGAGCGGAACAATTAAGTAGGGACCCGTATAGACTTTTTAAATTTTCGCAAAACCCGCTCCAAGTTTATAATTTCAGATCCTGAATTTCTATTCTACTATCGTAGATGTATAATAAAGTTCCATAACGTTTTTGGCTAAATCGTCTTTAAAGGACACTTTACCCTTGTATCAATGGTATATAATTTTTTTGAAATCAACTACAATAACTTTCCTTTTTACAGTTGAACGTTTGTCAACTATTTTTACTAAAGTTTAACAATATTTTTGCTATATTTTACGCTTGTTTTTCTGTTTCTTGTGTTGAAAGCACTCATAAAACCTTTTCGAGATTATTTTAATTAATTTAAAATATTTCTAGTGATCACAAAAAAATCCATGCTAAGGTTACTTACGTACTGATAAACAAAATAAATATATATCTGTAACATAATCAGATTAAGTGGGATTATATGGCATTATTAAGTGGGATTTTATATTTTTCGTCCATTTGAGGGAATATAAAATGACAGATTTAATACGTTGATGTCTAGATAGGAGATCAGTATCTATTTATTCAAGTTCTTCACCTTTAATTATGGTACTTACATTAAGTATTAAATTAAAATTGACATGTTTATAAAAAATTATTGATTGATGGACATATTGACAAAACCCGTTATCTGCTGACTAAAAAGTAATATTTTTTTGAATTATTATTCATCATAAGGTTTTGAACGCCGCACAAAAGTGTCTACTGTGAATTTGTAAAGCGACAAAAATTTTCCACAACATCACCTTTATAAAGGATTTATAGTCTGTCTAAAAATGAGGCGAAGTAATAAAAACTCATTATAAATGCAAAACCGATACAAGGTGGCACCCACTAAATATGTCGAGTTCTCTAATGTTTTGCACGCTACCTTCCGTAATCTCTTTATATTACGAGTGTTTCTCCCTGACCATTGGCTATTTTGTACGCCTCGGCACATGCGAAGAACCACTCACTGGCGTACGGTCGGGAAAAATGACGAAATGTGCAATAATCGATAACTGAAAAAATTACGTGTGCGTGCGCGTGTGTGTGCGTGCGTGCGTGCGTGTGTGTGTGTTTGTGTGTGGGCGCGCGCTTGAACGAGATAGAGAGGGAAAGAAAGACAACACTTCAGTACATGTATGGTCGTGCATTAGTTTATGAAATTTTGCGGCCCTGAGAAGGGCCAGTTTATGAAAAGTTTTTCCCAGCCGTCACCTTCTCCTTGGTAACCTCAGTCGTCGTTGCCATCGTCGAATTCTTCCCAAACATCGGAATCTGAAGAAGAATCATCATTTGGGTTGATAATACTTGATTCTATCAACGACTCCGAAATGTTATCCAACTGTAACATTTGGTCTTCAATTTTCAGAACGTGATTTATGCATTTTTGCCAATTTTCCTTGGAAACTTTACATATTGCTTCTTTAAGCAAATTTTTGACATCTGCTAATTTGAACGTTGTATTTGTTCTCGCCACGTCCCCTTTTATTTGTGCCCATATTAGCTCAATGGGATTCAGGTCGCAGTGGTACGGAGGAAGCCGAACCACTGTTATTCCTTTCGCCTTGGCTAATTCATCGACGACGTGCCTTTTAAAATCACCTTTACGTGAATTGGCTAAACGCAAGAGTTCTACTTTTAATAGGTTTTCGGCACATTCGATCTTTTTCGAGGATAACCATTCTGCGATACGTTGTTTTCGCCAAGAGCTATTTGGTAATTTCTCTTCTAATCGGGAATGGTAACTAGCGTTGTCCATAACTATTATGGAACCATTCGGAATTAGATCGATCATTTGACCAAACCATTCTTCAAACACGTCCGCAGTCATTTCTTCATGGTAGTCTCCTGTCTTAGTTGATTCAAAAATTAGTTCTCCCCCTTCAACGAAACCATCCTCGCTTCCAATGTGGGTAATAATAAGCCGTCGCCTTTTACCCAACGAAGGCTTTAAACCGGTGGACCAACCTTCTAGAAAAGCTTGCCTTCGATTAGTTACACTGGTATCTTGCCAAAATTTTGGCACGGAATGTCCTGCGTTAATCCAAGTTTCGTCCAGATAGAAAATTTTTTTCATTTCTAGCCTACTCCTTCGAATATCGCGCAGGTAACTTCTTCTCCACACAATGATGTCATCTCTTTCCATCAATACAGATTTTCTATTGTGCTTCTTCCATCGAAATCCCAAATCCTTTAAAATCGTCCATAATGTACATCGGCTCATTTTTGGAAAGTCCTCGTCTTCTTGGACAGACAATAGAATTTTATCTAGTGTTGGAAGTTCGTTGCGGAAAAAGAAAGCGTGAACTTTTCGACGTAGTCCCCTTTTTAGAAATTCGTCTAAGGAACTTTAGTATTTATCTGCACCTCGATTAGACAGCACCCACTTTTGTACATCGGTAGGAAATTTTCATATCTCTTCGTTTCTTCCATATCCCGAGGATTTATTAGACAAACAGTATGAAAAAAAACATTACCGTAAAATATTATAAAAAATACCGATTTCCAATATTGTAATATGTTATATTAATGACGAGTTAACAACAATTCAGGTAAAAAGGGAAGCGTTCCTGAGATGATAACAATCGCGGTCGTAATACCTACCTTTTAATAAATCAATTATACCGGTTTTAAGGAAACTCAACATTACATAGACAAATTTAATGCATTTATTAATATTCGTTGATTTCTTTAAGAACGCCTCTGGTTAGCGTCGAAATAATCGGTTTATTACTTCGCCTCATTCTTTGACAGGGTATAGTGCCATGGAAAGTTATTTAAATATTTGTATACCTCTGTGGCTTTCAAATGTAATTTTATTATGTGCATACCCTAGGAAGTATACCTGAAATGTTTCAAAAATCCGCCCAAGAAAATAATTGTTAATTGTTCAGGTAGATTCAATTATCAATTAATAAAAAAACATTAGTGAATTCTTAAATTTATTTACTACTTCAATACTGACATTAAAGTTTAAAATTTCCGGGTACCGATTTTTTCTTTAAATTTAGTTAAAACTATCTTTTCGTATTTCGTGGAATCTATTGAAATGTTTTCATAACCATATGTAGAGAATGTGGTGGTAGATTTTTGATGAAATATAATAGTCATCAATAAATAATAGCAAAGTAAATAAATTTCTAAAGGGATTTGAGAAATTAACATAAATTTAAAAATATAGTAGCATATGGAAATATTAAATAATTTCTGTGACCAACTTGATGGTCTAAAAATCAAGAAATATTTTAAGTTTATTTTAAGTTAAAAAACTAAATTGTTGTGTGCAAAATCCAAGAACTATCCAACTATCTCAAGAAGTTGATTTTAAATGTTATTTTCTATAATGTTTTCGAAAATATATTGATTATTTGTACCGAAAACTTAATGAAATCTGTCTGTATTTGAAGTTCGGTCACATGATCTGCATTTTGTTACATTTCTGGAAAAAATTTCCGTCATAGATAAATCTGTAAACTGGAAATTATTTACGTTTTAATATTATATTATCACGTGGGAGCAACTTCGGACTTTGCTTCTTATATCTCAGACATAAACAAATAAATATCACCACACCATCACATTCGCAACGAATATCAATTACTAACCTTCGACAACGAGGAAGAATCCCTTGGGGTTCTTGAGGAGGATCGAGAGAGCTGATCTCGTCATGTCCGCCAGCGAGGGGTCCCCCTGGGGTCCCGGGTCCCTGTCCGCCTCGAAGTCCATGTGCGAGTACGAAAATAAGCCTGTCGGCAAACATTCGAATCAGACGTCGGGAATTTATTCAGGTTAGGGGTTTAACGTAAAGACAGCGGGAGAAGGAGAGGGATATATTAATTCCACGTCGGATATCGTTGCGGATTTAAGGCGAAGCCGACTGCTGATAACAGCTGTATATTAAGTAGACGAAGATGTAACACAATTTTCAAGTAGCTGCGTTGTTAAATATGTGGACACGTTACAAATATTCCTTAATTCGGAAAAAAAAAACATTTTAAAATAATTTTATATGCTGGTGTAGATAACGGAGCGTGGTTTTCGAATGATACACTTTGTCATTTGTTAATAACCTTTTGATCATTGATTTTACCGTCATCATATAACAAATCACACAAAGCAAAATGGAAGAGCGCATCCTAACTATTCGATTCTTATTCATAGCACAGGAATATATTGAAAACTAAAGAATATTTCCATTAAAACGATTGTGGCGAGCAACTGTAAATTGCCTATCTCCACAAAACGAATCCACACTTGTATGACATTTTTATATTACATTAATTTTCAACAGAAAACAACCTCATTGTAGCAGTGCGATTTGTTCAATTAATTGTTTTGTAATTATTTTATAAGTTTTCTGGAATAGTTTCAAAAATTTTTAGAATTTGGTTAAACATTTTTTATTTGGACTCGCTGGTGATATTTGAAAAATATGCACATTTCTCCTACATGAATTTTGCACCTATTACACTTCGTCCACCAGTCTATCCTAAATTTTATAATCCTAAAACCGATACAAAATTTTTTATGATCGAAGCAATAAATACCGCCCGTTTTTATGGGATTCTTCTAGTAATTTTAAATTTGTCGGGCCGTATCGATTCTGTAGACTATAAAATAAAGTCATATGTTAGAAATGTAGAGATTTTTTTGATATTTAATGACATATCAGACGATAAAATTTTAATTTTTGGTGTTGCAGATCATTAAGGCGCATTTAAATACATTTACAACTTCATTAGGCGCTAATCTTTACTCACCTGTTTAATTCATATTTAATATTTCGTGTAAAGCAAGTTGTAACTATGAAGATTAAGAGATCGTTTTTAAAAAACTTTTATTTTTTTAACTATCTACAAGCGTCTGTAACTAGCGTATCTATTTTTATCGATGAAATCACTTTAGATAATGAAGTGTATTGTGTATAGATGCGCCGTTTTAGGAAGTGGTTGTGTCTTTTTTGGTGAAGGCACATTTAAAAGTTTCACCCCTTTATATCTTCAGTTTTACACAATTCATTTGGATATACAAAGTACAGATGAAAAAATTCTAATTGTCCCAATAACTTAAGATCTTTTGCTAAATAAAATATAAGAGACTATATATTTTTTTTTAATTTAAAGAAAAAAATATAAGGCATTTCAGGCACTGGAACTTCAGATTGCATTTTAAAAACAGTTCTATAAATGCACTACAAAGTACATAGTCAAGTATGCATATCAAAAGTTGCATTGTTCATTTCAGCCTAGCGCTTTAAAAAAACAACGCAAAAAGTGGGACTTTCTACTGGTTACAGGAAAAATGAAACAACCAAAAACCTACAGAAATGTGTGCTGCTTTAACACTTTTAACTTCCAAATATACAAATGGACGATGGCCCAGGATCACAAAATCGGTGGAAGATCTAATAATTATTAACGTCAATAATTACTATGCAGACGCATGGTACGAAAATGAAAGGCAGTGGATATGTTATAATAATCGACACTGAAAAATAAACTCGCGTTAAAATTTGGCATAGCAGACTTAACAAAACCATTGGAACAGCTGTCACAATATTTATAAATCACGTAAAGTTAGTTTCAGAGAGGGACAACTATTGACGCTAAACTTGTAGCCCAAACTTTACCCCTGTAAGGAAAGTGCCACACCCCAAAATTTTTCAAATGGGATTGCAGATTAAATGATATCTCATTAAAAAGAGTTTGAAAAGTGCAATAATTATATAGATTTTACTTACCATACCGTTGAAGTGTATATTGAAAACAAATACTAAGGGCCGTTGTGGTCTCTTCTTCTATTTTTGTTTATTTGCAGATGTTTTCGGCTTGTTGATGGTTTTTAGTGGGTAAAAGCTTATCACGTTTTGTTTGCCAACAATTACATTCCGTTAAGATAGGCTCACTAGTTGCTCGATTGGTACCTTGTGTTTAAATACTTTAAAATTGAACATTTGAAATTTATAAATCATAGTGCATATTATTTCAGACAGTGTGAAAGTGATTAAACTTTATTTAAAATATGGTGATTGTGGAAAGAGAGACGCACAGTCATTCAATAAACGGCAGAAGTGTTTCTTCTGTGTCAGAAGTGTTTCTGGTAATACCATACGTGAATTGGTGGCGAAATTTCCAAACAGTGGTTCTGTTCAAAATAAAAACAGGAAGGTTGGAAATCCGGTAGTAAATGTATCTGTGGAAGTAGCAGTGTGGTATGAGTACAAGACAATCGGCCGGTGCAGGGGTTAGTCGGGCTAAAAATGCTAAAAATATTCTATAAAATACAATTGGTACAGGAACTGAATGAACATGACTTGATTGTCGCTTACAGTTTTTTAAAGTCATAACTGAACGAGTAATGACCAAAGGTTAATTTTTATTTAAGGTGTGTTTTTCGGATGAGCGTACATTTTCTACAAAAGGTATTGTCAATCGAATCAAATAAATAAATAACTAGCAATTACTATATAAATTAGCAACTTAAACGCGCAGGAATGAAATGTTTATAACTTTATTGAAAGTATAAATATTAACAGTGTGAATTTCCCTTATTACTGCACCATACCTAACAAATTCTGTATTATTACATATTTTCAAATCATTCTCAATTATGGTTTGCCGCATGTTGAACATCTAATTCGATTTTAGGAGATTTCTGATAAAATTATCACAGTACGTCTGCTAAACTGATTAAAATAAAACATCCAAATATTTACGGGAACCCGTAATAGCTGCTTATGATTGTAACACCTACGGAATTCCTTCATGTAGACAAAGTATTGAACATCTATAAATATGCACTTATAATTTTGGTCGATTTACAAAGTTGTTTGTTTTTAAATAAAGTTTTTTTATAAACATAGACATTAAGGTGTTTTAGATAATGACCGTCAAATATCATCAATTGAAAATTTTAAAAAGTCTTGTATTATTAGGTGGCATTTAATAATAATGAACCATGCATGAAGCAGTGAATTTATCGTTGGATTTTGGTATATATATTAAACTGTAACAACTTCTAACAAATCTACATATGCATCAGATTGCCCTGTATTATATACTTATTACATTATATAAAGAAATACGTTTTAAATTTCCATTCTTTTAATGAATTCGTTTTAAAATATAGATCAAAGCAAATACATTTCAAATTCAGGCATATTTTTACATATTCAGCGCTTAAATGCATATTTTTGCATAGGACCATGCATAATTGTACCTATATTTTAACTAACTTAACTGATTATAGTCCTAACCCTTGTCATCACCAAGCAATTAAATCAAAAGTGAGGACGTAAGCATTCTCCAAGTAAGCGTACATAAACTTACTATTAACTTTTTCCCGCAAGACAGAATGAGAACGAATTTGCTTGAACGTGAAATGCTTACGACCCTCCCTTTTTATTTCTAGCTACTTAGCGACGACATAATCGTAGGCATAAACGTACTACGGACGGCTCGATCGCGCCATAACTAAACCCCACCTAATCCCGCGTCACAAAACGGGAGATTACAAGCTCGAAAGAATGGCGAGAGGCTCCCGGAAAGAAAAGGGAATACGAAAGGAAAGGAAATTAACAAGTTTGCGTTAATTATTTCTTCGCGGGAGGGGGGAGTCGTCGCCGGGGACTAAAGGAGGGGTGGGGACTAAATACTGCTCTTAATTCATGGCAGACTCAAAAGATTTAAGCACACAGAAATACATTGTCCTGTGGATTATCTAACGCAAAATGGAACACTTTATGAATACTAATAACACAAAGTGCTCGCAATGCATAACGGCGGCGGCCTCGGAAAATTAAAGGGATAGGGGGAGTGGGATAAGTTATTATCAGTGAGAGAGGGGGTAGACATTGATGTCGGAGGGAATAACAATTTAATTAGGAGGGAGGTGTACATTTTTAATTGCTAGCGTTTTCTTTCACTTCATAAATAATGCCAGTCTGGAAAATTTAAGCTTTCTTTTTTCCGACACCAGGAACTAAATCCAGTGTGGAAATGTTCAAACTGGGAACGAGAAAATCTTTCCCATGTTGTTTAATAATTACTGAAGTAATATATGGAGGAAATGAATAATTCTTTGAAACAAAACATTTTATTCCGTGTTGGCAAGCTGATTTAAACATCAAAATCGTGGCATTTTTGAATACTATTTTGCGTGAAAAACTTGAAGTAACGACTTGATGTTTCATGCTATATTGCTGTAATGTTGGTTTTGGTAGATGCGTAACAATCAGGAAATTTGTCATGTTTCATATTTTATCTGTGCATCTATAACATATTAGCTTTGCTTAACAAAGTCGTTTGCATGTATACCGGACACCAGAAATATAAAAGAATATTATAGCTATAAATGGCTATGGCTATAAAAGAATATTATAGTGATTTCTGTTTAGTTAACTGTAGTGTGGAATATATTGCAGCGTTATTACAGGAAACAATCAGCCAGAGAAAATGTTGAGTAATAAAAAATGGAAACCACTGTAGTCTGCCAGGTACTGCCAGTGCCACTGATATTACAAACTGATAGATAATGTTCCCCATTTTGCCATTCCGCCAGTTTCTACTGATGTTTCCTATAGAAGGGATTTTCAGATTTTGGTCGCAACTTGGCAACTCCTATTATTTTCCACACTCACACTGAGTTGAGATATTGGTAAAATGAAACATGCTTCTGTCATGGAAGTTATTAAAATACAAAATAATTAAATACAAACATCACAAACAACCACAGTTACTCGAATAATGCAAATAACCCACAAATATGTAAGAAATAAAAGCTGGCGGTTCCGTAAAGTTTATTAAAATGCAAAATAATTATAAAATCCACAATGAGATGCTACTCGAAATTTTCACAAAACTGGCAAATATACCATTTTCATATATTTATCATATATCATATACCTATGTTTGTAAATGAAAATACTCTTTTTCGCGTCAACTGATGTAACGGTTTCGTTTTTAGATCTGAAAAAGTAACGGAGTATAACTCAGATTCGTTAAAATTGCTACTTAGATTATAGGCTATTTCGCAAATACTTTGTAATGCATTGTTTTTTCATAACACCATTAAACCTTCGAAAATCATTTTTTCTAAAGAGACGTCACATAAAAGATACTGTCGCTAATCACTCTAATCTACGTCGATGTCAAGAAAGTTTTTACGGTAAATAGGTATTTCTCTCAATAAATTTGGAATCTAATATAAAAGGGGGATGATTTCAAAACGTATTAATCTAGCTATAATATTAATAATAATATTTTATTGCTACCATGCAGAATTATAGTGAAAAACGAGTATAAAACTAATTTTGAAACTGAAACTGAAAAAACTGTATTGGAAGGAGCAATTATATTGTAAAATGTAGATTTAAATTTAGATGAAGATTTAGGAAACTTATGTATAAACCAATATTACATAAGCTATTATTAACATGATAGTTATAAAATCCGGATTATTAGTAGTTAAGTACTTAAAAATTAACTTGGAGATAATTCAACCTATCATAAGGACCTCTCCTGTAAATGATGAGGAACAATTTATTTTACTCTTATCATTGCGTGGATGTAGATTAAAAGGTCTAATACTCGGAAGGATTCAATTTATTGCTCCTATTTCAAGAAGCGGTAAATAACTACCTGCAGTGGGCAGTACTTGAAATGATTGAAAATGATAATTAATATATGGAATAGCTTTTCAAGGAAAACTGAACCTATTTTGACGGTATCTTATATAAAAAAAAAGGAAAATGTATATTTCCTTCACAGACAACACACTTGTCAATAGCCACTACTCACATTTTGGACTGTAAGATTTCGCCCTGTATCCTCTTTAGTTATTCTTTATCATTCCTATCCCTTACTATTTATGTTTATGTATGTTTACTTTATGACGATATGTTTAAATCGTTTGTTGTGTAACGATATGTTTATATCGTTGGATTTTCTAAACGTAGCTTAGCATAACCTTGCAGTTCATGTAAATGAATAAATGTTAATATGGTGTAATAACAATTACATCCGTGAAATTAGAACATGACTAAAGTGGCTCATTATCCACTGCTTTGCATAATCAAATACTTCAAATTAGAAAAATATTTTCAATTATATCTCAAACGTGCCGGAAAAAAAACATCAAGTCGAGTATCCACCAGAAAGAGTCAATTAATGAGAGCAGGGGAGAGACGGAAAAAAGAGAGAAAAGCACGAAATCGACATTATAACTTCCCAAATCTCGCGTATCGGGCCACCCTTAATGTAATCCAGGGGGATAATGGCCCGTCTCCAATCCAAACTAATTCATGGAAAGTCCTTAACATGGAAAGCAACACCCTGCAAATTTCAGATTATCCCCATCCCGATTCCGGGGACCTTCCCCAAACAAACATAATTCATTGTCCATTTCTATCTTCCCGTTAAGATATTGTACTTGAACGGCTGGGAATAATATTAGTTTAACAAAGGGGCGGCGCGAGGCGTACGCTACCTACAATATACACAGAGGCTCTCATACACACACACACCCTCAGCGTGAAATTTGTAAATACATGGGACGTCTGGTGTATGTGAATTGGAGGGTAGTGTCTCGGGTCGGCCGGATTTACAAATTTAAATTATTTATTCGAATGCGATTAATTCCACGGCATCGCGTCTTAAGTGAATTTAGACGAGTCGTTAGATTCGGGAAGAATTTCAAGGGATTTAAGTTAAAATAATGTGGCAGTAAAGCAAGTCGTGCAAGCGTAGAGTGAAAAACGAGAGCCGTATGTACAAAGTTATTGGTTATTAGGTAAAGGAAACAAGCTAAAGTTCCCCATATTTGCCCCAAGTTAAAATCAATAAAGGAATTAAAAATTAGATACTTTATATTTCCCTCTATAAAAATTTTAAAAATAATGTTATGAAATTGTCGCTAGTAATGCCACGAAGAACGTTCCATCTTCGGTCATTTTTGAACGGAATCGAACATTCTGGCAGGTTCGGTACATCGTGCTGACCTCTCTCTTAGACTGTAAAAGTATCAAACGACTATATAAATGCGCTACGAGAATATTACTTGTTATTTTTTAAATATTTTTTTACCTTACATGGTCTTATGTCCGTCACAAGATAATGGTTCCGGCGGGCTCAGAAAACATATCCAAATGTGGGCCGTGGTGGTGGAAATGCAGCAATGCAAATAATTAAGTAAAAGGGACTAATTAAATAATTTCCCGGTAAATTCAGATCTCACATGCCTAATAAAAGATATTCGTGAAGGCAAAACATTTCCCCCAATAAAATACGTTAGTCCAAAAGGCCACTTACACATATAAAAATAGTAATATTAAAGCATGAATTCGCCAAATAAATACAATCTTGGTAAAGTTAATTCAACTCAGCATGGTACCAAATATTGCGTCAACGACTCAGTATTAACTTCGACTTGGAAAAATAATTCGATCGATCGTAATTCACTATCAAGCAGAGACTAGAGACTAGAGACTAGAGACTAGAGACTAGAGATTTATGAGATCCATTAATTAGTCACTGTTACTGCAGTGCCGCCATTTATCCCGAGGCAAGGTACTTCGCGGCATTTCCTCAGTGCCTATTGCACGTCTTGGGATAATTTCGACAAGTACGTGGAGTATTTTGGGCGTCATTCCCTTGATACCATTGCACTCTCAGTGCTGGTATATTGCGTTTACCAGGAGTTTGGGCAGGTACTTTGCGTGCTAGTCCCTTGTATCATTGCACACTCGACCCTAAAGATTTATGAGATCCATTATTTTGTCACTGTTGCTGTAGCGCTGTCGCTTATCTTAAGACATTGTACTTCGCGCCATTTCCTTAGAGCCTATTGCACGTCTTGGGCTAATTACCACTAGTGCGTGGAGCAACACCTCGAGCGCCATTCCCGTGATACCATTGGCAGGTCAGGCCGGTACTTCGCGCGTCATTCCCTTAGTACCACTGCACCTTGAGAAGTACTAAGAGAGCTCTGGGTTTCCCAGAAGACACGCTGCGTGTCTCCTTGGCTTCACAAGTAGATCTTGGCAAAGATAATGGCGCCGGACAACACCGGGTATTCACAGATAACGGTGTCCCAAGCACTTACACTTGTTGACTAACACAAATGTAAAAGTTTACAATTTAGGAGTAACAAATCATTTATTTATGTCAAAAAGTCTATTATCAAACTCGCATTTCATACGATCCAACTGACTAAGAGCTGAATTAATTGAAAACCAGACTTTACCCTCGAAATATCTGTCCTCTTTTAGAGCCAATCGCCAGATGCTCGTTCATTGCGTCATTTCTGCCAGTTGTCTAACACAAATAAATATAACAACCCAACAATCTTAACTTGTTCTCTGGCCAATAAAGTGATATTCTTCGGTAGATATCTTGACGTACTTAAAATGTCATGTATGAGAGGTAATTCCGAACCTTGTGAAGCATCAGTGACTGTTGACCATTTAGATATTTACGGAGTAAATTGATATTGATATTGTTCAAACCTCTGAGCCAACGACGCTGGAAGATTGAATTGTTGGAAGTTAAAAGGCAACCTTTGAAAGCTTTAGATTAAAAGTCTACTGTTATATGAAGAACCTATATATTTTTTAATTTGACATGAATTATTATCCATGTCCATTATGAATCCATTAGAATTGCCGGTTGCATCGTGGACGCAAATAAAAAAACCTCGACGATGCTTGAAAAATAGAAAAAATGATGAGACAATACGGTCTCTAGCTTTCAAATTTGTAAATTGACCGAATTGAAACTTTTACAATTTATTGATTTAATATGGAGCTAAAGACTGTTTAGATTTGTATATAGTGGAGTAGATTGATCTCGACCTATTTCGAATTAAGTAATATCTTGTCAATGGAATGCCGAAAATTCGGTCTTCTATAAGGAATTTTAATTCCATCTGGACTGTAAAATATCTAATGTAGGAAGTCACATGAAACTATTTTAGTAGTCGGCAGTGAAATGAAGTTAACCTGAAAAAGCAACGTGGTAGATTATTGGTATACCAACTGTACATTAATTATTGAAGTTGTATTTGTACAGGCACATAAATATATTAATTAGAAGTTTAGTGTTGAGTTACTTGACCCGCGCTGAACGGTGCAATTTTCGACTTAACGACTCACATTTTCACGACTGGTGTAAAAAGTAATGTAACCAAAAATCTCACAAATCGTTATAAACAAGCCAAAGCTATAAGCTGTGAGACAATAAGACGGCTGTGTGCAGATTGTAAACCAAAACGCCAAAGTATAAAATAGCAATAAAAACAAAAATGTCACCAAGTACAAGTAAGAAAGCAACCGTTAACGTAAGGCTAGCACGTATTTTTTCAAACTTCCTTAACTTCTCTTAGCAACAAATAATAGGTATTTTAAATAGGGACCTATTACTTTTATGTGGAATATTATTTTTCCATAATCGCCCTAGAGGGCACTTTGTACTCTTGAAGATGTTTAGTTTCCTTTGTCTCCAAACTTATCAAAGTACATTCTTTTTATTTCAATAAGGAGATACCAATAATAAACAACGTTCTAAATGCAATTCAAGAAGACGACGATTTATCTCAAGTGCAGAATCAGCTTGTGGAAAATTTTGCTCGAGTTGGGTTTTTTGTGGGAAAACACAATAGAAAATCTATAATCCTTATTGATGAAGAAGGGATTTTCTGTTGGAGAAGAAATTATTTAAGAACAATCAGGAAGTACCGTTCCGAAGGAAGGATGATTTATTATTTAAACCAAGCATGGCTGAGTGAAGGACATACTATACAAGAACAATGGGTACACACTGATATTAATACTTCCCACTAAGCAGTCATGGAAAGATATTCCAGTGGGTTCACTACATAGATCGGAAAAGGGCGTGTGCTGATTATCACCCATATTAGAAATGAAATATTTTTGTAAATGGTGGTGTGCTAGAATTCGCCTCGAATTCAACAAAAGTTTACCACGAGGAAATTAATGTATATGTTGGAACAAACGTTAGAACAGCTGCCAGAAAATGCTGTTATTGTAATGGATAACGTAAGTCACCATTCTAGACTTGAGGAATCATTTCCCACGTCATCATGGAGGAAAGCAACTATTATTGATTGGTTACTGCAGAAAGGTCTTAATCACGATGGTAACGTGGTAAAAAAAGAATGGTTGTTTATTGCGATGCAATATAAAGCAAACTTCAAAAAATAAGTTGTTGACCAAATGGATAAAGAAAAAGGAAAAACTATACTACAATTATCTCCATACCATTGGGAACTGAATCTTATCGAGCTCATATGTGCTCAAGTAAAAGGAAACGTTGCTAGACACATTACTTTTAATTGCATGATGTACGTCAGCTTCTCCTAACATCATTATCCAAATAAGTAACCAGCGAAAATTGGAAAAATGCTGTAGACTATGTAATAAAAAAGAACAAAAGTGTGAGCTCTTGATAACTTAATAGACGAAACTTTGGAACCTCTAGATATTTGAGTACGAACCGGAGACTCATCTGAATCTGAAGACGAGGAACTTTGTGAAATGAGACATCAGATGACGACTATAGATGACACGCTGAAGTAGGTACCTGTATAATTATGTTTCCATAAAAGACAGTCCCATGCAAACAGTGAAACAGGAAAAAAATTAGGGTCATTATTCTCCATTAATATCAAATTATATATATTCTATTAGTTGCCAGTGAAACATTACAGTTAAGCACTCGAAATCGAGTGAAGACAGATATGTACCTAAGTAAATAAATAATTTAGTGAAATAATCGACTAACTATATTACTATTCCAAAGATAATCATTGTTAATGAAATTTAAAATAATAATAATTAAATCGTGTTGGTTACCTAAAGTCGAATGCATCGTCACTGACCGGCCATTCATGATAACTTTATGATTCTATTATTGCATGGTTTACCACTTGGTGGACCAAGAAAGGTAAATGCCACAACATGAAATTCCTAGTTATACTTGTCTATCTTCGGGAAGCAAACTCTCAGTCGCAAACGAACCGATAATAGGAAATAATTATTTCTCAATTTCCAGAAGTTCTGGTGAGGTCATTCTCCTCTAAAATAACAAATGCGAAAGACTGGAATGGCCATCGTGTTCAGAGCATATGAAGAAATATTTTGTCGTTTATTAATAATTATGTTTATTTTGCGTTCCTTTTATTTGCACTTGGTTTTTTACCATAATAATTGTATGATTTTATGCTATGTAGGTGGTTTATATTTTATGTATTTGTATTTGTTTATTGTATTTGTTTATACCCTGTCAAAGAATGAGGCGAAGTAATAAACCGATTATTTCGCCGCTAACCAGAGGCGTTCTTAAAGAAATCAACGAATATTAATAAATGCATTAAATTTGTGTATGTAATGTTGAGTTTCCTTAAAACCGGTATAATTGATTTATTAAAAGGTAGGTATTACGACCGCGATTGTTATCATCTCAGGAACGCTTCCCTTTTTACCTGAATTGTTGTTAACTCGTCATTAATATAACATATTACAATATTGGAAATCGGTATTTTTTATAATATTTTACGGTAATGTTTTTTTTCATACTGTTTGTCTAATAAATCCTCGGGATATGGAAGAAACGAAGAGATATGAAAATTTCCTACCGATGTACAAAAGTGGGTGCTGTCTAATCGAGGTGCAGATAAATACTAAAGTTCCTTAGACGAATTTCTAAAAAGGGGACTACGTCGAAAAGTTCACGCTTTCTTTTTCCGCAACGAACTTCCAACACTAGATAAAATTCTATTGTCTGTCCAAGAAGACGAGGACTTTCCAAAAATGAGCCGATGTACATTATGGACGATTTTAAAGGATTTGGGATTTCGATGGAAGAAGCACAATAGAAAATCTGTATTGATGGAAAGAGATGACATCATTGTGTGGAGAAGAAGTTACCTGCGCGATATTCGAAGGAGTAGGCTAGAAATGAAAAAAATTTTCTATCTGGACGAAACTTGGATTAACGCAGGACATTCCGTGCCAAAATTTTGGCAAGATACCAGTGTAACTAATCGAAGGCAAGCTTTTCTAGAAGGTTGGTCCACCGGTTTAAAGCCTTCGTTGGGTAAAAGGCGACGGCTTATTATTACCCACATTGGAAGCGAGGATGGTTTCGTTGAAGGGGGAGAACTAATTTTTGAATCAACTAAGACAGGAGACTACCATGAAGAAATGACTGCGGACGTGTTTGAAGAATGGTTTGGTCAAATGATCGATCTAATTCCGAATGGTTCCATAATAGTTATGGACAACGCTAGTTACCATTCCCGATTAGAAGAGAAATTACCAAATAGCTCTTGGCGAAAACAACGTATCGCAGAATGGTTATCCTCGAAAAAGATCGAATGTGCCGAAAACCTATTAAAAGTAGAACTCTTGCGTTTAGCCAATTCACGTAAAGGTGATTTTAAAAGGCACGTCGTCGATGAATTAGCCAAGGCGAAAGGAATAACAGTGGTTCGGCTTCCTCCATACCACTGCGACCTGAATCTCATTGAGCTAATATGGGCACAAATAAAAGGGGACGTGGCGAGAACAAATACAACGTTCATATTAGCAGATGTCAAAAATTTGCTTAAAGAAGCAATATGTAAAGTTTCCAAGGAAAATTGGCAAAAATGCATAAATCACGTTCTGAAAATTGAAGACCAAATGTTACAGTTGGATAACATTTCGGAGTCGTTGATAGAATCAAGTATTATCAACCCAAATGATGATTCTTCTTCAGATTCCGATGTTTGGGAAGAATTCGACGATGGCAACGACGACTGAGGTTACCAAGGAGAAGGTGACGGCTGGGAAAAACTTTTCATAAACTGGCCCTTCTCAGGGCCGCAAAATTTCATAAACTAATGCACGACCATACATGTACTGAAGTGTTGTCTTTCTTTCCCTCTCTATCTCGTTCAAGCGCGCGCCCACACACAAACACACACACACACGCACGCACGCACGCACACACACGCGCACGCACACGTAATTTTTTCAGTTATCGATTATTGCACATTTCGTCATTTTTCCCGACCGTACGCCAGTGAGTGGTTCTTCGCATGTGCCGAGGCGTACAAAATAGCCAATGGTCAGGGAGAAACACTCGTAATATAAAGAGATTACGGAAGGTAGCGTGCAAAACATTAGAGAACTCGACATATTTAGTGGGTGCCACCTTGTATCGGTTTTGCATTTATAATGAGTTTTTATTACTTCACCTCATTTTTAGACAGACTATAGGTATTCTTATTCGTTTATAATTGAACTGTTCCTTTGTGTGTCGAATTTAGTGCGGTTTTTTGTGTTATAATATCAATAATATATTGTATAATATATGTTGAGATTTTTTGTTCCCTAATGAGGTCATGTTCTTCTGATTAAGTCCGCTTCATAGCTAATCAGGCATTTTGCTCTGGACCCGATCAGGCAGTCCTAGCATGTAACAGTTCAGGCATTTCTGGTATGGACCCTGTCAAGTCTTTCTAATCAGGACCTGGCCAGACATGCCCGTCTAGCACCCTGTAGCGCAGATACCTGGTCGGGTCCCGATCAGGAATACCCCACCAGGTCGACGCCAAGAACGCCTGACCAGGTCCACACCGCAATATTTGATTGGGTCCACGTCAGGTCCTCCTGAGCGAGACCCAATAGGGCATCTGCTTTACAGGGTGCTAGACAGATACTCCCGACTGGGTATTGGTTAGGTACACATAAAAAATTTTAGGCGGGTTACAACACTACCACTACCGTAAAATAAATAATTTTCCAATAAAATTGAATATAATTTATATTTTTAATTTTTTGCTTGACGCATTTTTATTGCCTTCTCTGAAATTATGGACTTTTGCGGGTTCATAACTTTTGAAAATTGAAAGTAGCCAGTTTTAAAATGAAACTGATACCAAATGATTACAAATATCTACTTCACAGTAAAGCCCATAACCAAAACTTCACCAGCAATGAAAATTTACCAAACTCCTTAGTACTTTAATCCCTATTATATAGGATCGCACACGATAAATGAATTTTATTATCTACTGCCTTATCTTAAGACGTTAAGTGTATATTGTGACCTAAAGCTTTATTGCGGGTATCCTACCTGGCGAATTTCAAGAAAAACTTAGGAGAGAAAGGAGAATAAAAGGACGTATTGATAAAAAAACTATAAAGTTTAACTGAATAACAAAATATATTTTTGTTTCAAAAACATTAATGAAAATTAATAAATACAACACTAATAAAATCAAAGAATACAAAAGGAATTGAACATATTAATAGTAAAACTAATTATAATAATAACAACACATCTACACTGCGAACTTTCCCTTAACACCGTTTTTACAAAAAGACTGAGAAAGATTTTATTTAAAAAAGAATAATAATAATGAGGCATAGAGAAATCAGTTTCGTAGAGCCTATCACTGAGAAAGGCTGGGTCGATAATGCTACATATTTTTTAAAAGTATCGTAATAGCTTGAGGAAGGTAAAAATGCAGAAAATATTACAAAGGAAATATGCTGTGAAGTTGTTTAAAGTACAAAAATATTAATTAAAAAACAACAACATAATAGACAAAAAAGTCGTGTTATTGGACGATACCATTTTACCCACTGCGTTTATGTTATTTATTATTCCCATTCGTCAGACATAGAACTATTGTCGTTCTCGATATTAATAATTAGTTTTGGGAAGTTTGCCCAAAGCGTTTTGTAATCATTTTCTTTAGAAATTGTATGACTGATACATGAAGACCATTCGTCTGCAGTTATTGTTTCGCAATTTTCTTGAATTGAGTTTGTAATTTCTTTATGGTTATTGGGGTTCTGATTATGATGTCTTATATTTTCTCTACTACTATTGCTACTATCGCTATTGTTTAGCGTTTCGATATTATTACATGTCCACGCCCAACACAAGTTTTGCTGTATACTGAAACTAATACTAGTGGTAAAACTCACACTTTTATAGCGAGAATTTTCGACCTGCACCCCCTGAGTTTACCTTCAACCAATTTACTGTAACCAAAAAAAAAATCGTAAGGCATCATAAGGCAGTTTTTCCAAAATTTTAAAATATTATTGTATTCTACTGCAATAAGTTAACGTAAAAGTTAACACTTGTTCCAGGAGAAATATTCTCTCCGACCGATTATTACATCGTTACACAGTTAATAAGAAAAAAAGGTCCACATTAACTCGATCCCGGTTACCTGTCAAGACCTCAAATCGCCCCAGGGGTTCTTAATCTCATGTTTTAACTTTATTCTACATAAGCGCATGATACAAAAATCCATCCTTATACTTTTCTCAGAATTGAAACTGGCGTTGTTCAGAAATGAACGGCAAATCGGCCCTTATAGCACTGGCATTTATCACATGACAAATTGTTATATTGATATCGAAGAACTTACAAAATTTACCAATAAAGTTTTTCTTGTCAAGATGCTAATAATTCTAGTTAAAAATATAATATTTATCACATCATAAGTTGTCGTCATTTTGAGTATCCATATTAAATAATTGCTGCTAAAAATCTATAAGACGCTTCTTTTATCAAGTGTATTATATCTTATTATTGAGCTCTGCCACCTGCGCGCTTTGCGCGCCAACCCCCGTGAAATTCAAACGACACGTATCAAACAAACACGATTTTTTTTTTCAAGAAAATTGTTCTTTATTTTTTGTTGAAAACGCGAGAAATCACGATTTGTTTTTAAGAAAATTGTTCCTTTTTTTTTTGTTTAAAAAATTTCGTTTATTGTTAACAAAATGAGAATTGAGAATGATAGAAAAAGTATGAGATACATGACTACAAACAGCCGGGCGGAGATGAGTGAGAGAAATGAGAGAGAAAAGTAGGCGCGCGCAATTTTTAGGGAACCAGAGAGAAAGACCGACCAATCACGCACCAAATAAGTCGATGACAGGCATTATCTCCATTAGTATTATAGAATTTCTTAATTAAGTGTTCGGGCTCGAGTCGGTCTCGAGGAGAATTTTTCTCACAATGCGCGCATGTTTCGCTTACCTGCCAAAAATATTCATTACGGTTTATTGCCGAGTGTCCGTCGGTCCATGTGGCCGACTGACAGATTATTGTGCTAGTATTCTGGTAATAAATCTAAAAGTTAAGAACCTGGAAGATAACGAAAGGGCCAGAAAATTCATTTATCTCGTGTGTCCCTATACATAAGTGACCGAATTTGTAGTTAAGGAATAACGGAACCAGGTAGCTTTGGCGGAGTTGAAACCCTCCATATAGATCGACTTGTACTTGATTAGATTTACTCTACCTAATCCAAACTATTGAAATACAGTATTTTAGTATAGTTTGTATCTATTTTCTCTGCGACGAAAAACCGTTGAGTGCATCGGTCGAGGGCGGTCGATTAATCCGGTTTGAATAATTGATAGTAGTAATCAGGGTCGTCGTAGAAGTTTCAGGAATACAATTCTGCGTCAACCGGATCGGTAGGTTGGTAATGTCGTTAGTAGTTATCCCCTAATAAATCATCTTGTCCGGCGGCCAGTCAATATTTTAATTTATATTGCGCCTGAGAGGACGACTGGGAGTGCTACAGGTTATACATAATTCATATCAGTAATCAGAAGATTACTCGGGGAATTACGGGCCATTAATCGGAACAAATGCACGGCCTGAAAGGATGCTGTAGGTCAGGCGGAGATTGTCGATAATGGAGATCCGCCAGGACGAGCCATATCCAACATACTTAGCTAATGGAACTCGACTAATCACCAAGGGTTATGTAAGTGGGAGTTTTCATCGATAGATCCTAGTAGGGATCCGTTCTGACGTGTGAGGAGCCGGGGTGATAAAGATTTCAAACGGGAATCAGATGTCTTCATGACATCACGTGCGAGCAAACTAATCTTCAGATCGATAAAATAGTACAATACATAGTGATTACCCATATTATGAGAAAACATGCATTGAGAAGGCTGCTTTCGAAATTGTCATAAATTTACGTTTTATGAAAGCCATTAAAAATCCCATAGAAAAACAACTTTCATGAAAAAGAAAAACCTGATTGTGGCAACTTTTATTCGATCTGCGATTTTATGTTGTTAATGCGATTGTTTCACCATTGTACCTGCTTCATCTTCAAAGAATTCCGATTCGTAGTCAAATACCATGAAAACAGATTTTGAGAAGACGCCGTACATGCAATATACCATCCGCAGCGAAAGCGAAAATGACATGATATGTAAATGTCTTTGAAGATGTTCTTGTAAGTGCCATAATCAAAGAGCGGAATTTTTAATCACATTCAAGGTCTTACCGGCAGGCCGCAGAAGACGCAAGCGTCTCGTGCAGGTGTCACCATTCTCGTATTTTTTACTATTCCCAGAGCCCAGATACAGTATTTTTGTTTTCGAATTAGTTTAAATGCTTAGTTCGGTCTACGCAGTGTATTTTTCTACCAGGCCTGTTGGTATCGTAGTATTTAATTTCTTTCTCGCTTTATTAATTTTTCAACTAGCATTTGTAGTGGCGAAATTTTTATTTCTTTTGGGTATCTCCATTTCGATTAATTTTGTTTTGTTGCAATTCCTCGTATCAGCTTTAGTGGTTGAAAAATTTGGGTTTTTCATTTATACCGTATCATATTTGGGGTCATTTGCTTTCCGTTTTTAATTATATTTTTGAAAACAGTTTAACAGTGGTTCTAGGTCCTTACGTACAACTTGGTTTATCTTACTATTTGTTACAATGGAACAGCACTTATTAGAATATGATTGCTTTAGCTATGTTAACGAAAGACAAATCTATTGCAATATTTGCGCCCAGTCTTTAGTGTTTAAAGGTAAACAAAGTCTGGAGCAACACATTAAGACCCAGAAACACATAAAGAATATAACGGGACCGTCTGACAGAGAATTTTTCCAGGACTTATGCCAAGCTTTTACAGCCGCAAATATTCCTTTAAAAAAATTAAACAACCCTTCCTTCAAAAATTTTTTAAAAAAGTATACTAAAAGGGCGATTCCAGATGAATCTACTTTGAGAAAGGAATATTTACTGAAAGTGTACAACAAAACAGTAGAAGCAATTAAATCTGAATTTTTAGACCAACACATGTGGATTAGTGTGGATGAGACTACAGATATAAAAGGTAGATGTGTCGTAAATGTTGTTGGCGGAATATTAAGTGGACAACCCTCAGATCAGCATTTAATTAGTACAACTTTCCATGAAAGAGTAAACGCTGAAAAAATATGCGAACTTACAATAAATGTTTTAAAGAAGGTTTGGCAAGGGGATCCATCAAAATTATTATTATTTGTTTCAGATGCGGCCAGCATTATGTTGAAAGTAGGAACATTGTTAAAAAAATATTTTCCTAATATGCTGCATATTACTTGCTTTGCTCATGGATTACATAGGGTATCTGAATTTATTCGAGAAAGTTTTCCCGACGTCAATTCTTTAATTAATCAATTTAAAAAAATCTTGTTAAAAGCTCCATCACGGACTTCATTATATCGAGAAACATGTCCAAATCTTCCCCTTCCTCCTCATCCAGTTATCACACGTTGGGGCACATGGTTAGAAGCTGCTATATTCTTTTCAAAAAATTTTGACATACTTAAATTGTTTGTTTCCAAGTTAAAAGATGATGCTAGCGCCATTGAAAAATGTAAACAGCTTGTTACCAAAGCCGATTTACAGAATAACTTAAAATTTATCGAACATAATTTTTCTGAAATCCCCGAAACAATTACGTTGTTGGAAAAGCGAAACATAAAACTATCGGTTGCCCTAGAAACATTTGATTCTGTGTTAACTCATTTGAAAAACACATCTTGGCCGTTGCAACACAAATTTGTAAATAAAATTGATGCCATAATTGCACGCAATACCGATTATTTTATTTTAAGGCAAATAGGTATGGGTGGATTTAGAGATGAGGAGGTACATAAAAAATATTCTACTCTTGTTCCATATTTTTTATATACTCCTGTAACAAGCTGTGATGTTGAAAGGTCCTTTTCAGCCTTTAAAGACATTTTAACGCCAAAAAGGACAAATTTTACGGAAGAAAATATTGAAAAATATTTAATAATTTATGCGTATACTTCAACAAAAAATAAATAATTTTTTCAAACCATTATTGTGCTGAGGTTATTATGTTATCAGTACGCCACTGAACGGGGAGAAATCGATCAAGGCAGTATTGGGCGGCACGTCGCAACGTTATCGCCTTTATTCATTTGGCCCGCTGGACGTTATATATCAACGATTATTTTCTCCGCTCTTTGGCCATAATAAAATTTACCTCTGTCGAACTGGGCTCGTACGGGGCACTGTCGATAACCGCAGTTAGTTTGGGGATTTGCCGAAATCACTTACGATATCATATGACAATTTCCACGTTTCCTAAGGAGTAATTTTATTTTTTATTGGAGAAAATATATATTTCGTGATTCTATGATTTCGAAGAAGCCGCTAGGATTGGCAAAGGTGCAATTCCCTTCCACAGGGAGATGAGTTCGAATTGCACAAATTATGTTCAACGTGTAAAGACCTTTTAAAGTACGTAGAAGATTCCAGCTCAAGTTTCAAGAGCATTAACTTCGGTAAGCACGAAAACCCCACCATTTTGTGGAACGATCTTGTGGATTAAGAAAAGACTCATTGTCCAGTATTGCTCAGATATTTGACCCACTCGATCCCGCTACTCCTTACGTTATACTAGCCAAAATAATTTTACAGAAACTATGGTTAGAAAAGTCGACTTGGGACGCTACGGTCCTACCAGATGCCCATACATTCTAAGGCAAATTTCGATGCGACTTATCAGTAGGAAACGAACCACAGGTTGTTCGAAATGAACGCTAATATATACCCATACATTACATATTGATTTTATTGCACTAAGAAGTCAGTTCAGGCAGTTCACACAGTCAGTGCCAGTGCCTCGATATAAGCAGAAATGAGACAGATGGGTTTCGTAAACGCTTATTTCTGGATCCGACCTTTTCAGTACGGTCTCCGCTCCTTTCGACTCGTATTATAATAAATAAAATTATTAAAAACAAACATAAATTTCTTTAGCCTGTTTATTGGTACAGGTTAAAAAATTATCTTCTGCCTATAAAAATGTTGGGCCAAAAGTTATGGCGAAAGGCTAGACTAATAATAGCAATAATAATAATAATAACAATAATAATAATAATAATAATAATAATAATAATACAAACGACCACCCCATCGATGAATGACAAAAGAAACTGCTCGTCGCGTAGGTTCAGTTTTCGGTCCATCCTCCACGACATGGTCAGCTCTTTGGCTAAAGATGTTCTTTTCAATGTCCAGCCAAAAGGGCAAAAGACAAAATTCTATAAAACAAAACTCATAAAAAAGAAAATAATATTTCAACAGCCTGGTCTCAGGTACAGGCTGAAAAATTATGTATTCCCTACAATCCAAAAATAGGTCAAAAATTATAGCGCAGGGGTAAAAAGATAATAATAATAAAAGGTGTTCTTTTCAGAACGAAACAAATAGCCCTAATAATTCTTCAAGTCCCCGGCTGCTACACAGTTAAGCGTTTATTGTGGTTCCAGCCGAGAGAAGCAAGGGAGGACAAAGTTGTGGACTACGGTCCCCTCTCTAACCCTCCTGCCTCTGCACAGGACGCCCTCTCCCGGACCGGACGCGCTTGGGTTCATCTAACATTTGATCAACTAATGGTACACACCCTTTTGCAGAAAAAAAAAAACAAGAAACTTGAGTATTGATATTTTTAAATGCATTGTTAGAACCTATACTTTCATTTAGATTTGGGGATATGGGCATACAATATGACACAAAGGAATTTCAATACAAATCTAGTTACTAATCCAATAACAGCTCCTCGTTGGATTTCGATATTACACAACAATTAATCACCATTCGACCGAACTTTCCATTTCTAATCGTTTTCGCATCAGTCCGCCCCGAATTAATTCGTTGATTATGACGGATGAAAAAAAATTGTATAATCCCGAATCAATACTTGGGGTGAATAATTTCCCTGGTTTTTTTTTCGGAAACGGCCTTTGTGGACCTCGCGATAATCCCCCTGCCCATATAAAAAAATAAAACTGCGGGTGTTTTGCGTCCTGATTGCTTTTTAAATTAACTTACCGTCAAATGGAGGGAAAAACCGAGAAATTTACTATAAAGTCCGATAATTTCTAACGGGGATTTTTACCTGGATCACGAGCGATAAAACTTTAAATTTGAGCAACGTGCGGAATTTCAACTTTTCGATATGTAAGGATTAAAAAATTATTAAAAAGGGGAAATTCCCCTAATAGCCTGCCAAGTGTCTAACATTGGAAGAGGATTCAATTTTTTTTTGAGAGACATTGGAGCTTTATTGTATGAATTTCGGTAATCAATTAAAGGTTTATGTCATTTATGTCATTTTTAAATATATAAAATGAAAATATGAGGAAACTTTTATGAATGAGTCCAGGGTTCAATAAAACTTCCACTGTAGCTTTGATGGATAATTGTTTTCCATAATTTTCACAAATTTTTTGTAGCTATTATCCAGCTTAAATTTGATTGCCATTCTGGATACATGCTGTTGTGATTTTTTTTGAATATTCAATATAAAGTCGACCTAAGTAGGAACCTACGTTTACGTAACAATCAGAAAAATGAATCTTTTGGAAATTTAGGAAATATTTTATTCCACCCTTTGATGCTCTAATTATAATTGCAGTATAATACAATACGATAAATATTGCAGGTTGATAAAACAATATTAGGAATTTATGGGATTTGCTCTCTCTTTAATTTGCATTAATTATGCTTTCGAAATTAAAAATAAAATATTGTAACTATTTGGGTAGTTAGCATTTCTTGTTTTTAAATTATTTAGTGTTTATCACAAATAAAGACCTAAATTTCAAATTAATGGCAACATTACTCATAATCAAGTCATGATTTTACAATAGATTATTGATAATTAGAAAGTCAAATTTAGCCCAAAAGTGTGTCGAGACTCAATCTGAAGAATTACTGAAATACCATGATAATTTTAAAAAGTTTCAATTGCCTAACTGAAACAACTTACTAATATTATTAATTTTATTTGTTCATTTAATTGATTTCAAAGTAGCTTAACAACTACTGTCCTCGGTTGGTTGAAATTTTAATTTTTTTAATATTAATTGAACTAATCGTGTGATTAAGTAGGAAACTTCAAGATTGCTGAAACTCTATAAAAACGTTATTGTTGTATCTATAATATATTTAAACTTTCAATTAAAAAATTAAGCCAGTGATAAAAATAACGGTAACCTTGAAATATTAAAGAATAATACAAGCATCCATAACATTTTCGAGGTTTCAATCAATTAGACTTATTAGTCAATAACTAAGACATGCTAATGAAACAAATCGTGTAGCCATGTACTGAAATTAAAGATTTCACCAGGTGCTCTAATGAAATTGACAAAAAGAAACGGAAGCTTCAATACAAGTTTAGGATTTTTTCGAAATCTGTAACCTTTGCAACCGACTCGCCGAAGTGGTTATTACATTACACTAATGGAGGACACCAGCAAATTGGTGTTATATTCATCATTCTAGGAGCATAAAAGTCATTAAACAATTTTATAACTCTTATCGTGGTAAAACTCTCGTAAAATGAATTAAAAAGTGCTCTTCAAAATTATCTTTGAATTTAATTTCTAGCTAAAGGAATTTGTATGATAAGTATATTAGATGAATATAATCACAGTTTCAATCAAGAAAAAATAAAAAACTGTTTAAATTAAACGAATATTACATTGCGGCAACTTTCGATTAGATCTATACTGGAGTGTAAACAAGATGTTAAATAGTTTGATAACTTTCAAACAATTGGTTAAAGGAATTATCATGATGTGGCCATGAAACTAATAATACAACCACTAAATGGATTGCAAGCAAATATTAGTTTTAGTGGATGCAGTCAATATTACAGGGTTTTACAATCGTAATAATTATTGTTTTTTACATTTGACATTAAACTATTTATTTATGGAAATTGTGCGCTGATCCACTGAGCAACCATGTTGACGTCTTAATTTTGAGTGAAATGTTTTAATTTTTTCTCTCCTTTACTATATAAAACGCTGCATACGACAATATAAGTGAGCAATATAAGTAAGCAAGTTAGTCGATCACTATGCACAGATTTACACCTGGTAATATTTAACTAATTTGTGTTTTCTAACTGTTTGGATACTAACAGTCTTGACCTCGTCAATATAAAATAATATCTTACGGCAATAAAGGGATATCCAATTATTTCTTTGAATAAATGTGGAAGAGAAATTAAAAGCTATTTATGAATTTGCCAGCAATCCGTTGTTACAAACATCGATCACCAGGTGTGCGATCCCACTGAATTTGAATTTTCATCAAAACCTATATCATATTATCATAACAAAGGCAAATTCAATTTACCACTGAGTATACTTAAAATGATCTTCAATTTTCCAAACCACCTAGTAATTGTTTAATAGATAAGGTGATATTGCAACCATACATATATTTAATAGTAAACTGCGAAAACTTCTGATTTTACGAGTTAACACCAAATTCAATGTATATTGATTACTAGGCAAATAAATATTTTTATTATTATTATTATTATTATTATTATTATTATTAACATTAAACAGATATAGGATTGATGTCAAACCGCCTTTCATGTAGCCCCTTCCAACTGTCCCATTCTGCTTATTGGTCTCATACACAAGAATAATTAGATAGCCACAAAGGAAACTGACAGAGAAGACTGATGCTGGCGCAGATTCCTCCGTGAACATCACGCTCTTACCTACCAAGTCTCAGGATATTGCTAAGGATTTAGCAATATCGCATTTAACTTAATAATCTCTTAACGAGTTTACGTAACGATCTCGATACATGCATATTTTGAAAGTGGAAATTTTGGGGCAACGTACTACACAATGTAAATGAACACATTAAATTAAAATAATCTAATCTATATGTTTATATTTTGAAAGTTTAGATATTATACATATGTTATATAATTTAGAACCAAACTTTCATACACCTAATGAATATTTACATTAAAGAAATTTTCTATTGAACCAATTTTGTGTTTTGAAATCCATTGACAAATACTTTTATTACTAAAACTTCTGTAAATTAGCAATATTCTGCTTATGAGTTACGCAGAAGTTTAGTTGATGCATTTTTATATGATTCTCTAAATTGGGACATCGTTCTTCAAGTCTTACAGATTTTTGAGAAGAGACGGAATATTTAGAACATTTAGTTTCAGTTTAGTTTTTTCTTTAAACCATAAAGTTCAAAAACATTTTATTTCCTTGACATCAGGAAATTGTGAAGCAGACGCATATAATTTAAAACTTAAATAATATACTAAGAGTACACATCGACAACGATAATGCCGAAAATATCAGAAATTCTACAAATGATAAAGACTATCAAAATAACATAATTCAATAATTCAATAACATAATTCAAGCAAAATTCTATATACTCCAAGGTACTTCAGGGAGTGTTTAATTAAAAAATTCTTGTGTAACGAAGTAAATTCTTCTGGGCCGTAGCGGCAGAGAAGTCTGTGGCAAATTAAATTCTCCTGCTCGTATCAACCATGAAAACTGTAAAACCGGACAAATATCTAGCAGACCATTTTACCGACCGAGAGAGTAAATGGGCAAGTGTCCACCAGTGGGAGTAAAAATTTAAAATTTCCTTTCTACCTCCGCTTTACAAGGTGACGCCTTGACACGAGCGAAAGTCGACCCGTATGTTATCATTCATCATTCACCAGCCAGCAGTGATCAGAGATCATTCAAAATCTCCGAGTGAACCGAAAACCGTAGCAAATATTGAAGGTAAGTGAATCCCGAACTTTTGCCGACCGACCGTAAATATTTCTGCCGACTTGCCGTTAATGCCGATTTGCCGTTCCGAACACCGCACCCACCGACTACCCGCGAATCAAAACGCTTATCTGCCGCAATCTACCGTTTTCTAAGCGTTGGTAAAAACCGTATCGCGATCCGCAAGAACAGATCCGCGAATCCGCCGTTAGCTATTTAAACCCCGCACGATCGCTTATAGCCGTAGTAGTTTAGTATTTGCTTTGCATTTCTCTTTTCTCTACAATGCTGACCACTCTCCGCTTATATCCGCTTATTTCGCCTGCAAGTTACCCTGTTGAGTACTAACCCGCATCACCGTTTCATTATTAATTCTAGATGTAAATAGGCCGTTTTCCTTTAGCTAGCTGTCTTTTGTTAGATTAACTGTGTGTAAATGATACATAAGTAATATGTTATTTCCGTAAGTTCATTGTACATATGTGAGGACCATGACCGCCAAATGTAAAAACATTGTTTTTATTTTTCTCCGCACCGAAATGTAAACACCGATTAGTTTTTCCTTTCATTTGTCTTCGCCTGCTATGTACCGCACCAGTGTTGCCGAGGTTTATCGTAAATAAAATAAATTAAGTATTTTATCCTGTTTATTTTCACGAACTGCCTGGAATTTTCTCCTGAGAAAAACTGCCCGGACCTACAGACAGCAAAGTCTATAAAAACTGGCGCCCGAGAAAACTCCGTAACTCCGAAACTCCGAAATCCGAAAAACCGAAAACACCAGCGCCAATTTCAAAGTTGACGACCTCTCCAAAGGCCCAGGATTTTCGTCGTGCCGCCGACGAAATCAAAAGGGCAAGAAAGGTCGTCACACTTGGCAATTAATTCGTGTGAAACTAATGCCAAACTTCACAAAACTGACTACTATTGATGATTTCTCCATGTTTTATCACATGGAAGGATATTGTTTGTTTGTCACACTTGTTTTGGTCACACAAAAATTTTGGTAATTATATTGTGAGTGTAAATAATTTTTCTGATAATTTTATAATATTGGTGAACAAACCTAATGTTTTGCAGAGTTTATTAAATGAAGGCAAAGTATAATAATAATTATAAAAATATATATAAAAAAAATTAAATATTAGGAAACATGATTACATAAATTATATTTATTATTTAATTTAAATATATCAACTATTATTGTAGAGACAATGTCTAATAAAAATTTATTGCTATTTATAAGTTAACATTATATTTATTTTCATTATCACACATCATAATTGACATTAGTTTAATATTTTAGTAAATTATTTGGAAAACAAGAATGTTTATATGAACTTTATGTTAGACATGTCCTGTGATATTCAGTCATAATGAAAGTAGTTTAAAACCAACCCTGGCTTTTCCGTCTTTTCATGCTCATTTAAAATGATGGGCGTGGCATTCTCTTCTGGTAATTTCTGAAATCTTTTGCATTATACCCTTTCATTTTATTGGAATGTAACGTTGTATGACCTCAACGAAGTAACATAGTGACCTGTTCTTTTACCATGTTTGAATATAATTTTTCTGAATTATAATTTGTCATGGTCATTTTGTGCAATATATTCTGTACGCGATGCAGTTACCATCTTTTGTACATGAGCCTCGCTCTGCCAACCAAATAATAAGTAGATAAAATATCGATTAGATTCAAAAGTGGCGGAAATAGTCCAGTCATCAGCGGTGAAAAACCTTAAAACTGTGGAATATTGGGAATCAACATCGATTTTTATGAAAATTTGGACCTAAGCTCTACTTACCCCCTTCTTCAAAGCTGGTTATGTGCCGAAGTGTGCTTTTTATTTTTTAGGGGTGAAAACTACCCCTTACTACAAAATATTAAAAAATCGTAGATTTTAGCATGCATTTGGTTAATATAAAGTTTTAGTGAAGAATAAAATAAAGTATTTGGTTAATAGAAACCTTAAATAAAGAATAAAATAAAGCCATGTGTATATTCTCTCCATAGAAGCTCTATACTGGTCGTAGCTCAATGCGACACATTGTATTCTTGTATACGTACATATATATATATATATATATATATATATATATATATATATATATATATATATATATATATATTAGAAAAAACAGCTGTAATACTTTCACTGTGTGCCACATGTTGCTCGCTTCTGCCGTTGTACCTGTGCTCCAAAATCCGTGTTACGAAATAAAAAAATTCAAATCTTTTTTCGACGATAACCCTTATTTTCCAAGCCAGAAACTTTTTCAAAAATATATTTTGTAGGGATTTCCCAGCGCTTTAAGATCGAATTAGTTAAATGTTGTTTCAACCCGCAGTTTTGAAAAGGGTTGCGTTCAAAGGGCTTGGATGAGTTATAATTAGTAAGCGAATGCAAACTTCGAACCGCCATATCTCCTTCAATTTTTATGATACAAAGACAAAGAAAAAAATTAAAAATTTCAGTGAGACAAACCCTCCAATTAACATCTGAAACATTTTTCAATACCTACAATAGTTTTTGATTTATTTAAGGAAAATACATTTCCTTTCAAAATTACGAAAATGCAATTTTCACTTTAAACACTTATATTTTCTGAAATAAGCATTCTCAACCGGTTAAACCATATGGATCGTATCAATAATACCTAAATAAAATTAACTGCAAGTGAGTTGCGCTTAATTTTTATTAGGGTGATAATGACGAGGGTGTAATTTTTGCAGTTAAAAATGAAAGGTGTTATTATATTTTTGTTATAAATGTGTAAATTCTTTTTCGAAAGACTTTTATCAGCGCTCATTTTAAAGGCTCTTATGTCCTTTAAGGCAGGTCTTTCTTCCCAAAATATTCACCATTTTCAAGTAATTGAAGGTTGATTATTTTCAATTTCGGGGTTCTCGAAAAATAATCATTCTTCAACAAGTAATAACCCAGCCCTTATTGGGTTTATAGAGGTCATTTAGAAACGAATCTCTTTGGTTTTCTATTGGCTACATTTTTGTTTTGAATATGTTTTCCGATGAAATGAAAACCTTTCAAGTTATTGATGAAAAACTGTTAAAAAACCACTCGTTTTTTCAATAAAAAATATTTAGCTTCAATCATGAATAACTCTAAAAATATCAACTTCACAAAAAATAACTGTATAGAACAAAAGTTGCTTGGAATTGATCAATCTATTGATATCCAGGTTTATTTATTTAAAAAAATTACCCATTAGAAGGGGTAGCTTCCATTCCTGGGGAAAACCATACTTCGACACAAGTCCAACTTGGAAGAAGGTTATAAATACTACCTACTTCCCAATTTTCAAAGAAATCGACCTTGATTGTCGTTCGGTACTTTGGTTTCAACTACCGACAAAATCTAATTGAATCAAAAAAATCCTACCCCCTGAACAGGAAAATCGCCTGGAGATCCCCCGAACGACGAGATCCCGTCGCCTTCAATTACCGACGTCGCAATATCGGTAATTGCCCGTTGATAACGCGACGTACGCGAAATTTAATAAACCCGTCGTCGGGTTCCGTGGAAAGAGGATAAAAAGCGCTTCTTACCCTCCGTGTCTCCGGGGGTACGCACTTACCGAGCAAGTAGTCGACTTCGTTGGGGTTAATTTTATCGAGCTGCCCTTTGTTCCAGACGTATTCGGCTCGCTGGGAGCGCTTCTTCTTATCTCGCAGCCAGTCGTCGATGAGATTGCGGCCGTCGAGGCGCCGGCCCTCCTCCTTCGTCTGCTCCGGGTCGTGGGCCACTTTGGGCAGCCAGTGGCGCCGCCCGCCGCCTAGCAGCACCTGCGGAAAAACACATATGGATAAGTTTATTTATGCGTTAGATTCAAGACAAGTCATAAAGTCTTGAGGGTAGACATTTTCCTTATTGGACATTGAATAGAAAAATACCACTTTTTTTACTAAGAAAGAACTGTATAAGTGTGCTGGTAAAAATAATATTAACTTTAGGAAACCAGTAGTTTTCGAGAAACAAAATAAAATGTGATTAATTTCGCCAAATTTGCCGGTTTTCAAAGTGAAATTTTTAAATGTTCCCGTACGATATCCCCATCGGTTATACGATAATAATAAAGTTCGATTATTCTATCTTACGTCGATATAGAATTTCGCCAAAAAAATCTGGGGAAACACATGAAAAAACGATTATAAACGGCGCTGTGTTCGCGCCATCGCCATTTTGAAATTTTAAGTCCAGGTGTGCCTTACCGAGATCTGGTAGTGGCTAAACGACCGTCGTCACGGATGTTGCATAAGTGTGAGAAACGTAACGAGTGATTAGATAGAATTTATGAGAATTATTCGTAAGATATGCAAATATTTTCTTGTCGGTAGCTTCGTGCGGCTAAGGGATGGGGTGTATAAAATAATGAAAGTATTATCAGTTTAATAAAACGTCGATTCTATTGGAAACGCACAACACAACAAGGTTATCACTATTCTAAGTATATCGTATCGAAAAATTATATAAAACAAATTTTCATAACTTTTTTATAAAACAAACAAAACCAAAGTACCTAATGTTACAGTGCGCTCATGACTCTCCACAGGGAGAAGTAGTCTGTAACGTTTTTATAAAGCAAATAAATCCAAACTACCTAATGTTGCATAAAGCAGTAAATTGCATTGCGTTTCATTGGGTCCAGTAATCACTACCATTGAACTGTCAAATCTTTGTGCTTAGTTTGATGTTCCATGTGAAGTAAATAAGAAATGTAGGCAAAGTGCACATGTCGAGAATGATTTGTTAATTAATATGCGTTATTCTGAAATATCGTGTGAAAATTAGTACGGCAAGTGAAGAAGACATCCCGCGGATGTAGCAGAAAGTGAAACTGGGGTTCCCTCGTACTTGCCTTATCGACTAGAGGTCAACGAAATAGCCGTTCCGAGAAATGTGAGGTTACTTGGAAAATATTTTTTTTCTCAAAAAGTAAAGTAAGTTCTCTACGCACATAATTATCTACGGTTTAATCTTTGGTGATTTTTTGGTGAGTTTTTAATTTTCACGGTGTCAACCCCTTATGTAAAATCGCATTTTCGAAGGACCATAACTTGGGAACGGATCATTTCCTAAAATTATGATTGATGTTCTCGAACTAGATATTGAATATACTACCCGACTAGAAATTTGGCTAGGCAAACCCGAAAACGTATCGGGTCCCGATCAGGAAGTGGCCGGGCATGCTCGCCTAGGATTACCTGGCCAGATCCTGGTCAGGACCAGATCAGGTAATGGCGAGGCATGCCCGCCTAGGATTACCTGTCCAGATCCTGATCAGGGCCCGACTAGGCACTGGCGCGGCATGCCCGCCTAGGATTACCTGGCCAAATCCTGATCAGTACCCGACCAGGCACTGGCGAGGCATGCCAGGGTAGGACTGACACTGGCGAGGCATGCCCGTCTAGCATTACCTGGCCAGATCCTGATCAGGACCCGACCAGGCAATAGCGAGGCATGCCCGCCTAGGATTACCTGGCCAGGACCCGATCAGGCACTGGCGAGGCATGCCCGCCTATGATTACCTGACCAAATCCTGATCAGGACCCGACCAGGCACTGGCCAGGCATGCCCGCCCAATCTATCATTACACCCATTATTCATAATATACGTATTAAGAATGTGACAAAAATAAACACTGAGTGTAGTTAAATGTGATTAAAGGTAATTAAAACTCTGTTACATTGTGTAAAAATCTAAGTAACAAAATAAATTTATAATTTTCTGATTTTTCGAATTTTCTTAATTTCGCGCCGGAATAAAATAATATAAATTAATTTTGTTAATTATTTAGATCATTATCCAATATGCTCGAGAAGACAAAGGGAAAAATGTGTGATAACCGTGCAAGGCGAATTCGTGAACTTACTCACTAACGAGTTAGATTGTTCCTCGAGCGTCAAAATGAATTAGAGGGAAAAAATAGTGAATTTGGCATAACTACATATTTCAGTGTTAGTGGAGTAAATTCTTTGAATGACGATTACCGCGATAGTGAGTAAGTAGTGCCGAAAAAGCAGTTGACGTAACATCATAGGACGTACGAATTTGTAAAATTATTTCTATCTTTAATATTTTACTTACGCAGTTGTTGACAAAAAAATTTCGCAGCGCTATTAATTGGACAATACCGACATTTATGATTAGCATAACGATTATTGCTTCCGGATTAACGCTTCAGGTAAAAGCGACCCTTCGTTCGTTATCTATTACTATTCCAACCAGTTCTTATTCAAGTCTTGTGATGTGAAGTTCGCCGGCGGTGGATGGTGCCGATGCATTCCCGACTAGAAATTATTTCCTGTACCCGACCAGGACCCGGCCGGGATTGCTCGTCTAGCACCCGGCAAGGACTGTAACGCAGATGTGCCGTCGGGTCCTGATCAGGACGACCTGACGTGGACCCGACCGGGCATTCCTGGCGTGGACCCGGTCAGGTCATCCTGACCAGGACCCGATCGGGCCGGCGTTATAGGGTGCTAGACGGGAATGCCCGGCCGGGTCCTGATCGGGAGGACCTGACCGGGTCCACGTCAGGTTATCCTGATCAGGACCCGACGGGACATCTGCGTTACAGTCCTTACAGGGTGCTAGACGGGCAATCCCGACCGGGTCCTGGTCAGGAAGACCTGACCGCAGCCACGTCAAGAAAAATTAACTTATATTATACAATATTTTATTGATATCACAATATAATAAATTCACCAAAAATCGACATACAAAATAGACGGTACAAATACAAACATATTAAAGAATAAGAATACATGAATAAATAAAATAAATAAAATAAACAAATATAAACACATGAAATATAAACGATATATACAGGATAAAATAATAAAGTGATAATATACTAAAAAACACAGTACAAATACAAAGAATCGCAAAAAAACTTAAAATACAACAAAAACCAATTTTTTTTATGCACTCACTCTAAACTTTTGGATTTTTTAATGTAGAAGAGAAAGCCCTCACCTGTTTGCTTTTATCCAGTGGGGACCTCGAAATATCAGTCTTCTGTAAATTGAGAAATAATTATTTTCTAACAAATATTCACGTTTTAGTAAATGAATTACCTCATCACTGTGTAGAAAATACTATCTTCACGGTCCTCCGTCGGCCGCAACCTCACTTCACAAAACTTCAATAAAAACTGGTTGGAATAGTAGATTTCGAATTGAAGGGTCGCTTTTACCTGAAGCGTTAATCCGGAAGCAATAAACGTTATGCTAATCATGAATGTCGGTATTGTTAAAGCACTGCGAAATTTTGTTGTCAACAACTGCGTAAGTAAAATATTAAAGATAGAAATAATTTTACAAATTCGTACGTCCTATGATGTTACGTCAACTGCTTTTTCGGCACTACTTAGTCACTATCGCGGTAATCGTCATTCAGAGAGTTTACTCCACTAACACTGATATATGTAGTTATGCCAAATTCACTATTTTTTCGCTCTAATTCAATTTGACTCTCGAGGAACAATCTAACTCGTTGGTGAGTAAGTTCACGAATTCGCCTTGCACGGTTATCACACATTTTTCCCTTTGTCTTCTCGAGCATATTGGATAATGATCTAAATAATTAACAAAATTAATTTATATTATTTTATCCCGGCGTTAATACTTCGGAGATTTATTTAATTGATGATTTTCGAAATTAAGAAAATTCAGAAAATCAGAAAATTATAAATATATTTTGTTACTTAGATTTTTACACAATGTAACAGAGTTTTAATTACCTTTAATCACATTTAATTACACTCAGTGTTTAATTTTGTCACATTCATAATACGTATATTATGAATAATGGGTGTAATGATAGATTGCGCGGGCATGCCTGGCCAGTGCCTGATCGGGTCCTGGCCAGGTAATCCTAGGCGGGCATGTCTCGACAGTGCCTGGTCGGGTCCTGATCAGGATATAGTCAGGTAATCCTAGCCCGGCTTGCCTTGCCAGTGCCTGGTCTGGTCCTGACGAGGATTTGGCCAGGCAATCATAGGCGGGCATGCCTCGCCAGTGCCTGATCGGGTCCTGGCCAGGTAATCCTAGGCGGGCATGCCTCGCTATTGCCTGGTCGGGTCCTGATCAGGATCTGGCCAGGTAATGCTAGACGGGCATGCCTCGCCTTTGTCAGTCCTACCCTGGCATGCCTCGCCAGTGCCTGGTCGGGTCCTGATCAGGATTTGGCCAGGTAATCCTAGGCGGGCATGCCGCGCCAGTGCCTAGTCGGGCCCTGATCAGGATCTGGGCAGGTAATCCTAGGCGGGCATGCCTCGCCATTACCTGATCGGGTCCTGACCAGGATCTGGCCAGGTAATCCTAGGCGAGCATGCCCGGCCACTTCCTGATCGGGACCCGATACGTTTTCGGGTTTGCCTAGCCAAATTTCTAGTCGGGTTGTATTTTCTACGACTGTGATGAGGTAATTCATTTACTAAAACGTGAATATTTGTTAGAAAATAATTATTTCTCAATTTACAGAAGACTGACATTTCGAGGTCCCCACTGGATAAAAGCAAACAGGTGAGGGCTTTCTCTTCTACATTAAAAAATCCAAAAGATTAGAATGAGTGCATAAAAAAATTGGTTTTTGTTGTATATTAACTTTTTTTGCGATTCTTTGTCTTTGTACTGTGTTTTTTAGTATATAATCACTTTATTATTTTATCCTGTATATATCGTTTGTATTTCATGTGTTTATATTTGTTTATTTTATTTATTCATGTATTCTTATTCTTTAATATGTTTGTATTTGTACTGTCTCTTTTGTATGTCGATTTTTGGTGTATTTATTATGTTGTGATATCAATAAAATATTGTATAATATAAATTAAGTTTTCTTGACGTGGACCCGGTCAGGTCTTCCTGACCAGGACCCGGCCGGGATTGCTCGTCTAGCACCCGGCAAGGACTGTAACGCAGATGTCCCGTCGGGTCCTGGTCAGGACGACCTGACGTGGACCCGATCAGGTCCTGCCGATCAGGACCCGGCCGGGCATGCCCGTCTAGCACCCTATAACGCCGGCCCGATCGGGTCCTGGTCAGGATGACCTGACCGGGTCCACGCCAGGAATGCCCGGTCGGGTCCACGTCAGGTCGTCCTGATCAGGACCCGACGGCACATCTGCGTTACAGTCCTTGCCGGGTGCTAGACGAGCAATCCCGCCCGGGTCCTGGTCGGGTACAGGAAATAATTTCTAGTCGGGTATCTAGTAAAATAGAGCCTTTTTCGAAATTTAATGTTCAATAAGATAAAGGTTAGCCGTCATGAGTTCTATGGAAAGAGTTGGCAAATCGCTAGCAAGTATGTTGCGTTCGCATTGTTCTATCGACCACTTTAGAAGATTCGCAAATTACATTTCATTCGGTTTCAATTAGTATATTAATAACCAAAGTGTGGAAATAATACAGTTTTTGTACTTTTTCAGTATTTCTTTTACAAATTGGTGTTATTGTAAATATTGTAAGTTTTGCATTTATTCCTTAAATTTGCTGGAAGTTAATAAAATAATACATATTGATGACACGCAAAAATATAATATCGTTAGAAATACTTCTGGCAGAAGTTTGGGTATACATTTCTATATACAGTATTTATACTTATAAAACATTCGATTGCGTCTCAAAATTTAAAATAGGGCAAAGTATTATTACATTGTATTTTTTACAATAACAGAAGTACGGGTACTTGCAAATATAACCCACGAATTTCACATGCCTCCTAGTAGTGGCATCTCTCATTGATTGTGTCCCACTTACGAGGTATGTTCTGACCAATGAGCTGTCCAACAATAGATCTCTAATCCTATTTTCTTTCCCGTATAATTTGGGAAGGAGAAAATTTCTACCGACAAAAAACAATGTGTTTCTACCTTTCATGATCTATAATTGTAAATATCAATTGAACACATTGAATTAAACAGTTCTTCTGACAATTTAAATATACCAAAAACAAATTTTATTGAAATGTGCTTAATTCTCATCGTAAGGCGAAGTGGAAAAGTGATAATTTATTTTGTGAGCATATTCGACATTATACACATAAACCTCCAAACTACAATAATTAATAATTATTTCATAGCAGTACTCCAATTACTTTGTGATCCCAGGTCTCAATTAATATCATATAAATTACGTGACTCTGTTGAACTAACTTTTTAACTACCTCCTACGCACATAGAACGGCCCTTTTGTAGCACTCCATCAAAAGTTTTGTGAATGATCCAATTTAAACTAAAGCTACTACATTTATATTTCTTTTCGTTTTAAGTCACTTGGTTTCAACTTTAATCTTCTTTTAAGAATAAGAAAGAAAATATTTAACGACGCATTTTTCAATTATGCTGAACGAAACTTTAAAGTGGAGCAACATGTCACGAATGGAAAACATTCATGCGAAGTTAAACGAACTGAAAGTTATGTTGTCATATAAAATCTTTTTACCAGAACTTTATTTATGTAACACTCCAGACAAATCAACTTTAAGAACAACTAGTGTTGATGCAATTTTTCTGATATCATAGCTGCTATACATGTGCGAAAATTATATTATATATAATAGAATTATTATATGGTATAATTGATGAAACGATCGATTTGACTAGAATATATACATTTGTACACATTTGTTAATGAGTGTGTTGCAAGAAAATAGTGCAAGCACTTAATTTTCTGAAAGCAACATGATAAAACATATAATTTTACTGTCATCAGAGTTATTCAAGATTCGTTGAACAGTTTTTTTTTGCAAAATGCGGTCAGCTTTAGGCGAGTCAGTTTGTTTTTATCTGATGTTGCTCCATGTATGATTGGGACTGTTAAAAATTTGAAATTTCTTTTCCAAATCTAATGCAGGTAATTGGTTTAGCTTAAGAATTTACCAATTTCTTATAGTTAACGGCCTGAAAAATTTTACGAAAATACTATTATTAAATCTCCATAGGGAACGCAAGTTTATGATAAATAATTACGAGAGACTAAAGGTAGTTATTAATGAATTGAATTAATGATTCTTCTTCTGCTCTATTGCAATGTCAAATGATTTTTGAAAATTCTGCTCTTAATAATCAATTGTAATTTACAAAGCTATATTATTCTTTTGCTTCAGTTGCGACTGAATGGACTTCAGTGCGACTCTAATGGAGATAATTCAGTTATTAAACTATTTTTAAGTGAAATGTAAGAAGAGTCGGGAAACATCGGAAAATCAGTTATATCCTATTTTTACACTAACTATACTATAAATAACAGTACCAATTTATAACTAACAGTACTATACATGCCAACCAAGGATTTATTATTTTAAATAATATTACATCAATGTTTACGAGCGACATTAATGTGTAATGTGTATGTGCATGTAAGCGTGCACGTGCGCCTGCGTGTGCGCGACTGCATAGAAACAGTCTCTAAAATTAACACCAAATTCTACATGATAAGTAGAGTTATGAAAAGAGGAGTGTAGAGTGACTTCTGAAATTGATAATTTGATCCGTTAATTTATTCAGCTTTCAGGTCTATATTCTGTAGAGGTCAGGTCGCGTTGATTTTAAATACCTCCAGACCTATGCGCATATCAAATAATTTAGACTATCAAGAGATTTGCGCTAGGAATGTAAATGGGGTCTATTTATATTTGACCACAAAAATTACCCTAAAAATTACAAAAATATTATCGCTCCAATGCGATTATCCATCGACATCATTTAAATAACCCTTGCTATCCCCAAATGTCTCAAAATTTCTCAAAAGTTAACGAACCAGAAATGAATCATTTGGGTTTCTATTGCACATAACAATCGAGTTAGAAGAGGACAATTGAGTGCGATGTCCGATGATAACCACATGAAATACATTCGTTTTGTACATTAGTGTCATTACATTTGAAAGAGGTTTACATATAAAATGCAGGAAAGAGAAACTGAAAAGAAGCCAAACAGGGACTGCGACGGACACGCAGAGCACTGAAAACTCCCGCCATCAATACATTTCCAAGCTTCTAATCCCTGGGCAGATAACAGACGTCTTCTTGATTACTCAAGAGGACTCCGTTATATACAACAGCAATAAAAGCGGAAACTGTTAGTGATGTAGTTGTGAAATAAATCGACGTTTATCTATCCTTAAACACGAGTACAGGGTCCCACTTGAAGTTACCATAAATTTCGGGTTTTCACGAAAACTTCCCACAATACCCCTCCTCCTACCCGTCCGATAGTAAATAAACCACCCAAAGTACGCGGATTATTATTAGACGGTCGAAATCGGACATCCGGATCGTTTCCCCGGAATCTTCCAAGTGTTAACAACAACTCGAAATCTGAAACGCTCCACGGAAGATTTAATGAATTCAGATAATAATAATAATAATAATAATAATAGCATCCGAGGGGGTGAAAGAGGAAAAAAAAAGAATATTGAGCTCTTTGAAACTTTATTTCGCGAGCCCAGTCGGATTCTTACAAACTTATTATTACGACGAATTAATTTACGTTTTGTTTTTTTTTAATGAAAATTCCTTGCGGTTAAAATTTTTTCTCGGAGAAAGAGAGCTGAAAACCGAGACAGACGTTAATAAACATTGTTAAGGCGAAATTAAAACGGATAGAATATTCAGAACGGGATCGTGTTTAATGGAGGAGGAGGAGGCGGAGGCTTAAACGTTTGAGTTCGGTTCAGTTTTTTGATTTCATGGAAATTAATCCGATTTCTTGAATATTTTAAATAAAAGCTTGAGATATTAATGGAGGTGAAAAGGTCGTTATGTTCCCCCAACTTTGGCATATTCGTAGTGCTTCCTGGGAGGAAAACGTAGCGCGGAACAAATTAATTCCCGATTTATTTTTCAAGGGGCTGCGGACCCCATTAACTTCATCCGTGTGATCGATGAGAGCATCTAAATTAGGTGGATGTGTAAAACGGTAGGGTAAAGTGCAAAGTTCTGGTTTATTCAGGGAGAGAGGGAAATAAATACCCTATAGGGCCTTTCGTTAAATTGCAAACTGGTCATATGGGAAATTATGTTTAAACCCACATGTATTGTGTTTGATGTGCTATATTTTGCATCTAGGAGTTATCAACTTCTTAGTGCACTTTGTAGATAACGAAGTGATTACACACACTATTATAATGTAAACCGATAGAGAGTGGCTACATAGCGTTACGGTAGTGGCAGAATGTACATTGATTTCGATTTTAAAAAATTCCCTGAAAATATAATTTTTTATATTTTGCATATTTCTTAATTTTTGTATTCATGTAGCGAAAGATGCCTATATACTACTAACTGAATGGTAAGAAATTTACTACATTACTAAGGTAAAGGAGATTAGTACTAAATTGAAGAACAAAATAAACAGGGACTTCCATAGTCCAAACGTTAGAATAATGAAACTAATTCTCATGGTTCACGTCGCAACAGAGATAATGAATTATTCCCTGTCATTGGGAATTTTCCCCTTTTACGGATACTTTAGTAATTTGATTATTTATTGACCATTTTAAGTACGGTGCTCCAAATAAACCTACAGATTATCACCATACATCACATATCTTTCCAAAAAAATTTTAAAAATCTCATTGATTGGAATTTTATGTTGGATCAAATAGTTTTTTGTTGAATGCCAGCCCAGCTTTCGTAAACATCGAAATACAAATATTGCAATAGTTCATTTGTAAATAATATTGACGAATAATTTGAAACCATTAATAACACATTTTTCCTTGAAATGCCAGAAATTTTCGATTCTAATTGTCACATAGTTTTATTGGGAAAACTAAAACATTACAAAATTGGCATAACTAATTAATAATTGATTCAATCCTGTTTTTAAAATCGGTGTCAAATTGTAAAGATCGTTAGTAAGATCATTTGAAATATTTTAAAGTTCCACAAGGTATTATACTGGGCCCCTTTAAATTGTTTAATTCTAATTTGTAAACATTTTATATTAGCGATTTCCCATGGTTCAATGAATTCTTACAACATAGAAATGACAGTACAATATGTGTTCAACAGAACGATATTGTCTAACAAATCCAATAAATATATGATTGTTCATTAATTGTTTTGTTATGATATATTTTGATTGTTATGATATCATATATCAAACTATATGATGTTCACACAGATGCATTAACAGATCATAACAGTTGCGTTAAATTTCTAGGAATTCATATTAACTTTACATTGAAATGGGAAGTACATGTTAATCAGATACGTTCCAAATTTAGCAGTGCCAATATCGTAATCAGAATTCTAACAGGGACGTACTCCAGTAATGTACTAAAAAGTGTTTATTTTTAATCAATAATAAATTATGGAGTAATGGTAAGAAGTGAAAAATAAAAGCAATTGACCCTTTACTCCCTATATATTTTAGGACGTTTGATTGTTGTATATCAGACCAAAAATAAATTCTCTTAGCATACTGATAATCACCAACATTATACCCCAAACAATGGCTCTATGACTAAGACTGGGCAATTCAGAAATTGTCTAAAACTAAATTATCTGATTATGAAAATGCTGTGTGAATTACAAATTAAATTTAAAATTGCCACACTGATAAAACTCAATGTGTTACAATTACGTCAATTAAAGCAAACTTCTCTGTTTTCAATGTGGAACATTTCATAGGCGTTACGGTCCCCCTATTAGCATGAATATAAAAATTCTATTTCCCAAAAGTGAATTGGATGGATCGAATCGTAAAGCTTCCGTTGGCGTTCTTTGAACATATCGTATAGATATATGCTGATATATATTGTATACATATACTAATGTACTAATAACTTCTTGGCGAAGTGTGTACACACCTGTGGCTCTCGTACTAAACACCACGACGTAGAAGATTTTATTTTTAGATACAACTCTTTTCTTCATCAGATTGTATCATTTGCATAAATACTCAAGCTTATGATTTCAAAACTAACTACCGTATTTCCTCGTTTTCTGAACGCAAGGCCAGCTTTCCCAATGCGCTTCCAATATCAATTAGTAGACATCTCGTGCATTTCACTAGAATTCCTCGTACACACACAACCAAACAAGTTAAGTTAAATAGCTCCGAACTTCGATTCGTTTCGCCTTTGAACGAAATTTCATCATTAGCTTCTAGTTCTGCAGTTTAGTAAGTTTCGACTGGTGCATCATCAGTGTACTGAATTTCGTCAGACCCACTAATTGAATCCGTGAATGTGTACTTTTGATATATTAGTTAAATGAACATAGACGAAAGTACACGGATAGCATTCGATTGAGACAATTGTGAACAAACATGTGACCAACAGATAAAATAGATATTCCAGTGGTAAACGATGGATTGTGAAGTTTGAAAAGTGTCGTCAATGGTGTAATGTATATGAGAATTTTGGGGTACGGGAGTATTCCCGTAGTGTCGGTAGCTTATGAATTATTTTGATTGTCTTTATTCTCTCTTAAAACATGGTCCTCAATATATGAGGTGTTGTATGTTATACTATCATTATTATGTCCAAAATTTTTTCTACTATATATTTCAGTGAATACCATTTGTGGTAATAAACTTTATACTTGACTTAAATATTCATTTCTATCAAATATTTTTATTTTGAGTAAAAATCGACAATTGTCGGACAAAATTAAAAGATTTTCAATTTGGTTAAATGATATTGTAATAAGGCCTTTATATGGCTTTATAAGGAACGCTACTTCACCTTTCATTGTCAGAAGTTTATTATCGAGATATTCCAGTATGAATGTATCACACATCGCTAATAATTTGAATTTCGCACTAATATTTTTTTCAAAAGTACTACATTGAAAGTTAATAGTATTCCTTTTCCATATCAAAAAAATTCTATAATGAAAAGGACCAAACACTCTATCCATGAAATAAACAGATTCGAAAATAGTTGCATTTATCAAAATCTTGTAATATTAAGGATGCCCAATTACACCCATTCATACTCGTTGAAGAGCAATCATCCCAACATTTAATCTAGATCATTAAATTGTAATCATCCTTACCCATTACGTTTAATGTAGTTTTAAATTAAATCTAACACTCTTAAAATCTACACAAAATAATTTTTTTTAAAAATGATTGTCACAAAAAATAAGCCAAGCTGTAAACATAAAAGATCTAACCCAGAAAACGAGAGCATACAACAAAAGCTTATAAATAGTTGCTAAACCCTTACCTTATATTATTTTAGGTAGATTTCGGTATCATTGTCTAATTTTCAGGATCAAATGGGAGAGGTTCTCTAATAGCGGAGGAACTCTAAGGGAGAGTTACTCTAATGGCTTTTCTTATCTATAACGTCTAGTTTTCGAGATACTAGGGAGAGAAAGGACTGAGTTTTCCAAATTGGAAAAATGAAGGTGTATCGAAAACTGCAGGGCTTAGCGAGTTCAAAATCGAGTGATTTCGAGAACCATTAGGCTTAGCAAGTTCAAACCCACGGTATAGGCTAAGAAACACTTTAAGTCACCCAGCGAGTTTCATTGCAAAATTTCAAACTTCGCATATTGAGGCCCAACAAAAGGGAAGGTGATTTCGATATATATATATATATATATATATATATATATATATATATATCTAGATGGAATAAAATGTGAGGTAATGTGCCAGTGCTAAAGTGGAGAAAACAAATGCTACATTCAAATTAGAACACATAAGGAGACTTTACATGAAGTTGTGGAGGAAGTAATTGCGGAATTTTAGAACAAATATATTGTCACGAGTCTTTACCATGTGTCACGGCCGCGTGAGGTAAGGGGGTTAGTAGCTATGAGGGTAGAGCTTGCTATTAAAGAGGGCAACAAGTAAAAGAAAATGGGGCACAGCGAATCCCAAGGGCTAGAGCGTGAGAGGCCTGGAAGGAGACTTACAAGAACGACTGTCGTACAGACCTTCTGACTTCCATAACACGTGAGTTGGCGGAGGGCATCTTGGTAGGGCGGACGGTAGGTTTTTCTTTGGGCGTTCGGCTGTACTCTGAACCCTTCGACGACGGACCACAGTCTCACGCCGGGTACTCTTTCTACTCTCTTTTCGACGGGCCGTCCGGCAGGTCCCTTACGGGACTGCCCTCTTCCGGGCGCCCCCACTGGACAGCACTTGTCCGAGTCTTCGCGTCTGGACTCCACTGGTTCTCTCCACTACTTTCTTCCTTCTATTTATATTTGACTTTGTTTTGCGATCTTTTCGCTTGTAGTTGCAATGCGTGTTGTTTTCGTAAGCACTCTCGCTTTCGTTGTTAGAACTGCAACACGTATCGCCTTGCCCTCGACCGTGGACTAGTTCATTGTTTTTTTGTTTGTGGTCGTCGAAGTCTCGTGTTCGTGACAATATACAGCATGCATTAAAAAAGAAAGAAAAGTTATGAAATTTAGTTCAAATTATAAATGAGCATGCATTAGAGTCCGTCCTTACTGAACATTTTAACGGAAGATCAGATTCTGTTTATGATGCTCATGATGATGATGATATATTGTAGTTATTTAAAACTGTAGGTGTTGTGGTATTTTATTGTATTGTATTTTGTATTTGTATATTTATATTGTTATCGTATTTATATAGTGACTTAGCAATGGTATTGATGGATTTCCAGCAGGCAAAATTTTAATCAAGCCAGCTTTCTCAAATTTCAGTTCTAAGCCTGAAAAACTGGTAGAAAGTTTTTTCTAGCCCTATTACAGAATTATAATTTATCCTGTAAAATAAAATTCATGCATTAAGCAGACAGAATATCTCATTTGCATCCAATCGCGCGACACTCTCCGAAAAATGCTATGTTTTCGCTTTGCTCTACTCTTTGGGTTCCATTGTATTTCTTACCTGCTTCTTCCTCAACGGAGAAGACATATCGAAAATAATCACATAAATACGCATTTCTAATGGAGAAACGTTTGCGATTCTGTTCACATTCCTGAACACCCAAAAGTGTTTTGGGCTCATTTTTAAATTTATAATGAGGTGCTGTGCTATCCACTAATTTGGAATGGACAATAGTTCTAGCTAGTCTGATTTGCATTTAGGAACTCAGTTGCTTTGTTTCATAAGTTGAAGATGTGACGTAGTGTGTCTGGTTGTTCGTTGAAATCAAAAAACATGTTTTTGGAAAGATGTGGGAGTGAGTGTATCCTCCTCCTGTGAGAGGACATTCATCATACTAGAGCGAGAGGTTGTGAATATACGAGCGTATCATGTGAAACCTTTTAGAAAGGGACGATCCGTTACGATTGTACCCCACTGCATGATCTTCAGCCCAATTACGGGTCACTGTCGAAGGTCAGAGTCAGTGTTGCTAGTTTATTACATTGTAGTTTTAATGGTAACTGTCAGAATAAAATAGTCATTTTATAGTCAGTTTGAATTTGTTTTAAGAAAAAAAATTTACATACACCCTTAAAATTTCCTTAATGTTTTCCTAAATGGCATTAGCAAATTTCTTTAACTTTCGCAAGACAATTATCTATTTAGAACACATAACTTTCATTTGAAATATGTATTTCTGAAATCGACCTAAAAGGGCACTTTACTATTGAGAGTTTCCTAATGTGTTGTCAACTTAATATAGAGCACGTGCCTCGTATGAGAAAGTTCGACGACGAACACATCGCTCTTTGTTTGCATGGTTAATTAGTATATCCCTTCCTTGTACTTTCTTGTACACAACCTAACCTAAAATTTCTAATGTTATTGGAACAAATCAACACAGAGTAGATAGTTATGATGTTAATTTTAAACATTACCTCATAGTTCCCTCAGTGTAGTAGAAAAACCTGTAGCAAAAAGTTAAACCATAAATTTAATAATTTTTACAATAAGGCTATTAGCTACAATTCAGTTTTTGCAAAACGTAGAAATTTACCGTTAGTTTGCTAGATACGTACATTAAGTTCAACTTGAGGGTGATAATTGTATGGTGTACTAATTGTAACGTTTTTTTCTTCTTCACAGGTTAGATCAGTTAAACTTTTTATTGATAATAAAGTTGTGTAGGCACCGTTATGTAATTTGTTGCAGATATACTGTCAAAATATGTCCAATCATAATGCTTGTGATTTATTACCATGAGCAATGAAACTACTATTCACAACATTATTCTACAGGATTCAAATTAAACTGGGAACTGAAAATTTCGCCTAGCACGAAACAATGTGTTCAGTGTATTGTAAATATTTTGTAAATAACTTTTCCCAACTGTTGTATAATCGTTAGCTTGCTATTACTTTTGTTACCATCTTTCTGTGTTGTGCTGTTGTATAAATATTCCTTGAATTTTAGTCTAAATCACCTCTAAAGTAATCAAATGACATTCTCTTTTATTATCTTCTTTTACCTATATTGTGAATTTGTAAATATCTTTTCTTCTTATTTGCATATTGTAAATTTAACGACGACGGCGGGACAAACCCCGATAAGTGTTGGTCTCCAGGAATCTACCCGAAGGGTTGACTCAGGTACCGCGGGTTTTTCCACCCTATTAAAATGACAAGGTGAGAAGGGTGGATAACTTGACCAATTACCATGAAAGAAATCGGTGACCACCCCCACTCACATCGCCAGAATCCGGGAGACTAACACAAAAAGGAAGACACTCACTTCGAAGACGCGGTTGAACACGCATTAACATTTTTCAATTTAGGAACGAGGAATTGTGGCCTCTTCCTATATTTCTTGTGTAAATAGATGTAAATAAAATAGTTAAGTCACCGCTTACTAGTTTACCTTTACATCAACTCAGGTGTTGGCAACCAGTGCCAATTACAGTCAAAATCAGTAAAGTAACACAATGGCTACAACAAAGTTGCAATCCTCTCAAACTTGCAGAGAAAACATATGCAGTATCTTGCAACGAACACGCGTTTAGAGCCATAACTAACATGTATTTATCGTAAATTTCCACGTTAGAATTTACGTCAATGGCATTCACCCCCCCTTCAGTGTCTCTCTCACCCACAAACACCCACACGGTCTTTCCACCCTCCTACATGTTTTGTTTTGAAGTGTATCCGTTCATCCCGATGGTAAAATACACATCCCTACAGTTAATTCTGATGATAGAGTCCGGCACGGTTCACCGGTCGCATTGTTAACACGCTGCTCGTAACCTAAACTTTTAGGTTAGTCAGTCTACGTACATGAAGAGAGAATAGGGAACAAATTTAGGTTTTCCCGTATTTTCCAGGTATTTATGTGGACTTATCACAAATAAAATTTATCCAGATAATCAATAAAATAAAAGATGTGGGTTACTTATTCTGCTAATTATTTCTGTGAATTGGTACTGACAGGCTTTTCTTAGCCTAGGTATTTCCTTTTTTTTATATAAATACTTTAAAAGGGTTTGTGCCTAATGCACACCTAATTTTTAAATCGGGATCAAAAAGTGGAGATCATCACGACGATCATAAGAACTAATCCCCATTGAAAAGATTTGGGCAGTTTTCAATCACGTTGATGGCTTGGCTTTCACCAATCAAAAGTTTATATCTATTGTAGCAGAAGTTTGGGAAAGAGTCTGTAATTATGTAGATGAAATGTAAGAGAAATATTTAAATCAAGAATACATTATCGATGCACTGGCAGAGCTTCTCATAAATATTGGCAATAAGAATGATGTATAGGTTATAATGTACTCAACAATATTTCATGTAACACCCTGTATGTAAGGAAAGCTTATCGCATCATGTCTTTTGTATTCATATTTTCTATTTACTTGTTTTTCCGTTCCGTTAAATTCCAAACTATTATTTAGAACAAACATTTACATTACATCACAACATCATTAATTATTTACTTTCATGTTCAAAGATCCCTTATTTTTCAGGCTAATGTCTATTTAGATTCGATAAGCTCTCTATTTAAATACTCATGTACGTCGACCATAAGACACATTCATTATTACCTAATCAAGTCAAGAGCAGTTATTCTGCCAGTTTTTGTAATATTAAGTAATATAATTTTATAAAATCAATTCCCAGTTCTTCAGACTCCCGAGTCCACTACAAGGTGTTTAAAGTGTTTTATATAAAGACTCATGAAAGTCTAAATCTATGATGTGAATATGATGTAAATGTTATGTCCTGTGGATAACATAAGTATTTTAAATAATTTCCAATCATCTTATTTTTTACACTTTTTTTGAGGGGGATAGATATTTCTGCACCAAGAAAGTATAAATAGAGGGACATTATTTCTTAAAGATATTTATTATTTATCATATTATTTTTTTTTAAATTTTATACATGGCATAGATAGAATATATGCGTCAATGTATTACAATTTTGCGATTGTTTTGCATTTTATACCCACCCGTTATATGATTCTCCGAAAATATGACACAGTGTTAGGTTAATTCAAATTTAATTCATATTACAGTTTATTTTCAGAGCAGGTAATAATTCCCCGCAAACACGCTAGTTACGCCACTGTTTCGGAACTTGTAAATGCCCAATGATTTCATAGAACATCCATTTATGGGTGCATACGTATTCTCTGAATTTTTTTTTCCGCCGTGCATATTGCAATTTAGAATATAGTCATGATATCCTGAATAACCTCCAAATCTCACTATCTAATTCGGAAATATATACTGAAATTAATGTGTGTTTAGGTACTTAAATTCACTGAAATCAATACTTCCTAACAGAAATGTCTTCAAGTGTCGAATCAGAACTAAAAAATAAGAGATGTATAACAAATTTGTAAACACTATACTCAAATATGTGTGTAAAACAACGGGGAGCAAAATGCCACATAGCTGTTTAAAGACGAAAGAAAAATCCACTAGTCTTTTATCAGTTCGCTTGGAAAAACTGTTGGGATAACATATTTTCATAAAATTTGAACACGTGAAACATTTATTTTACTAATATATAATTTTACATTAAAAAGGGATAATAAATATTTGTTGAACAAACAATGTTCGAGTTTTATGATCCTTGACTTGTTGAAAAACCTCTGTGTATTATCGTTGGCAAAATATAGCGGATGCGAATTCCGCACCTGAAAACTTACTGGGCCGACTTCAGAGGCCAACTTCGTTCGAGGGTATATTTAGTAATATCTACTGGTCTAGAAAAATAGATATAATAGAAAGTAAAGTTTTTCTTTCAAATTTTCAATTTAGTTATACTATTTGTGTTCAATAAAACTAATAGCAAAATACTATTAACATTTAATAAATTTTGCAGTACTATGTTGTAACTGCTTACATTAAAAACAAAGGATACGAGCAATATAATAATTAATGGGTAAAGAATACCTATGCTAACCTGACCCTTCTAGGAACCTGATTAAATTTGTCAAAATCACGTTTGGTGAGTGATAAACGAGAAGGTACGTTTTTGCATGTGTAGACCATTGTAAAACTTAGGATTAATTTTTTCAGAAAATTCCCTAACTACTAATTGTTTTTGATAACTCTAAATAATTTCTGAAAACCACGTTTTGTAGATGATAAAGGTATAAATACCTGATTCTTATATAAGAAATACACTGAAAACTTTAGGAGTAATTTTATAATAAATTTAAAGCTATATTTTCTACATTAACTAGTAGCAGTATTAACTCTTAGTATCAATTCTTAACCGTTCTTGGAGCATAATTATATGTTTCAGAACCATGTCCGGTAAATGATAAACGAAAACAGAATTTTCTTGAAGGATTCACTGTAAAAATTAGGAATAATTTTCTACGGCAATTCTGGAAAAGAATCCTTAACTATTAATTTTAATCAGTTACTGTACATAACAAACCCCGTTTCAACACGTTCCAAAGTATAATTCAAAAGTTTGCGATAGCTGAAGTATAAAAATATATTTAATAATGTTAATTGGGGTCTTATGTGATAAATGATGGATTTGAATTCAATAATATATTCTAGTCTGAATATTTTATAAAAACCTTGATACCTGAAAAAATAACTATATTTTGGCAGTTTTGTCTTTGTTATTTATTCTATTTTAGATGATTTTAGATTATATGACATATTACTGTTAATTTATATAAAAGTATGGTTTAAATAGCAAATAAAATAGTTGTTTCTATTTTTGTATTGTTTACTAACCCAACCTCGAAAATTCCAATCGGATTTAAATTTGCCGCCAGAGCAAGTACATTAGTTCCACAATCTCTATTAAGAGGCACATTAGTCGGGGCCTACTGTCACTTGTTATTTTGTGCCTACTGCCGTGTGCACTTCTCATAATTTGGGTGTTCCGTGGTTAATATCTTTGCTACGGTGTACTTGCCATCTTCCTAGAGAAGGTCCAGAATGGTGAGTTGTTCACTTCGATTGAATCTGTGTCCATCGGAGGCGCCTCGGTTGGCGTTCCGCGAACTGGAAGCTTTTTCGAGGCGTTTTGGGATGTTTGACGGGAAAACAAACACATTTTCGTGAATGTACTTCCTTTGGGAGTACATTCACGAAGTGTTAAGTAGTGTAAGTGTACATTCACGATAAGTGTTTTTGATTCAGGGTTTGTTCTACACAGGTAAACGTTCCGAAGCAGCGACGTACGTTTTGCAAAATGTGCAAGGTCCATAAATTACACAAAGTAACCCAATACAAGAAATCAAAGGAACGGCATGCCTCCCAGGGCAGGAGGCGTTATGACGGGAAACAGCAAGGTTTCGGGGGACAGACGAAGCCGATTTTCCGTAAAAAGGTAAAAATCAATGGATGCTTACTGTCACAGCGGAACTTGTACAGTTTATTTTCTAGGCGAAAACAACTAAAAAGATCGTCTTGAGGATGGAATGTACAGATTGCAAGTTTCGGAAGCAGATTCCACTGAAGAGATGCAAGCACTTTGAGTTGGGCGGTGACAAGAAACGTAAGGGTCAAATGATTCAATTTTAAATAAACCTTTTGGAAAATGGGGTTAATAAAACTGAACTTCTAAAAATATGGTTTTATTTAAAATCATTTCTGTCACAACTTTGCGTAGAATTTATGTCAACTATATCTTTCTGATATATAATGTACAATTCTAGATACTGTTAAAGGGTAGGGCAAAGTTTTATCGTATTGAATTTTTTTGAGACCCCACATTTCTCTATATAAGCAATATAGATGGCAGACTTTACAATAACACGGGAAAGTTTAAAATTAGTCATTTTTCGAGTTTGTTTCATTTAGTTATTTGGGTGTTCATTGCACAAAATAAAGTTAAAGAGTAGCTTGTGCGTCTCAGAAAAAGGTATAAAATGAGACTCAAACAGTAAATCAGTAAATTAATTATTGAGGAAAAATTCAAAAAAACTTGTTTTTTATAAATAAATGTAATAAATAGTAAGGTAAATTTTAAATGTTTTAAAAGGTAGACCTTCTTATGATAAGGAAAACGAGGGTCTGTAGCACTCTGCACGCCAGGGTTATTGCTGGTTCGCTGATTTATGTATCCCAACTTTTGTTGGAAATGCTCGCATTACAATTTGAATGAGTATACTGCCTTTTACCGTAGCTAAAATTGTTCAAGAGATCCTATACTTTCCTCTTATTAAATCTGCCAGAGATTGGGTAACAATAAGATACTTGTTTTTAACCTTAAAAAAGAGGTAATTTTAAGCTTACAAACAAATTAAGCTGGAGCCTCCATTATTGTATATGCGAACTTCTAGCTTTCGTAAGTGAAAGCCACTAGAAGCCGAGATAATTTTTTTAATCACTAAATTTAATTTTATTTTAATAATTAAGAAGTAATTTTAGCGTCATTCGATGGTTACTAAGTTACATTTTTATTAAAATAGATTGAGACTTGTAAAAATCAATATTTAATATTTCAAAGCTGTAGTTAAAGTTGTACATACTTACAACTAAAGAAGAAGCGCTTAACAGCTCCTCATTAGATTCAGTCTTCGAAAAGATCTACCTACATCACAATCGCTTTGAAACAAAATTAACAGGTAACTTATTGAAATAGTAATAATTAAAGTATTGGTTTTCATAAATTATAGCAACAAGAGGTTATAAACATTTTTTTTTCTGGAAAAATTGCAATTTATCGCATATTTCGGTAAATACTGATTTTAATGAATAATTCTTTGTAAGAAAGTATTGTGTATAAGCAAATATCGTTTATTTATATTAACTGAATATCTATCTATCTTTTGTGCTTGTATTAATCCTTAAAATTACTACAAACGTAAGTGTTATTGTTTACTACTTGTTTATATCATTTACTAAATAATTAGATAAGTAATTACACTCGCTACACGAAGTTCTACATAACAAACGTGTAAATATTAAAACAAATACATTACCTATTGAGCCAAACGAAAACCAATGACAAAATTTAAAGCTATTTAAAGTAACATGAGTGACATAATTTCAGCCTGTCTTCGTATGGACTGTAGTCCAATCTACAAGAAAATAATACATGTATTTTTTGTTGAATTACTGGTATGTAGAGAGGGATAATGGAAGAAACTCCCATATAAATGCAATACGTCATTAATTTTTATTTTTTTTTTTTTTTAGTATAGGACCGAAACTATCACTTGTAGAAAAAAAGGTTTCACGTCAAACCACAAGCGGATTCATAAACACGCAATTTCAGCCGCGTTAAATTTCATTTCATCAATTTGTTATTGCAAAAATTGCTAAACACCCTGAGAATGACCGATTTGTGCTATTGCAATAATTATTATGAAAATTCCTTTTTTATATTCAAGTTTATATGATTCGATAAGCTTTTTAATTCCGAATCGAAGAAGCTTTTGCTAATATCAATCAGTTAATTTATTACTGAGATAAGTTAATTAATTATCCTACGTACATTTTTTCAACGGCGAGAAATAATCATAAAAATATTGTATAAATTATATTCTCGTCTCCGAGAGCTACCTTTTCAACTTTTATAAACAAAGCCTTATTTAGTTAAGAGGTAAGAAGTAAGAGCAACATAATGGTAAATATGGAAAAAGTCATGAAAATAAGTTATATAAGTATAAACAAATAATATAAATAACAAATAAAGCAATAAATGACGAGTTGCATTTATATAGAGATGTGTTCTCTTATCCTTCACTACATGCCAGGCCAAATCGCTGGAGCCCAATAGTTTTTCCCCATTGACTGGACTACTGGTTAGCATTTGGTAAAAGTTTTATTTATACTTTCAAAGAAATTCACACATATGTATATTTACAACTTCAATTAAAATTATTATCAAACAAACACAATATAACTGAATTATTTGGATTACTTTGAAATAATTTTTTTTAAAAATGAATTACAGAATATAAAACAGTTTTTGCCATAACTAAAGGCATCTACTAATTGTGCATTTAAATTGAAAGTAATAAATTAAACAGCTCAAGCTGTACTCACAATAATGTGGGAAAAATACATTTTGGAGGAACAAATTGAAATCTGCGAATTATCAGTAAATAATATTTCCTGTAACAATACTCTGAAGATATCCAAAAAATAAACTGTAAATTATTCAGTTAAAATTCAAAATTTGGTATATAACTACACCACATTAAATTAAAATATTAATAATAATACTAACATCAAGGTATAATAATACGGTATCTAGTAATTGTAATAAAAAAATTTAATTTCACGACCAACAGATTCTCATTTTTTATCATGCAAGTATTTTGGTTGGAATTATTTCTGAATGAAATATCACGTACATGTGGCAAGGTCAAAACAGACGCTACCATGCAACTGCAACGAGGAACACCTACGCTTGTAAAGAAAATGTTTCTTTCACTGTCTAGAATCTTGGCGGTGGAAATTATAAGAATTTGAAGCGCGCCATCGATTTACGATTGGAGCATAGAAATTTATCTATTATTTTGAATATCTTAAAACGTAATAATGAAAATTGAAAGTGATAACGAAGATCAATTCAGCTAAATGCTGTTATGTTACAATTTTTAAAATTTGAAGGAAATTAATAGCGCCCCTTATTTTATTCAATAATTCCTAGGCGCCGGTCAGTCGGCTTTGTGTTTAGATCACAGAGTAGGTAAATTTGTAGTAGCTCCGGACCTATGCAAACAATCTGAACTAAACTTGAATCTCGTGTAAATTGACGTGAAATCCATCTGTTTAGGAAATATGAATTTCAAGGAATGAAAGCTGTGGCGTTACTTGTCGGGGAAAATTTCGCCCTGAAGTAATATTTACGGTTTGAGAACGACTTGCGACTTCTTTGAGATGATATACCGCCGTTGATTCAAGGAATCTTTGCTAGTAAACAATAATGATTTATGGGCTGAGAAAGCCGCTATGAGCTTTTCAGTAATTGGTTGAACAATATCACGCGACTGATTGTTTACAGGCTGAAGTAAATGTTACTAGAGTAAAATTGGTAATGCAATAAAAATTTTCGAGTGATACTACCCGTAGCACAGAATGCTATGGGAGAGAGAAACAGAATTCGATTTAAGATTTTTAAGGGGTCAAGTTGTGAAAAGAGGGGTTTAGGGTTTTTTAGATTAAGAGAAAAATTATGTAGTAATTAACTTAACCATTTCATGATTAGCAAGATTAGAGTTGAAGCCTAATATTCAAGTGCAGCTTAAACATCTGTAGGACCTAATTACAAGCGATATTCTTAACTTTCCCTTTTTTTAAATTCATGTAAACATTTCAGGCTTTTCAATTGTGAGAACTAGAATTTCACACATAACATAATGGAGGCTTCATCTAAATTTTTTATATGCTTAAAACTACCCCTTTTAACGTTAAGAGTAACTGTGTCATAGTTAACTTACTTTTAGGGAGTTTAGAAAAACAGAATGAGTTTTATCTCGCGACGATGCTCGAGATGATTAAAACTCCTCGAAGCTATTTGCATGTGTCCCCAACACATGATAGGATAGTAAAAAAATAGAATAGCTTATGAAAACAAATCAGCACAAATGGACACCTATTGTATCATTTAAAACCCAGGTTTTTACATAAAATTGGAAAGTTCATTTAATAATTAATTTGTATTTTTAGTTTACAGTTGATCAACACTGTTTAACATTTCGAATGTAGGTTAAAACAACCGGGTCACCAGAAGGTTGAGTAACTCAGTACATCAACAATATCGATACGTAATTTGTGTTCATCATTCTCAATCAAGTTTAGCAATAATTTAATTCATCAACATTTAAGTTCATCATATTCAGCAATAAGTAACTATATACTTCATGAGATTATTTTGTATAAATAGCGATAGTGTTTTTAATCAACGACACTACCACATTCCAAGCCTGAATTTCAAAAATGAGACTATGTTTCGGTAGATAGGTGTTTCCTGACCTTTAGACACCCGTCTATCGATCAAACCTTCAGAATTGACAAACTGACGTTCTGGCTCTGGATCCCTTGTTATCACCATAGGCAGTTCAACTACGGTTTCAACCATTTTATAGTTGCTTACGAATAGGTAACACAAGTTTCGCTGCACACGCCCGTGACTTTAAGCGCTCACTCCATCAACTCTCTAACATACGAGATCTAAGGAGCAGCTATACCACTCACTTATTGTATACAAACATACATACACACACTCTTCTCATTTCATCCCCACTCACTCCGACAGCTCTCACTAGTTTAGCAAAGGTGTAGAGTGGGTGTGTTCGCTGTTCGCTTGGTTTTAATATCCATTTTTTCATCTCATATACCGGAACCGTGTATGATGTCGAAACTCTAGAAGATTTTACTCCAAAAGGAAGAAAATATAGGATCTTCTCAACAATTTTAGCCACGGTAAAAGCAATGCATTCATCCAAATTGTAATGCGAGCATTTACAGCAAGAGTTGTTGGGGTAAATAAATAGGCATACCTCTGCCTATATAATAAATTGACATGCAGCTTCAAAAAGCTATCTTAAAAAGATTCAAACTAAAACAGTTGGCTTTTACAATAACTATTTATAAAAAAAACAGTGATATTTTGAGTTCTTTGCAATATCTAATTTTTGGATTTACATTTGAAAATACATTTGGGCCACTGTCAACGAAAGAAACGCAGCAGGCAGTGGATCGGAACAAATTGTGGAGGGTCGAGTCCGTGAAGCAGACGACAACGGATCGAATCATTGAGATTTATTGTAAATTCGTTTAATAAACCCGTTAAATACACTTATTCGCATAATTGAAAATATTTTGGAGTGCACAGTCACAGTTGTATGCTGCCTACAGGCATCCCAAACCCCGTATTAATTCGATTTTATCGTTCGCGTATAAAAAAGTGACAATCATAAAATATGGTTTTGAGTTGACTATAATGAAATTTTATTAAGTACTTATTATATACAATCATAATTTCGATTACTATCATATTACATATGTCTCGAAGGCTTAAACTAACTAAAAAAATCATTAATGATCATAGTTCTACTGATCTGATTCTAGTCAAGTTTGTACAGCAGTCAGATACTAACTCAGTAAAAAAATTCGGAGAAGTTTGAACTAGCAGCAATTAAGGGTCCGAGCGTAATCGCGATGAGGGGTTTTCGGCAAGACACGGTCACATTCTAATGCCTTAATTGTGGTCAACACGACGAGAAACGGTACGCTCGGCGAGAGATGGACTTGAAGAAGGCAAGAGGGGCTGAGGAAAGGCGAACGTCGTCGGGTCAAGGGATTCGGGCGGTATGCCTCGAATAAGATAATCGACTTAAGGTAAATAGTTGCAGGGGAAGTTCGATAAAAATTTAAAAGGAGGATCCGATAAGGGGTGTAAAAATTGAAAGCAAGAAAGTTAACGAGGTACCTTAAATTTGAGAGGAGACCTTTTGTCGTGTTTGTGCTACGCATACGTTACCTGGAGGATCGCATCAATTTTGTGTTATCAACACCCGAAATACTAAAAAAAAAAACACAAAAATAGGTAATTTAAAATTTCCAGTGTTATTGCATAAGTTCTGCTTTCTCTATCGCTTATACAGAGACCTGGAGAGTCTTAGAACTTTTATTAAGTACATTAAAGCATTGCACTAGAACCTATAATTCCCCGGACATTATCATTGTAAAAATTCCCCTTTAGTTGTTTTAAGATCATCTAGGGAACTTTGGAAGGCTTCTAAATCCTCATACACCTTGATAAATTACTTCTATTTTGTATTTGATTTTTAATTTCCAACAACTTTTTCAGAGAAAAAGTCTCTTTCTTTGATGGTGGATACAAGTCTATTTGTTAAAAAAATAACTCACTTTCATCTAACTACGTGTAGTCAAAGTGAACAAAATGTAGAGATGGTAGAACGGAACAGTGGTAATAAGGTCACAGGTCAAAGCACGCTTGCAGCGAAGGACGCCGTGAAGCCTGCCAATTCGAATAAGATGAGTTACAATGGGCAGGAATGTGTTTTAGTATAAAGTTTGTTTTAATGGGAAATCAATTATGCGACACTCTTCATGCAATCTATACATCCAGCGGTCTATCATGGATACCACGAGAGTTTCCTTCCCGTGGCTGCCCGCGGTCAGAATTAAATCCGTGGGGGCGGAAACTTCTGCGGAGTCGTTCGCACGTGAACGATTTCAATTTGTATTTGTTTTGGTTCGTCGCACTAAATCGCTGGATGGTTCTGGAGCGGGCGACATTAATATTCGGATATTCGGTAGTTAGTCTCCTTTTGTTGTTCAAATTCTGCGGCGGGAGATTGCCATTTGTTTCGCTTAATGCCGGAGGGAGTTGGGAGCGGGGACGGTTTAGTCGTCGTCGTCGTAGTGAGAGGGGGTGGGTTAATTACGTCCCCCTGAATGAATTCGTCCCTTCCGAAGCGTCTCTCGTGTGTTATGAATTTACGAAAGTAACTAAGATTTTAGAGGGTGATGTGGAATTAATTTTAAAACATCTAGTGTCCGTAGAACATATGCCATTAGTAAAGTTCGGAAATTTTGACTAAATGCCAAAAGTGACTGTTGTATGGTATCATGATATCGGTAATTTCTTAATAATTAACCATTTGATCAAAATTGGAAAAAGAAAAGTCAGGCCCAGACGAGTTCTTCCCGGCGGTGAGAAATTTGTTGACCCTTAAACCAAATCGCTACGAATCAGCTAAGAATTAAAGAAATTTTCGGATTCCCTTAATTTGTGTTAATCAGGTGATATAAGCGGCACATAAGTGCGAAGTTTTCCTTCCATTTTAGTTATTAACGTCCATTAAATGGGATTGCAAAGAAATATGTATTAAATTTCGAGAAAATGTTGCTTTTATGTTTTACACCAACGCAATTATCTATAATTCAGACAGATATTTAGTAATATGAAGGGCATAATAGGTTTATATTTAGTTGATGCGAGAATACAGAGCCCATTTCTTTTTCGTATGGTGAAAAGGGGAAATTACTGCAAGTAGTGAACGGAGAAAAGTGTAAAGCTGACCAATGGGCAATCACGATGGCACTGTGTAAAACAACAGTGCGCGATAAAATTATATACAGATGGATCATGTCTTTTAATACTGTAGAAATTTACAATATAGTTTTCCTGTACTTCATATTTTCTTATAGAATTTTAATTTTTTTATTTCGATTTGATTTTTTTTTCAATATTATATTTTTTCATTAACTTCTTTTCCTAATCGTTTAAATGAAACCCACCATGCCTTAAATTCAATACCCGTTAAAATTATTGAATATAATGAGCTTTATATTAATTAATGGCGTAAATATAAATACCGTCATATTTTTTTGTCGTTCTAATTCAAGATTTTTGTATTCTGTTCGCACCATATACTTAGATGCAATTTTAAATACTGCCCAAAATATTTTTATCAGAAGAGTTAAAGATAAATGTTAAAAAATTTAAAGATCCAATTGGACATATTTTTTCAAAACAATTACATGATGTCTTCGAAAAAAATGATGAGTTTAAAAATTTATGAAATGTCTCCAACGGCGTGAATGGCAAGTTTCCTGATGACGGTGAAGCCCATGAATTATGTTTAATAAATTCTCAAATCATATCTTTCCAAAAGTGAGCACCATTTACTTCCGTAGATGTAGTTTTCTGAATACAAAAATATATTAAACAACAGGAGAGAAAGCTTTAAAATTTGTAATTCAGAAAAACATTTAATGATATGTTGCAATTACTATAAATATTAATTGTATCAATAAGACAAGTTTTAAATTTCAAATTTATGTTTTTTTTTGTGACGGCACAGAAATATGTTTATATGACTATGTATTTACAAAAATTGCATTCATGAATTTATGTTGTTTTGAGACAAAAATAAATTGTGAATGTATTTGTATACCAATAAAAGTAGTTCAGAATATTGTTTGTTAATTTCACAGATATCTCCCAAACATAAGAACCGCATAAAAACTAAAAAATATTTAAAAAATTTAGAAGTAAATTAAATTAATTATGCTCTTGTACAATATAAAATAAAATTTGTCAGTGTTTCCAATTAAGGTATTAATCCGTTTAAAAAATAAAAAAAAATTTCCCATTTGGCATATATTTTTTCCTTTTTCAAATTTTAACTGCTTTTTACCGAAAATACCTGCCTTTATAGGCGCCTTTTTGTCAATATTATCTGCCTATAAATCCTAACTTTAATGATAGAATGTATATATATATTTGTTATTTGTGGTGATAATATACATTTTCAAATAATATATTGCCACAAACACGAGACTTCGACGACCACAAACAAAAAACAATAGTACACGGCCGAGGACAAGCTTAATTCGTGTGGAGCGCGAACAACGAAAGCGAGAGCGCTTACGAAAACAACACGCATTGCAACTACAAGCGAAAAGATCGCAAAACAAAGCCGAATATAAATACAAGGAACAAAGTAGTTGAGGGGACCAGTGGGGTCCAGGCGTGCAGATTAGGATAGGTGCTGTCCAGTGGGCCGCCCGGAAGAGGGCCGTCCCTTAAGGGACCGGCCGGACTGTCGATCGAGGAGACAGTAGAAAGAGCACCCGGCCGGAGACTGTGGTCGGTCGTCGAAGACTCCAGAGAACAGTCGAACGCCCGAAGAAAAGCCTACTAACCGCCCTACCAAGATGCCCTTCGCTATGGAAGACAGAAGGTCTGAACGACAGTCGATCCTGTAAGTTACCTCCCTCGTCTCTTACGCTCCAGCCCTTGGGATTCGCTGTGCCCCCCATCTCCTTGTTCTGATTTATTTTCGTTTTGTTTTGTGCTGACCTGACCCCTTCTTTAGATTCCCCGCCGTTTGTGGAGAATAAAGCCTTTTTCTCTGTTTTGTTTTAACCTGTTTTCGTTAATAGCAAGCTCCACCCCCGTAGCTACCAACCCCTTGCCTCACGCAGCCGTGACACAGGGATCGTGACATATATATATATATATATATATATATATATATATATATATATATATATATATATATATATATATATATATATAATGTTATTGTATCACTAGTGTTTCCTAATACACATACCTAAAACACATATGTATACAGAAAATATCTAAATGCTCCAACATTTTAAAACATTTGTGGATAACTAAATTTTATATCTCTTATAAGCATTTTTAGTCATAGTGTGATCTCGAGAGAATTATCAAATTTTGTTACATGTCTTCATGTCATGATATCCTAAAGATTACATTGCTCACCATAGTTATAATAATAAATACAAAACCCTTAAGTCAGATATGTAGTCTTAGTAAATTATCCCTCTGATTTAGTCCTTCACCTAGATCTCAGTTATGTCGACATAAAAATTGAAATGCTGTTAGAAGTGCCGGGTTTCCCCTCTATCGCCTAGAACATGCTATCAAAACCCATTCCGAGAAGCTATCTACTCGATCCCCTTTTACCACCCGGTTGCGATTTATGAAAGTAACAAGTACTAAAATCGTTATCTACCGCGCTGATGACGCCGAAGAAGAATTGAGCGCAACGAGGATAAGGACGGCACTTAAACCGTCCTCAGTTATTCCGTTTATAATTAATTTTCCTCTCCCGCTCCTGATTAAGATTACCGCCGCTCTACGTGAGACGGACGGTTATTAAGTTTCCAGGCCGAACGGAGTGTATGAAAGGAGTTTGTTCCGAACTTACAATGCGAATTAATCAGGAGTATTTGAACTTTTCGAGCCGATGCATTATTTAACCCCCAATCTCCTTTGGAAAAACAACACACATTTACTAGTCTTCCAATTCATCCGGGGTGCTGGTTAACTTTCGCCCTTTCATCCTGCGATAATTTAACACATGAGTCGTATCATCAATTTTTCAGAATGGAACTTTGCTCCCTCTCTTATTTATTTAAGGACGACTTCATCATTTTTAACGTCGAAGGTTTTTCGTCTTGTCAAAAGAGGAAAAGAGAGTATGTTTGATGTGATAAGTTTTAACCTGAGTGGGAACAAGTTGCTTGGGGTTCATTTCGACGTGAACTTTTACACTTTGGAGCCTATATGATAGCTTGTAATATAATGTTGCTGCTATAACTAAACATGGGACGTTATGACCATAGCTAAGATTTATATTTACTTTTTAAATATTTTGCATATTTATAATGACTGCATATTGTGGCATAGTTTTAATATTCTACTGCCGAATAATTCTACAGAAAACGATTACTTTTCAATTAGTTTGATGGCATGCCTATCTATGTTGTTACTTAGTTTAAAGCGGCTATATTTTATTTGAAACATTTCTAATAAATTTTATAAGTACGTACTATTGATATTTGACATTTCTTCCGCAGTAATTAAAAAAAAAAAAGAAAAAACCTGGTATTAATGCACAATTTCAGTTTTATTAACAGCAATTACAATTCAATTATACGTATCATTTTACAATTAGAAAAACAAAACTTTTGATTACCTGAATCCGTAAAATTGGTGGAAAATTTTATGAATACCATTAGTACGAAGTAAACCACTAAATTAATTTCTAAATATTATGTATTAAACCAAACCTGGCTAGATTAACCGATTCTTGTTTCCGAAAAATCTATGGGAGCTGGAGTAACCGATGTTAAGTGTTCCGGAAGGTATGCGCATTATCTGAACCCCGTGGTTTTGGATTTCATGCTTTCCGTCCTCAGTCTACTCGGAGGGATGCAACAAACTGATCTAGCGTCGTCTAAAAACCTGCAATTTTTGACATCTTTACGACTTCAGATGGCACCTTCAGACCAATACTATACTCGTAGGAACACAACTAATTAATTCCGTTTATTATCTAAAAGTCCGTGAATTTTTAGACTTAACCAGACTAGCAGTCGCTTGGACGAGGATCTCCAAATTTTACGAACTTCATCCAGATTGCATGATCGTGCATTTTCCAAGCATATCGCAATATTGGTACTCCAATTAACTGAATATATAAACCGTACAAAATTCGACCTTCACTTCATATACCTGCTGAAAGTAATATTAGATTTAGTGCTAACCCATTTCATGCATGTATCTGCTCTACCGTATAATTTGCTTATCTGTTTCTAGTAGTTCATGGTTTTGTAAATGAGCAAAATAAATTTCCCTCCCCTTTTATGATTTAATCCACGGCCGAATCGGATCGACTTGTTTCCGTAACTTATATATAAATGTCCATTTAAATCCTTTATATGCCGCGTTGTGAATATGCTTTCATGTAATTAACCCCGATGTTCCTAATATAGTTGTTTCAATTATTTCATACTACTATGTATTATTTTGAAGGACACTCTCCTGGGTTTAAACTATCAGTAGCATTAAGGGAGTAAACTTTTCAAAATCGCATAGCTGAACATTTCGACTCGTATTTCTAGTATCCCATAGTCCGCGTCCTGTGCGAAGTTTAAAGATTTATAGGAGCTATAGTGATGTGATTACTTTACCCTTGACAGCTTGTAAATTAAATGTCAGAGAATTAATAAAGGTGCTGGTTAATGACGAGGTGATAAGTAAAAATACTACATGTAAATTACCGACACTCACACAATTTTACTTGAAGCAGCGTTTTAACGTGCCAAATCGGATAAATGAACAGATGCAAAAACGAATGTTAAAAAGGAAGAAGCCGAATGAATAACGGAAATTACAGTTGAACCTCTAATTATCAATATTAATTGTAGCCCAAATTTTCGTATATCAGAATAGGGAATTTCCATTACAGTGTTGCTTTTATAAATGGACATTTAAAGGGTAATTATTTTTTGTCTTATTAAATAAAAATATACAATTGCGATTGCTATGTTATTTCCAAATTCTTTACAAATATCGTTTTATACACATCAATATCAAGTATGTATATCAAGAAGGCATATTTTAGGACTATCCTGAAATTAGTTTTTCTGGTGAAAGGTCAAAATTGTTACCATTACGCTAGCCGCTAAATTCTTTTTTAAGAATGGAGGACAATTTACTTCCAGCTAACATAACGAGCTACCAAGAAAATACCTTCTTTGACTTTCAGAGATTTTACTATGACATAATGTCACGAGCCGGGGCGTCTTGAGGTCCTGAGGCTGCGTGAGGTAAGGGGTTGGTAGCTACGGGGGTAGAGCTTGCTATTGACGAAAACAGGTTAAAACAAAACAGAGAAAAAGGCTTTATTCCCCACAAACGGTGAATCTAAAAATGGGTCAGGTCGGCACAAAAAACGAAAATAAATCACAATAAGAAAGATGGGGGGCACAGCGAATCCCAAAAGGCTGGAGCGTGAGAGGTAAGGAAGGTAACTTACAGGGTTGCCGGTCGTCCGGACTTTCGGGGTTCCATAACGGAGGGCCTCTTGACAGGGTGGTTGGAAGGCTCTTCTTCGGGCGTCCGGCTGGGGTTCTGGAGACTTCGACGATCCACCACAGTCTCCGCTCGGGGCTCTTTCTACTCTCCTTGACCGGCCATCCGGCTGGTCCCTTCAGGGACGGCCCTCTTCCGGGCGGTCCCTTGGACAGCACTTGTCCAAGCTCGTACGTCTGGACCTCACTGGTCCCCTCTACTAACTTCCTCCTTCTATTTATATTCGGTTTTTGTTTTGCTTATACTTTGTTTTGTTAAACACTTTCGCTTTCATTTATCGTTCTTCACACGAACTGACCGTGGCCTCCGGCCGTGTCCTAAATCTTTGTTTTTTATTTGTGGTCGTCGAAGTCTCGTGTTCGCGACAATAATTCAAACATTATAATGTCTACCTATTGTATACACACAACATTGTACTTATTGTACACATTGTACCTATTGTATACACATTGTATACACAATAATCTACCTATTGTATAATTTACATTGAATATAAGAATGCTGGTAATTTTATTTCAAAATTGAAACAACAACACCTTTAACGTCAAATTATATTAATATTTTAAAGGTGTTTAAGCGGTAGTTAAATCTATATTAATTAACGGTGAAACTATAATTCAAGAATGATGAGCCTACGCTTACTCCAGCTACTTCTAATAACTTTCTTGGTAAAAAGTGCTGCTTCGTCTGCTTAATCACGAATTACACGGATTTTTTTCCCTACGAATGCACGAATACACGTGTCATTGACAACGCGTCATGGAACACTATATATAATTTTCCTCCCCATCCGGATGATGAAACGCCATATATTTCCCGAAACACACGAGTCCTTTCGCAGGATCAATATTCCCCTGAAATATGCATGAAGTCGGCAACCTTCGTTCCAAAAGTAAAACGTACATATTTTAATGAAATTCTCTCATCCTGTCCCGGAGCAACCTCGAGAAAAATTTATGCAGATTTCAACGGGCCCACATTATGTCCCGTTATTACACTAGATAGGTAACCCTCGTAAATTTGAGGGCGAGTATCCTGGTTAGTCCCCTAGAACGTTTATTTGTTTTGTGTGTACATCTTTATTATTTAATGTGCGGAGGGACGGGAGGGTCAACGGAACCGCGCCTCTGCGGTCCCGTTTAATGAACCCCTCAGAAAATATTTAATACGCCCCCTTCGACTTACCCCTAACCCTGTAAGTACGTCGACGCTAATTAACTTTCCGTTAGGAACGAACCTAATGGGAGGTTACTTAGCTCTCGTTTCGGAAGAAGTAACCGCCGAAGTTAACATACGCACCAAACTAAATACTACTTCTCTTTCTAAAAGCTGAGGGCTCGGTATCTTTTTAGCGCCCACGATTTCCTGTAACGTACATGCTGTCATTAATATTCAGTTTTCGAGAAAATTTAATTCCTTAAATTTCCAAGGTAACGCCGGCGTCGTCCTAATATGAAAACTTTTAAGTGAGTTTCGGAGGCTCGGGAAAGTTCACGTGGAAGATCCGGTTTACTTTCACGCTTTCTTTCCCCAAACATGTGCCTTGAAAGTTGAAATAAACACAAGCCGCACACGCGAACGGTTCTGCTTATGAGTTGTCGGGTGATCGAATTTCGTATGATACGAACGTTCGCAATCAAACGGGCTTTGGGAGTTACAGAAGATGGCACATCGTTTAAGGTTGTTCGATACATTGAAATATCCGTATACCAGACAATGCAATTTTCTGTGAGCTCTAGAAGACAAACTAATCAGTCAATCAATAAATTTCTTTCACTAGGCAGTTCATATTCTGTATACGAAAAAAGATGCGAGAAGCTTTTGTCAATAATATGTTTATATTTTCCAGAATTATGATTTAAATATAGAAATAACTAAATACTGCTGTAAGTTGCATGTAAAGACTAAGAGGCAATGTTGGGCCACTCAGAAAAATAATAATGAAGTAGTTGTTACTGACAGCTAGAGTTACTCTAAATTTTTGTAATTATCAACTGTAGAGCTAAATTAAATTAATGAATGACGCCCCTCCATAACCCCGCCCGTTGTGTGATAAGCCACTTTAGAGAACCAATAGCTTAGGTGTGGGAGGTTTCGACTCGACCACGGTGACTGGACAATAAAATTTATGACCATTATTCTCATTCGGATACCTCGAATAGATACTTTCAAATACTACACGAAATCACTAACTTTCACACCATAAGGGAGACGACCTTTCTTTATTGCTGATAAAATACAATTTCGATCTCGTTTTTCCAAAAATGTCATTTTTATGAAGTCTTTCTCTATAAAAATCATTACTTGAAAATAACATAAATAATAATAATGGTACTTATTTATACACACATTCGCAAAGGAATACAGTAAATTTCAATTTTTACCATAACAAATTGTAATGTTCCAATTACAATTCACATTATTTACCTCTACAATCTTTACCTTCTTTCTAACATATTGCTCATATCTTTCGTTAGCACATATATTTTATATGTTCTTCCAAAGGCTTGAACACTTTTTTTATTTCATGGTAAACTCCCCTCAAGTGAATTTGTAACAAGTAAGTGTTTGGTCGGAACAGAAACTAGGAAGTGTAAACTAACGAGGTAAATTTATCATTCAGAATGTGCAATTGAAATATTTTCGCCTCGTCTGTTATCGAATATGATCATTAAAAATAAAATTTTGAATCAGTATGAACCAAAGTTATAAATAATGAGAAAAACTGAGCTATGTAACATTTCAGAAACGTTTATTATTTATTAATTGTGTAGTCTTGAGTACCTTGCAATACCATTTTTTTGAGAAAGGGTCACACAACACAAGTTCATAAAAAAAGTAGATACCAGAGAACACTAAAAAAACACTCGATACGTAATGATTTCCGTTGTCGTTACAAACGCCACCGTAAGAGTTCAGATCTTATAAACATGAGTACCTCTTAGATTTTATTGCAGTTCCGAGGATAATTTATGGAACTCGGGTGGGCTGGCCTTTATACTCTTATCTTTTATTTCAGTGTTTCTAGTACTACCACCATCTAGCGGTATTAGTTTGTCCCTACAAGGTATGGAACATCCTTAAACGGAAAGTTCTCGTTCGGGCCTTAGTGAAATCTTATAAGAGACAGAAGTTTTTCGTGACGAGCCATATTGACTTCACAGTACCTGCTCAACGTACTTTCATCATATCACCGAAGGAATAATTCAAAAGTTATTATTCATTTGGATAAAAAGAATGGATTACAAATTTCAATTTAAGCGCCGCCTTTTCTTCCCACTGTTTAAAGTTCTTATATTCAGGTCGAGATAGGTAGGAGCAACGTTTCCATTCCCGACTAGAAATTATTTCCTGTACCCGACCAGGACCCGGCCGGGATTGCTCGTCTAGCACCCGGCAAGGACTGTAACGCAGATGTGCCGTCGGGTCCTGATCAGGACGACCTGACGTGGACCCGACCGGGCATTCCTGGCGTGGACCCGGTCAGGTCATCCTGACCAGGACCCGATCGGGCCGGCGTTATAGGGTGCTAGACGGGCATGCCCGGCCGGGTCCTGATCGGGAGGACCAGGCCGGGTCCACGTCAGGTCGTCCTGATCAGGACCCGACGGGACATCTGCGTTACATTCCTTACAGGGTGCTAGACGTGCAATCCCGGTCGGGTCCTGGTCAGGAAGACCTGACCGGGTCCACGTCAAGAAAATTTAATTTATATTATACAATATTTTATTGATATCACAATATAATAAATACACCAAAAATCGACATACAAAAGAGACAGTACAAACACAAACATATTAAAGAATAATAATACATGAATAAATAAAATAAATAAAATAAACAAATATAAACACATGAAATATAAACGATATATACAGGATAAAATAATAAAGTGATAATATACTAAAAAACACAGTACAAATACAAAGAATGGCAAAAAAAACTTAAAATACAACAAAAACCAATTTTTTTATGCACCCGTTCTAATTTTTTGAATTTTTTAATGTAGAAGAGAAAGCCCTCACCTGTTTGCTTTTATCCAGTGGGGACCTCGAAATATCAGTCTTCTGTAAATTGAGAAATAATTATTTTCTAACAAATATTCACGTTTTAGTAAATGAATTACCTCATCACAGTCGTAGAAAATACAATGCATCGGCACCATCCACCGCCGGCGAACTTCACATCACAAGACTTGAATAAAAACTGGTTGGAATAGTAATAGATAACGAACGAAGGGTCGCTTTTACCTGAAGCGTTAATCCGGAAGCAATAATTGTTATGCTAATCATAAATGTCGGTATTGTCCAATTAATAGCGCTGCGAAATTTTTTTGTCAACAACTGCGTAAGTAAAATATTAAAGATAGAAATAATTTTACAAATTCGTACGTCCTATGATATTACGTCAACTGCTTTTTCGGCACTACTTAGTCACTATCGCGGTAATCGTCATTCAAAGAATTTACTCCACTAACACTGAAATATGTAGTTATGCCAAATTCACTATTTTTTCCCTCTAATTCAATTTGACTCTCGAGGAACAATCTAACTCGTTGGTGAGTAAGTTCGCGAATTCGCCTTGCACGGTTATCACACATTTTTCCCTTTGTCTTCTCGAGCGTATTGGATAATGATCTAAATAATTAACAAAATTAATTTATATTATTTTATTCCGGCGCGAAATTAAGAAAATTCGAAAAAATCAGAAAATTATAAATATATTTTGTTACTTAGATTTTTACACAATGTAACAGAGTTTTAATTACCTTTAATCACATTTAATTACACTCAGTGTTTAATTTTGTCACATTCTTAATACGTATATTATGAATAATGGGTGTAATGATAGATTGGGCGGGCATGTCTGGCCAGTGCCTGATCGGGTCCTGGCCAGGTAATCCTAGGCGGGCATGCCTCGCTATTGCCTGGTCGGGTCCTGATCAGGATCTGGCCAGGTAATGCTAGACGGGCATGCCTCGCCAGTGTCAGTCCTACCCTGGCATGCCTCGCCAGTGCCTGGTCGGGTCCTGATCAGGATTTGGCCAGGTAATCCTAGGCGGGCATGCCGCGCCAGTGCCTAGTCGGGCCCTGATCAGGATCTGGGCAGGTAATCCTAGGCGGGCATGCCTCGCCATTACCTGATCGGGTCCTGACCAGGATCTGGCCAGGTAATGCTAGGCGAGCATGCCCGGCCACTTCCTGATCGGGACCCGATACGTTTTCGGGTTTGCCTAGCCAAATTTCTAGTCGGGTTTAGTTTACTGTAAAACATATTGATATTTGGTACCGTCAAACGGGGTTAAGTGAAACACTAAGGGTGGAGTTAAGGATTGGGTTCGCACCAAATGTATGTGTTGTCAAGCCCCACAAAGACTTGACCAATTTTTCAAACGATTGAAAATAGTGACCGATAACTTTCCAGAAATTATCGCATTTACTTCTGGTTGTATCGTCAGGAAGGATTTTAGGGGAAAATCAAGTAATCATATACAAAGTATAAGTAATTTGAACGTCAAATTGAATTGTAATTTTAAAACACAATTTTTACTTTGTTCAATGCGGTTTTAGAAACAGTTTTGTGGATATCGTAGCATCCACATCCGTTTACTTCGATATAATCGAAGTAAAAATTATTTTCTGTAAAGTTTACAATTGGGAGGTATATGTTAGGGGGTATATGTTTGAGAATATTTTTTAAATTCTGTGTAAAATTTGACGGTAAAAAGGAATGTGGGTGTTTAGTTTTTCATAAGTAATTCATGGATAATTTAGGTGAAAGCACAGAAAAAATTCTATGAATACCAACATTCTAACACCACTGGTCATCTGCAGAGGTACAGCAATATGAAGAAAATTAAAAATTCTCCTCAAACACTCTATAGAGAGTTGTGCTAGAAAAATCCTTAAAGCTGAACATTTCCTTATAAAATAAGTTTTCAAAAATTTTTCTACCATAACCGAAAATGGTCAAAATCTAGGTGCCTACGATATTTGAAAAGTACGGTTTGCCAAAAGTACCCAATGAATCTACATTAAGGCAAAATTATTTTTCCAAATTTGCGATGATATAAGTATTCGACGACTGTATCATGGGTTACATGTGTGTAAGTTAACTCTTGAGCGTTTTGCTTTAAACATTTTCCTTTAATTCTTATTTTACAAAAAAAAGGACGCATGAGATCCACAGTTTTTAAAAGTTTTTCAAATCTCTGACTTTTTAAAATTTGCAGAATGGTCTTGGAGCATTTTGGAACTTTTTTAAACTTTGAAAAATTTTTGAAATACTTTGTTAAAAAAGTTGAAGATCCTATTTGTTTAATCTTTCAAGTTAATCTATAATAATAATATAGTTAATAATAATCATTCATCCAACTATAATAATAGTTGGATGAAGTAGGAAACAATCAGTTTGTCAATCATTTGATGAAATGGAAATGGATGTTCTACGACGTTGAATACCAAATATCATCATAATAAATTTTCTTTCATCAACTCTTTATAAATCATGACTTATCTTGTCGAAATGTTTCGACGTTGCAAATTATGAATCTATTGCCAGCACCATCAAGATAGAATTGATTAGGGTAACCTAACCAAACTAAAATAAGCTAATAATTAAATTATAAATATAGATTAAAATTAATAATAAATATGTTTTAAGTATATATATGTATATATATATATATATATATATATATATATATATATATATATATATATATATATATATATATATATATATATAATTATAGTATATATACTACATCCTAGGAAAAGGAATCTATACAATCTAGGAAAAAGAGGTCGGCGTTTTGAACTTATCAAACTATAGACTATTTACTGTCTTGAAAAAAGCAATGGTGGGAGGAACTCAGACGGTAGTGGAATTTGTTGATTCATATGTTTAAATGGTCTATTTTAAAGGTAAAACAGAGGAGCGTAACGTAATTTAGTAGTACGTTTTTAAGAAGGGGTTAGGTTTGTTCACTTTTGAGTAACACGAAAATTATAAGAATCCCTTTATCAAAATTTCCTATCAAAATTTCCTTTTTAAACTCAAAGAACTTATATTTTCAATAAAATAAATCCAAATAACCAATTCCAAAAAAAGAGGAAAAATTGAAATTTTTTTTAAAATTTTTGCCTATAACTTTCTCCTGAGTGTGCGTACTTAGGTATAGACATTGGTTCAAAAAAAAAAGCTTTCGAAACTTCCCTTGTAATGCCTGAAACTAACAGTTTCTGCAACAATATTAACCGAGATATTACATTTTAAAATTCACCATATATTTCGATTTTTTTTCCATTTTCTTTTTTCATGTGAAATTTTATTTATAAATGAATAATCAATTTTTTTCTTCCCTATATCTTTTCAGAGTGTTTTAACAACAATAATAGATATATTCATTCCAATTTTAATGAAAGAATTTAAATTAAATTTGAAATTTGGTTTCCCATACGCAATTGGTCAATTAAATTAGAACAAATATATTTATTATTCATATTAAAACACTTTCACATAATGATTAAATTGAAAATAAGAAAACACCCGAAAGAAGACAGAAACTTTCTAACAATTTTCCACTAAAAATGCGTAGTTTTTAAGTTCTAGCCGAAAACCAAAAGTGAACAAATTTATTCCTTCTCAAAAACCCTGCATTAAATTTGGTTAAGCCCCGCGGTTTCATCTTTGAAATAGACCTATTGAACGTATGAAACATTAAAATTCCACTAACATCTAACTTCCTTACTGTATGACATATTCAATAGCCCACTAGTATGTGTACATGTTTTATTCTACTGACTCTGCCTATACCAGTCTGTTGTAATTATAATTTTAGAAATAAAATTATTTTAAAAAGGGCTATTTCGGAAGCGAAATTAAAACTCATATAATAAAACTTAACAAAACGTCCCGCAATTACACTTTAGATAGCATTCTACAGACATTTCCCTCCAATGTAAATATACAATCAGTATTTTTTCCGTTAAATTAAGTATGACAAATCCAGTATTGTTCTTCGCATTCGGCGCGAGTTAAACCTCCCCGATTTATTATATGCGATACCCGTTCCCCGAATAATCCAATACCAAATATTTCTTTCTTATCTGGATTGCTCGTTATGCCATAACCGCTGCCGTCATTCATATGGGGATTTTTGTTCATTGAGCCCGGCTCGGTGTACTCCCACGCATTCGAAAATATTCAATTTGCCGCGAAAAAGAGAAAGATAGGAACAAGAAGGATATTTACATATATTTGTGCCCGTAAAAGACCGCGTCGGGAGAAAAATCTGATCATGGAAACTTTTTCCGAGACATTACCTTCCCTTGCTGTGTATGCTGCAGTTTTCTGCTCAGATGTGTTTGGAATGGGGAATCGGAGTAATTTATCTATCACGCTTTACAAATCTCTTAGCCTTATCTGATGTAATATTTTCCACATTGGTTTTAAATTTAACTGAAGGTAATTTCGCGACCTATAAACTTCCGTAATTAAATTTTGTCCAACACCAACAGTAACTTACGTAATTTCTCACTAAAGCCAGTACACACACGTATGTGAGCTGGGAGATTTCGTAAATACACTCAAAAGGACTCGAAACTGAGGAAATGATATAAGCAGATACGAATACAAAAGACTGAAATAATGGAAACAGAAAACCAGACTATAAAGATGGAAAAACCATTAAATAAGCCGACATTTAGAGACCATTAGTAAAAGAAACGGAAATAATAGTAAACAGAATGAATGATGTGACTGCATTACATAAAGCAATAGATACAAAAGTGTTATATAAATTTAGTGGTGTTTATATACTATAAGACAATCTTTAACAACATATTTGTTACTGCCAACTGTCGCTAAACCAAATGAAACTATTTGAATACTAATTTTTGTTTTATATTTAGGTAACCAAAAACATGATAGAACTTGTAATATTGGTATTAGTTCTCGTACATTTGATCAGTTTGTGTACTGTCCATTAAGTGTTTCTATGTGTAATATATACCAAGTATGCTCATAATTTCTAATCAATTAATCTAGAACAGTTATTGGATTGTAAAATCGCATAATGAATAATGACAACACATTTAGAACTGGATGTGAAGAAGATGCAAGGAGATTGTCTTCTTCGTTTCACTTTAACTTTTAATAAAAATTGTCTCACATCAGGAAAGCTTACAGGCGATTTCAATAATTTACCGTTTTAATTTAGAGGTACAAAAACCAAGAAAAGAATAATCCTTGTTGTTCTGTAACATTAAACCGTCAACCATTAAACCGTCAAAAGTGGCTTAACACGTAATCTAGACAAGTTTTCATCGAGGAGCACCCGAAACATCTGAATTTTCCTAAATGGTCTCAAGTAGAATCTAGAAATATTTTCCTTTTGTGGTTTCAAATGCTGGGAAGCTACAATCATATCGAAAAAACTCAAATGGTTGCATTAGAATTTTGAACGGCTTGAATGCCATTAAAATGAAACTTGAAAATTTCACTAGGTAGTATAGAATCATTTAGTTTTAGTTTTAAATCATCCAAACTATTTCTAAATAATTAATTACCGAACTCAGCGAAAAATATTTCCTTAATTACCTTAGATAAGTTAGTTTCTAAATTAACTTTCCTATAGATAAATAGATCTTTGAAGTATTTTCTTGAAAATGGTGATCAGTAGAAAACGTAACTTATGGTATGCTGATGAAAATTCCTTTTCTGTTCTGTTAGGATTTTGAAAAACGTCAGTAAGTTTAAAATTGAATTCAACTGATTTATGACAACCTCAAATGTCTCAATTTGAATTCTTAAGTTTAGAAATCTTCAAAAGTCTAAAAGAGTCCAGTGTCTTTCTGAAGATTTGAATATCCAAAATTGTTTCAAATTTTTAAAGAAATTTCAAATTACAACATTCTCCGAGAACCGCCTAAAACATGTAGATTGTCCTAAATGATCACAAGTAGGATATAGAAGAGCCTTTTCCCACTGATTTCAAATAGTTCTAGCTCTGAATAGTATCCAAATTGTCTCTAAAGGTACTTTAAGAACTTTAAGAAGTTCTGGGGTGAATTTAAAACAAATCTTGAAGGTTTGAAAAATATCCAAATAATACTATTTTAGTTTTAAACAGTTCTAAACGTTCTGTAGAAATTTGTTTACTGAAAGGCATTGAAATAGATGCAAGGAGGTTATACTAGCTTTAATTTTAATTCTTAACTTTATATATTTTTAGGAATATAAAAGAAAATGTCAAGACTTTTCGAAACCTTGATCATCCAAAATTCACCTGATAGATCTTCATTCTAATTTTAAATGTTGTGCCTAAAAAATCAAAATAGTAATTTGGTGCATGTTTCATTTTCTTTAATCCTCCGATGAGCATGGAAATATCTAGATGTTACTAAATTGTCTTAAATAGGTTCTAGAATTTTTCTCGTTATAATTTCAAATATTAGAAATCCTAACATGTGCTGAAGAAAATTTATAAATTTGGTGTGTAGAAGGAACGTCCAGCAGGTCTTGAGGAACCTAGTGAACCACTAGTGGCAACCATACTATCGGCAATGATGTTAGGATTGAGAAGAAGTAAAGAAAATGTGGCCATTTATAAGATGGAATTTCTTTTCTAAATATTGTCGAGTCACAAAGACACCTTTTTAGTATCAAAAAATTAATTAACTAATTAATATGATAGTAGAAAAGATACAGCAAGAAGAAGATTGATTTGCAGGGGGTCCAAGGAGGTGAAATTAATACTTAAATACATTCGCCCACCGTTAAAAGGTATGGCTACTGTATAATTTTTTCAAGTCCATAGAAAAAAAAAATAGGTTGTATTTTGCAGACAGATTAATTTGATGGTAGATTTTATAGATGGTAGATAGATGAAAAGAACATGCTATCATATTAATGTTTGTACTAAGGGGCAGCCTGGCTACTTTGAAAAAAAAAAGTGCAATAAAGATATCGTTTAACGGTGGGTGAAAGGGTTTGAATGTTAATTTCACCACTTTAGAACATCTGGAAGTCGTTCACTTTTTTACAGTTTATCGTCTACTTAACTATACTAGTCATACTTTTGATACTAAAGAAGTGTGTTTAGAATTGTTTTTTTTTTGACATTTCAATATTGAGACTCGACTGGTGAAATGGCTGCTAGAAATGTCACCTTGGTAAATTTCTTGTTGAAATTTGGGATGCTAACTTTACTCCGGTAGTCACAAAACGGGTATTAGCATAACAGGAAGAGAAATAACCGAGGCAATAATTCTCGGCTCTACATCAAAGCTAACAGAGGTTAGGAATATAACTTCCAAGAACTATCTAGAAACATTCATTTAAGAGAACTCCATTTGGATTCGCACTCTTATTTTCTGAGAGACTGGTGACGCAATGATCTACTTTATCAAAAAATTTTATGCCTCGAGTAAAGAAAGACATTAAAGTATTACAACATTGTAAAAATGGAAAATCCTACATTTTAGGCCAATATTGTAAGTAAGCATCCGGTTTGTGTTTATCCATTTCAGAAATGAGGGTGGTACAGGTACATTCTAACACTTGTATTCAGTATCGGTTATATAATATGTTTTTATTGATTGCCACATTGTAATTAGTAATAAAGTTACGCCTACTTCTTTCGAAATATTTTAACCAAAAAGATTTCATAAAAATTTACCGTTTATTTAAGTGGAACACCTTCCACCATTTTACAACGAATTCCCAAATGACTTCACAAACGAAATAGTTCACAAATAAAGTTTATTGTCAATTAGCCCCGAAACCCGCGACATGAAAGGAATTCTTAATGAACAAATCAGCGCGGCGAATGGATCCTTTCACAGAAATTCATTCGAAACGTATCATTTTTCGTAAAGAGCAAATGCGATATAATCCTTGTTAACATATTTCCCATCGTCTTCTAAATTTAGAAGAAAAAAAGCGATTTTGGCGCCCGCCCTCCAGCACCGCCATGCCGTATCAAAAGGATTGAAATAGCATAAAAGATTCCGTAAAAGATAGCTCATTTTTATCTGCTCCTCTTTTTCTGTCCCATTAATTTTGCTTATCAAAACACAGAAGAACAATGGGGAGGAATAAAAGAAGGAATAAATCCTTTTGATGGTGATGGTTTTGTGTTCGAACGGCGGATGCCGGAATTAGTACACAAAGACGTAGTGTACTCAGCAGGGAAAGCTCATTTAACTCCCCCCCTTTACCATGAACAAATAACGCGGTCTGTTGGAATTTACGAGATATCTTTTAATCGCCGGTAATGGCAAAGGATTACTTCACCATTTGAAAAATATAGCGAACGGATCGACCTCGATCGCAGCGAATAGTAGGCGACGGTCCCGCAGCATTTCTACAAATTGGCCTGCGAGGCTGCCACTTTGGACAAGTCTGGAAAATGATGTGGAACTAACTGAAAATCCGGGACGTGGATTGATGTTTAATAATTCTACAAGCGACAAGTAAGGAGGGTTTGAAGGAGAGGATTTTTTAAACAATTGCGCAAAGTGGTCAATCAAACCATAAACATAACCCGCCAATAAGACACTGGAAAGTAAACATAAGTAGTACGGAGGTAACTTCGAAATTGACATGTGTTGGACAAGGTGGGCATATTCATTCGTCCATTACCCTGCTTTAATTCATTTCTACTTCTTCACTTAATTTCTACTCTAAAGCGACCTTAACTAATAAACCGGTGCGGGACACTGCATACTTGTTCAAACAATATTGGGTTTTACGACTAAAATAGGGGCGATGGGGGTCGGCTATTACCACCAAATGGTTCCTCCGACGACATCAACGGAAAATGAACGTATGGGGTTGAATTTCATAGTTTATAGACTATTATCAAGTAAATCTACATTTTGATAAAAATTTAACGATAGATGAAAAAGAAGGCAGAACAATACATTTAAAGTAGGTAGCTCAAACGCTTCGTATGAAATAGAATGGTCGCTAAACCCGTAAAGTCCAAATAATATTTGGATAAAAGCTTTACATATATCCAGTGACTTTAAATATGGAAGGTATTATTGTCTCAGGACATATCCGTAAAATACTTGATCGGTCAGGCGTTAGATAAATAGCACAACCTTGTTTAGAATGTAATCCGAAGGTGGTTAGAATAAAACCCATTCAAAAGTTAGCACTTCTTCAAAATCGTTACTTCTGCATGAAATTTGTTTGTGTATGTTGATTATTTTCAAATAGGCAACCACATGTCGCCCGCAATCCATTTTCTCCAGCAATAGGTTGCAACGAAGTTCACTTTTCGAAGCTGATAATGATAGATGACATACTTAACCAATCGCCAAGCGCCAAGACCCGACACTTTTCAAATGCACTGTACTCACATAATTAGTTAATTATGAGTAATATCTATTAAAACCCAAATTTTCCGACTTTTGCCGATTAATATCGCCTATGTTTCGAGTGAACCATACATAGAACCATACATTGAGATCCGAATTTTATTAAAAACATTTTTTAAACAGCGATCACCTATCACTCTCAAGATGATTTTTAATAGGGAATGATCCCTGTGACTATGGTGGCTTTGGATATATGAAGCAATTATGAAAACAAAATTCTCTTTGTCGAATTATTTTGCTAATTAAAGAAATTTACATTATGCACATTTCCAAATATCCAAATAAATTTTGTCTCGATCAACAGCCAACAAAACATTTTCGTTTAAAATTTTGTGTATGGATCGCAAGTTTCTTCTACTACCGAGCTGTACTTTTGCGAATGACATCGTCTCGATTACATTTAGTACCAAATCTTGAACACCTGAGCAGACCATCTACATCAGAAGTGTCCACTAGGATTAAGAGATTTTGCGAAGTGACAGGTATAATCCATTATAAACGGGCCCTAATGAGCTGATAGTCGGAATATTAATATACAAGCTGTTTCCGTGCGACATCACGAAAAGGGTCGCACTCACAAAGCGAGTTGAACTCTTGCCGAGAAGCTATGAAAAGCAATTATCTGAACCTTGTATGATTGTAAATGGGTACTAATTTACAGATTTTGTAAATATAAAATGGTGATTAAATTAACTAGTAATTCTAACGTCTTTTATATATAAATGATCAATGAAAAGTATACGTTACGTTATGTTTCAAAATAAATCTATTTCGTTAAATTAAAAAAAAAGCACTGGGTTGGGTACATTTATGTCATTTTCCCTTCACATTTTTCCAGGCTCTCTGCATTATGATGCACTATCTAATGGAAAATCTCTATAAAAATCCTGATGCTGTTTGTGATAATATATCTGAATGGTATATTTTTTGAATATTACAAAACTTTGCCCACATATGACGCATAAAATGGTGTTATAAATTTTGAAAACCCCAAATAAATCCCCCCATTTAGTATCGTAATCTTGCCCCCCTTCTGATTCCATTACGCACAGGTTATTAAAAAAAAATGAGGAAATAAAAATCGTTTCAAGTCAAAATTGACAAACAGAACTGGAATAAAAAAATACTGTGTAAAATATTTTACCCCTACAAAGCACACTAGTACAGTCACTCACAGACTACATATTATTAACCTTAAGGTGGCAATTTATAGATTTTTCTAAGGTGACGTCAAGATTTTGTGGTAATCACAGTTACTGGCCCTATTTCTACCTGATCATAATGACGCATCGGGTACATTTTTCTTGAAAGGATGAACGATAATACGTTAATTCGCAATCATCCTTACACTTACTAGTTACTGGGAACAATTACTTAACTACATGTACACGATTTTGTGTACTTAATATTTAGAAACAAGTAAAAACATTTTTGGTATGCTCGTATATGTTTTATATATGAAATAATAAAATTCTAAAACCTCAAACACGTGCAACTAAAATCATATTAATTCAACCCTGTAAAAATCACGAATATGACCCAAAAGGCAGGCGGTAATAGCTTTATGGGTGCCATAAATTACCGGTACCACTGATAAATTGTTTGCTCCTGGGAGCTCGGGAAACACGGTTAGTGGACACCCTTGATCTACATTGCTATTGATAATCTGCAAAGAGGATTATGGTGAAAAGCAGCTCAATTATAAGTCCGTCTTTGCCGAGATATCGCGCCTGTCTTGCATCTCTTAAACAAATGGAAATATACAATAGGAATAGAAAAATAAATAGACAGAGAAAACCAAAGAGGGGAGAGAGAAAGTAGCAATATGTTTAAATAATCCAATCTAACGATAGGTTTTGTCGGATATTTTTGAGATGGTCACACATAATATTTAACAAGGTGCTAACAGTTTCTAACGATCCTACTCTAAAGGGCCTTATTGTAAAATTTTATGCAATAATGTTATGTAATATTGACATTTACGTCACTTCTCCATTTAAAAAAAGTCCTTATTTTAAAAGAAAGCGGTATATAGGAATTTTTAATTATTGCTTTATAAGTGTTTTTCATGCAACTGTACTATTATTATATTTGAAATAAGGAAAGACAAAGTTCAAAGGTTGCTATCAAATTGCTCGAGGTAAGACAACTTCTGCAGACATTCCGTATAAAAATTATGAGTTTACCTGAAATCAAACTCTCAGAACCTTCCTTAGCTTTGTTTAAGAAACGATGTACTTACAGGCCATAATGCTTCCTAATTCTTATTAAAGAACCTCTATACAAACGAACCTCAAATTAACGGAACACATCTTCCGGATCGTGAGTATTCTACGACTCCGACCATCCGCAAGAGCCGAATTAACTTAACAGTGTCTGAAAGCGATTACCGTATTAAACTGATTAGGAGACTGAATTGAATATTTGATTAGTCATTGCTAATCTCGGTAAGTGAATCCGCGTGTTCAAATCAAGCTTCGTTGCCGGGCAATTATCCGTAAATATCGTCGATCCTCTATTCAGACATTGTCGCCAATATAGTAAGGGAGATATAACGTTTGAGAAAAATGAAATAAGTGCCTTATATCTAAAATTGAAGTTAGGTGAGTGAATAATTATTACTCGATTTGTAGACATTTTAACAAAATTTACATTACATACTTTAGAACAAAGCTAGAGAATTTCACCTTTAATGTGGAAGCAGCATAGATGGCATGATTCGTTAAAGGTTTCATCATTATCCAATAAATTAGTAATAATGATGAAAATAATAATAATCACGTTATTGGAATCATATTTATAATACAGGTTACAATTGAGTGGGCGAGGTCTAGCTCAATCTATTCACACTAACCCCATGAACTCTTTATAATAAGGAAAATAATATTATATTTGCAAAAATCGAGTTATTTGAACAAAAATAAATTGTAGTATGAGAAAAAAATTTAAATTTAAATTACATAGCAGGCTATAATTAGTGACATCTAGTGGTAAAATAAAAGTTAATCAAGCGATTGATAAATCAATTCACATCCTTTCAAAATTATACTTAACAGTTCGATTATTAAGCTCCTTGCATGTACTTCTTGTGAGAGTTAATTAGATAGGCCTTATAATGAATTTTAAGGTACTATAGTGATCTCTTTTTGAAGTCAGAGGGTACTGAATTGTAGATTTTAGCAGCATTGTATGAAAAACTGTTTTGGCACCTGGCAAGACGATAGCATGGCATTGATAAGATATCAGTACGCCTAATATTTAATTCAGGTCTATCACCTCTGAATATCAATTTTTGTAAGATATGGGGGTTCAGATGTGGACAGGATTCGAAAAATGATGGTGCTCATCTGGAATCTAAAGAGGTTGTAAAATTTGAGTCATTTTAGCTTCTTAAGTTTCACTGCGACCTTATCATATTTAAGTAGTTTGTAGACAAATCTGCAGTAGTAATTTTGAACTTATTTTACTCGAATTTAAGTATACTCGCATAAGCTTGGATAGTGTAAAATGAAACCCATGACAGTCTAGAGAGTACTAGGTTTTCACAAAGTTTCTTTTTCATCTCAAAGTTAAGAACGAATCCATTCCTGTATAACTGTCTAAGAACTAAGTACTAGGTTCTTGTCAACATTGCGATATGTTCTTCAAATAATACTTGTAGTACAAAACTATATCTAAAGTTTTTTACTAATAGACAACTTTAGGGGTGTATCATCAATCATAATCCTCAGTGCCTTTGATTTTCCGATACCATTTCCCATGCCATTTTCCCATTTGATTCCCATACCGATTGTACTGAAAAATTGTAGCTGTGAATAAACCGTGGCTGCTAAACTGAGAAAAACGTTGGGCGCATTTTCTATCATAGTAGTATAATTTTATATCTACATGTGAAAGTTGTATGAAAGACTTCACTCAAGAACTGCTCATGTTTTTGGAATGAAACAATTTCTGCTGTTTTGGTTATGAAAAAATGGTACAACACCACCAAATTTGGTCAATTACATTTTGTTTTAAAGAAAAGTCTTAAAACCGAAAACTTGTTTTTCACCGCTTATTCGAAAATTTTGATGTTATATAAAAAAAATCTAAGTATAAAGTGGTAGGTCTCTTAATTATCTCTCTGCTACCCATACGTTTAACTTTTTGTGATAAATATTTTTCATTCATTTCTACCCCCACCCTTATACATCTACAAAAATTCCTACATTAGTTATCACATTTTCCATAATTCTCAACGAACATCATTAATTCGTTATAAAATATTAATCAGCCTGAACTATTAATAGATAAGCTAAGATCGTTGTGAACCAACTCCAGGTTATTTTACATGAAGGTCAGATTTGCACATTAACTTCCCATGCTATTTTAAAGATATTGGCGCTGAACTTTTTTGGCCTACGGAAATGTATATTTTAGGATGGGTACCCATATTTCAGGGAAGTGTGAATATCTCTCTGTGAAATAGCGTGGGAGGTTGGGCCACAAATGTAATGAGAAGGATAAATGCAGGGACCAAAAAGGGCAAAAGTCGACCTTTATTTAAAATAACATGAGATTTCCTAGCTCAACTTAACTAGAGGCTCAAAGTACAACACTCTTCATTAAGGGAATATATGCAAGAATAATGATTTTTTAATAAATCAACTGATAAGAGTTACGTAAATAAAAACGTCTCAATTGTCTATTAGATTAATGCAATTAAGCTTCTCTAAATTATTATTTAATTTACACATCGGAAGTTCTCTAAGTGCATGATTACTTAAAATTCGCTTAATTATTTAACATGCATGTTAGACATGTCTAATAGTACCCTAATTGCCCCAAGATTAAATTTAAATTATATAACCGTTCTTTAATGGAATTACTAACTAATATAAAAAAATAAACTCTTCTTAAAATATTGTGGGTTTGAGGATATCAGTGACAAAGGACCTACGAAACGGGTCAAAACGTCATAACTCATTTTTGTTGTAATTCATACTTTCACAAGTTTGTCGACTGTCGTTAGTAAAAAGAAACATCCGTTCCACCGACAATTCTAAGAAAACGCCGTAATTTTCCCACTTTTTTCCGAAATTAACGTATTTCCTTGGAGTGCAGCTATCGTGAACTCTGATAGCAACAATCTAAATACTACCACAACTGTTCTTTTAATAAGACAGCGGGCAGGGACAAAAAGACCAGCCGAAAGGGAAAAACTTCATACGGAAGAGAATAGACAAAAGTCGATGATAACATCAATCTTCCGGAGAGATAGTCCTCTCGATATTGACGGAGGAATTTGTCTCCTTAATACTCGTTTTCGAGTCTAACCAAATAATATGGATAGAGGACGATTCAGCATTAATGGTTGACGCCTTAACAGAGAAAAATGGAGGACGCGACCGTTTTACTAAATAGGGGCGTTTGATCGCTGGCGGGGGCGGGTGAGGAATTTTGATGATTTTTTTATAGCCGTAAGTCTTTTGACTTGTCGGGTAGAATTTTGAACTTTAAATAGAGCCGCTTCGAAGGTCTGAAATCGTTATAACAATTTAATAGTTTGGTTTGAAGATCATTTGTTTATTTATTTATTAGACTAAATGAAGAAATCCCACAATCGTTGTTAAACAGGAAAAAATTGTATTATTTATCGCTTTCACTTATAAAATAGAATTAAAACTAAATTCATTCAACTTTTAGTATTTGCTTGTGAGAACAAATTACTTAATTAATCAGTGAAAATTTTACGTAATACAAAATTGTTCAGAGAAATTCAGTAGGAAGATTTTTATGCTATTAAATATTCGGGGAAGAAATATATATTGCTGTAACTCAATCTATACGTTGTTATTACATTCATTTTCAATTTTTTATATCTATCTAGTATAAATAATAAATATGTCGTCATCAGCTGGTGATGTACAGGTCAGTTTAGCAATTTGGAAGATTTATAAGTGAAGATTGAAGATTGAAGAATGAAGGTTGAAGACTGAAGATAAGAAGATTTACAGTGGCAATCAATTTCATATTTTTGTTTCTTATTAACTGTTTTAATTCTTCTGGTAAATTTTTTAGACTAAGTAGTAAGTATTTCAGATTATAATAGTGAAAACTAGTAAGGTAAAGGATATTTCGAGAATATTCTAGAATATTTTTGATTTTTATCGACTTAATGCTTCGTTAACACTCGAGAATATTCCAGAATGTTTCAGAATATTATAGAATAATGCATAACGTTCCAGAAAGTACTATAATCTCCCGACTAGAAATTTGGGTAGGCAAACCAGAAAACGTATCGGGTCCCGATCAGAAAGTGGCAGGGCATGGCCGCCTAGGATTACCTGCCCAGATGCTGATGAGGACCCGATCAGGTAATGGCGAGGCACGCCCGCCTATGATTACCTGGCGAAATCCTGATCAGGATCCGACCAGGCACTGGCGAGGCATGCCCGCCTAGGAATACATGGCCAGGACCCGATCAGGCACTGGTGAGGCATGCCCGCCTATGATTACCTGGCTAAATCCTGATCAGGACCCGACTAGGCACTGGCGCGGCATGCCCGCCTAGGATTACCTGGCGAAATCCTGATCAGGATCCGACCAGGCACTGGCGAGGCATGCCCGCCTAGGAATACATGGCCAGGACCCGATCAGGCACTGGTGAGGCATGCCCGCCTATGATTACCTGGCTAAATCCTGATCAGGACCCGACTAGGCACTGGCGCGGCATGCCCGCCTAGGATTACCTGGCGAAATCCTGATCAGGATCCGACCAGGCACTGGCGAGGCATGCCCGCCTAGGAATACATGGCCAGGACCCGATCAGGCACTGGTGAGGCATGCCCGCCTATGATTACCTGGCTAAATCCTGATCAGGACCCGACCAGGCACTGGCCAGGCATGCCCGCGCAATCTATCATTACACCCATTATTCATAATATACGTATTAAGAATGTGACAAAATTATACACTGAGTGTAATTAAATGTGATTAAAGGTAATTAAAACTCTGTTACATTGTGTAAAAATCTAAGTAACAAAATTTATTTATAATTTTTGGATTTTGTGAATTTTCTTAATTTCGAAAATCATCAATTAATTAATCTCCGAAGTATTAACGCCGGAATAAAATAATATAAATTAATTTTGTTAATTATTTAGATCATTATCCAATATGCTCGAGAAGACAAAGGGAAAAATGTGTGATAACCGTGCAAGGCGAATTCGTGAACTTACTCACCAACGAGTTAGATTGTTCCTCGAGAGTCAAATTGAATTAGAGGGAAAAATAGTGAATTTGGCATAACTACATATTTCAGTGTTAGTGGAGTAAATTCTTTGAATGACGATTACCGCGATAGTGACTAAGTAGTGCCGAAAAAGCAGTTGACGTAACATCATAGGACGTACGAATTTGTAAAATTATTCCAATCTTTAATATTTACACAGTTGTTGACAACAAAATTTCGCAGTGCTACTCATTCGACAATACCGACATTCATGATTAGCATAACGATTATTGTTTCCGGATTAACACTTCAGGTAAAAGCGACCCTTCAGTCGAAATCTACTATTCCAACCAGTTTTTATTCAAGTCTTGTGAAGTGAGGTTGCGGCCGACGGAGGACCGTGAAGATAGTATTTTCTACGACAGTGATGAGGTAATTCATTTACTGAAACGTGAATATTTGTTAGAAAATAATTATTTCTCAATTTACAGAAGACTGATATTTCGAGGTCCCCACTGGATGAAAGCAAACAGGTGAGAGCGTTCTCTTCTACATTAAAAAATCCAAAAGATTGGAATGGGTTCATAAAAAAAATTGGATTTTGTTGTATTTTAAGTTTTTTTGCGATTCTTTGTATTTGTACTGTTTTTGAGTATATTATCACTATATCGTGATATCAATAAAATATTGTATAATATAAATTAAGTTTTCTTGACGTGGACCCGATCAGGTCTTCCTGACCAGGACCCGGCCGGGATTGCACGTCTAGCGCCCTGTAAGGACTGTAACGCAGATGTCCCGTCGGGTCCTGATCAGGACGACCTGGCGTGGACCCGAGCGGGCATTCCTGGCATGTACCCGGTCAGGTCATCTTGACCAGGACCCGACCTGGCCGGCGTTATAGAGTGCTAGACGGGCAATCCTGGTACTAAGGAATAGTCGCGCGAGGTACCACCCAACTATCAGGAAACATCCGATTTCCAGGAGACATACTACACAACATCTGGAGTCGAGTGTGTCATGGTACTAAGGGAAATTTTGAAGAGTAAACTTGTATCTCAAAATAGACTGGCAGAAAATGTTTATGTGGATTTGTAACATGTTAGGTGCCTACACATTCAAACCCAAAATGGAATGGAGGGATAAAACAGAGGGAGAACCAAAACAAAAGACTGGCAACAGCACGTGGTGTTCCCAAGCGGTCACCCATCCAAGTACTATCCACGCCCGACATTGCTTAGCTTCAGTGATCAGACGAGAACTGGCGTATTCAATGTGGTATGGCCGTTGCCGCCAAAGCGAAATACTTGTGATGTATTCAATGCTCATCGGGACTATATATATATATATATATATATATATATATATATATATATATATATATATATATATATATATATATATATATATAGAAAATACATTCTGTTAATCAATCATACACTTCTTCCTTCGTATACAGTATACAGTGTTACAATTACAAAGACGATAAATTTTGAAATATTATTTTAATGTTGGTTTATCTATAAAATATAATATTTTAGGTTGGAGTGACTACGTTTCCAAAATCCTAAAATCAAAAAAGCACATAACTGCAAATTAAAAGAAAAAGAAATGATAGTAATACAATTGCTCAGGAAAATTTTTCCAAAGGTGAATTGTTCTAATTAAAAAAGGAGCTCTTACAACAAGAAGCTGAGAGTGAAAGGGAATTCGACAACTTGAGGATGAAAAAAAAAACTATATAAATTAGAAATAATAGTTATATAATTGGAGAATGAAAAAATACAGTTAGAAATTGCACATTTAAAAAAAGAGTTAAATCAATAATTAAAAATAAAACTATTTTTATTTCCGTCATATATATACTACAATAATAATACTGGAAATTTAATTTATTTGAATCGATCTAATAGTAAGTAAAGATTGTACATATATGTAGGTACTTATAAATGCTTCAAAGTACATAACAGGATATTATGTTGCTCTATTCATCTTGCAGCAACAAGTTCATAAAATATATTATGAATTCTTTCCTTACATTCTGATTGCCATCATTATTCATTAAAATATTTTCATGTATTTCTTCATTTTTAAGTTGAGAGAGTACTCGTCAGTGGAAACTGGCTCGTTCATTTGTAATGCTATATTATGTAGCACTGCACATGTTACAACTATTGACTGCGCTGTATTAACAGATAATCTTATGCCTAGGGAAAGAATTGGAAATCTAGGGTGTAAAATTCCGAACTGGATTTCAACTGGACTTCTACCCCTAATTTGGAACTCACTAAGTAATTGTTCAACTTGGGTACGAGAACTGAGCAATGGTGTGATCAAATACTTTTTTAAAACGTAGCCTGAGTCCCCAAGTAAAGCTGCGCTTTCAAATTCTCCATTTCAAATATAGCCTGTAATATCGATTACTCATTTGATCGTGGGTGAAACCAGGCCCATTTAAAGAAAAATATCCCTTTGTGTTTCTAATATATCCTGCTTTGTCTCCTCCTAAAAATAAAATGTAATATTAGTTTACATTTATTACTATACATTATATATGTAAATACCTGGTGATAATATTCGTATATGAGTGCAATCAATGGCACCTGTTATGCGGGAAAACCTTACAATTTCATAAAACTTCTTTTTAACTGTTTCCATTTCTTGTCGGTGTGGCATTTTAATGTATTCTGGTGATAATAAAACCAAATGTTTAATTACTTTCTTTTCTATTTAAGTTACTGTAGTTTTATGAATTCCAGAGAAGTCAGCATTCGTTTACAGCATACAGCCAGTAACACAAAGCCGTAAAACGAGTAGAATCTGCTTTACTGTTCTTACTGAATGATTCTTGAAAGTTTCATATATTTGAATATATTCTATGGTCCACCTATTTTATCATAATATCCATACATTAGTGTGTATACAAGTTTAAATTAAATTAATTTTATTACAAAAAGTTACCTTTTGGTTCTTGCAGAAATTTCAAGATCAATTTTCAGCTCCAACATTTCCACTGCATCTTTGCTCAAACGAAATCTACTTCTGAACTCTTCGTCATTTCATTTTCGAAAGTGATCTATTCGCGTTCTAAACTTCCTCTTGGTTCTAATTATTGGTTTCCGATTAACACGTTCTTCAGAATCCGACGAACTATTACTATCACTACTGTCCATCCAAAGTAATTTAATTATTCGATTTCGTGACGCCATTATTTACAAAAAGCGCCACAAGTTCTTCAAGAGGCCGAACCAGAACGACCACAACGTAAAAGATTTCATTTGTATGTTGTCGTGTGTGTTTCATATGTATGGTTGTCGTGGGTTCGAATCCCACTGGATACCATGGGTGTTGTGTATGTCGCGGGAAGTGTGTAAAAGGTATCCAAAATCCCGTTCCCGTTCAGGCCGGATAGGATCGCATATCCTGTGGCAGGGCGGGACTAGGATACACATACCCTGAGTCGGTAGGGCACGGAGTGACAACCGGGGGAGGTTAAGCCTTAATGGGTACAACCGTGCTTGATGACCGTGGTTCGAAGCCCACGTTAAACTGTAGGTCCCGTCCAATTAGCCCTGGCAGCAAAAAATGAGATGTTAACTCTACTAAGAAAAAATTTTGTGGTTAGGTGATTTCATCTGTCGGTTGAGTCAACCGCGACCTCGCCTTTAAAATACTGAAGCTACGGTTGAACCTGCAGTTGAGTTTATACCAGCGGTCAACTGTGCCTTATAATACCGGCCCTCAATCTTCTAGAACCTTCGACAAATTTCTATTGCCTAAATAACTATCTGCTGTTATTTATTGCCAAAATCGATATCTATCTAGCTGTACCTTTAATAAGTTGGTTCTTAGGTACACCGTAATCCTTCTCGTCGGGATGTTGTCAAATAACAAAGATAGGTATAGAAGCGTAATTTTTTCAAATATGCCCCCATGAATACGTATCAAATCTCCGTAATGCTATGGGAGTGATATTATATGGCAACCCTCTATACCCTATCCATAAAGTATATTTCCATTGTTTGGTTCAAAAGGGTCTGGGTGCAAACATCTCACAGAAAAAAAGGACATAAGGGTCAAAATTTTCGGAAATGTTCTAAAGACTTAGAGAATATTGTACAGCATAATAGAATGTTATAGAATTTTTCAGAAAGTTTACAAATGTTCTATGATGTTTCAAGATTTTCAGGAATACTTTATCTCGTATCTTTCTTCTCTACCACATCTCTATCATATTTTTATCTAGTATCATCGCAGAGGATTGTAGAGCATTACTGGATTTCCGAAGTGTTCGGAAATATTTCACAAGGTATGAAAATAATTTTCTGATTTGGAACGTTCCATAGAGTTCCAAAAAGGTTAGGGAATATTCCATATTGTTTCATCTATTAAGGTAAGAGAATAGTCCATAATGTTTCAAAATGTTCTATAATATGGCAAATTGTTCCAAAACGTTATAAAACCTTGAAGTAAAAATATTCTGGATTATCGAAAGAACTTCCTTTCTTTGGAACATTCGAGAACGCTATAAATTGTTATAAAATGGTGTCAAAACTTCTGGTTCGGGAATCGAAGGGATTTCCTTCTTCGAAACGTTGAACATTCTGAAATGTGGAATATATTTAAAACTATAATATGTCAATACTTGAAAATTGTGTAGAATGTTCGAATACAATACATCATCATCCAGGATGTTCGAGAATTCTATAGAATATAACCAGGGTTATCGAAAGGACCCTTTGTTCTGGAAAGTTCGACAAATTCTATAATATTTCATCTTATTTTTGAGGTCATAAATTTCAAGATATTCGAAAATGTATCTCAACGTTTCAGAAGGTTCCATTTTAAATTTGTCAGCATATCAGAAAATGTACTATCTAGAAATTTTGAACTATTTGACAATATTCCAGAATGCCTTTGAATGCTGTAAAAATTTTAGAACATTCTACAACCTTCTACAACCTTCCCGGATGATCGGGATTGCCGTAGAATGTTACAGATGATTGCAGAATATTCAAGAGACTTGTTGTTCTGGGACATTCAACAAATTTCTAATACTTTTGAGATCGTAATGTGATTATTTTCCTTTATTTGGAAAGTGAAAGTGTTACAGTATGTAACTGGCTGTAAGTGGCTGGTTGCGATGTCTGTTGGTCGGTGAAGAATGTGACTGAGAAGGCATCACGTAAATCTAGAGACTCCTGCAGGATTCGTCGTGAACAGTTTAGAAGCTGGAGCTTCTAGCAAATAGCTAAGTAGATGCGCGAGACTTAAGAGAATCTGCCTGAGGGTCAGAAAGGGTCGCTATTTAAAGTGATTTTTTGGCAGGATAAGAGGGGTTCGGTGAATCGTTTCTGCTGTTTTTCTTCCAAGCCCGTCGCCGATGTCCCGGTAGACCATTTCGTCTGAATGCTTTCTTGGAAGGGTCGCGAGGCAGATCAGAATGTTATGGACTCTTCGAGAAGTTCAGAGAATATCACAGGTTAAAGAATACTGTAGAATGTTTCAAAACGTTAAATAATCTTTCAATATTTTTAAGGACGCTCTAGAATGTTATAGATGATTTAAAATCATCCAAGGGAGTTCGTGTTCTGGAACGTTAAACATAGTTGTGGAATGTTTTTAAGACCATAATATCTCAAGATTTTCAAGAATGTACCAGAGGTTTTCAGAATGCTCTATCTAGAATTCTCTATTTCCATGTAGAACTCCCCATGATAGTCGAGATTAAAAAACTCCGATTTTCACTTACCGAGGGAGTAGAACATTATTGAAGTTTAGATAACAATCACTGAATAGTCAGGAACCGGTAACTTGTTGAGGTTATTGGCTAGATCACGCGTCCTTCAGAAAAATCCAAAAGTTTCAAATTTTCTGAGGAACTGAAATAATAGGGTGGAAATTTCGACTGAAATCTTTAAAAATGGATAGCTTCTTGTAGTCATGTCTGTCGCCGCTGTCCACGTCAAGTCGTCCTCATCAGGACTCGACGGGATATCTGCGTTACATATATTCCTTACAGGGTGCTAGACGAGCAGTCCTGGTCGGGTACAGGAAATAATTTCTAGTCGGGTTGTGCTTGAAAAATTATCATGTGGACACGTGTTTCTGCGGGCGTTCCCTCCACTCGCCATATTCCGGTCCACATCCAGTGATCAACAGAGACAAGACTATCGCCATGCTCATCAACGGCCGGGAACGACATGTTAGCCTTGATCGTGTGAAACCTGCTTACTGACTACCCTGTTTGCAGCTTCATCACTTGCACAGGACGTAGTGGAAAGCGCACCTCGTTTCGTTACGTGCGTCTCCGTTTACCAGACCTCTGGTCTCCGCGGGGACTAATACGGCGTCCTAACTTCATTATATAGTTTATAATATTCGCGTCTACAATTTAGTTTCATTTTTTTAATTTTGTATCTAGTCATCTTGCACCGTTGATAAGGAACGGGGTTTTCTTGTTTCGTCAAAACATGTTAACAAGCATTCTCTTTTCATCTATCAATGGATAAATATCGTTATCAAGTTTATACCTTTTTAAATTGAGTTTTATCACTCCATACATCACAATTACAACGTTTCTGCACACCTAAACTTTAAATGCCTCTACTGCGTATTATGTAGTGCGAACGCAAATGACGGCATCCAATACATCAACATACCGTTAACGTAACGCTAACAAACCGCATAGAAACCCTAGACAAGATACGACCCCTCTGGGTGCATTTCACCTGGCGCTAATCATATTCGGAATATTTCCCTGGGCCTCCTCGAATTCCCTCTTACAATAAATAAACTCACTTCCAGTCAGTGAAAAAGTGAGGGTCGGATTTAACCCTTCGTGCCGTCGTTTTTCTTTCTCCAACCCCCACTGAACTCTGAATGTCCGAATACTTGAGTTATGTATTTAAATTTTCCGAGGAGGATCCTTCGCCCTAAATATTTCTATTGTGACGGATGGTTGTTTTAGTTTATTTATTCGACGGGAGGGCAGGTCCCCAAGAGAATATCTGGAAGACGAATCTGATGAAGGGACTCTATATCCGACGGGTCACGACGACGGGGTCCTGGAAGACCTCCGATTAAAATAATGTGAGGAGGTGTACGTTTTAAAATCTTTTAGGGGCGTAATTAACAACAACCTAATGTGTAGCAATTAGGGCATGGTTGGTCAGGTAAATTGCTTTTTCTAGTAAATGGGAGCATTATAGGCGGGCTCAGTTCGGAGTGCGTTTTAGCATTTCACGTTCAACATGATTTTCAGCGACTTCACAAGGTCAATTAATTTCAAAATGTTCACACGTTTTCAGGCCACATTGGGCCATTTTATCTATATCAGGATAAAAAGATTAATGTCATTAGAGGGCACATTCGCCATTTGCATAAGACGTTATAGGCACACGCATTTGCAATTGTTTGACGTTGACGTTTGAAATTGTTACAGTTAAGAATTTAATTCACCCGACTTTGAGGTAGTCGATTTGAGATTGCAATTCTCAAAATAACCAGTATTACAGAAAATGTAACCCGATTAACGAGCATACCGAACTTAACTAGAACTTAATGACCACGTAAATAAATTAAAAGCAGTAAATGAACGAGCAGCACGTTTTAAGAAAATTTGTTATTATTAAACAGCTTATAGGTAAGTCATTATGGAAAAAAGGAAGTGATTAGGGCGCCTTCAAGAAATTAGGAGAAGATGATTCCATGTATAACGGGAAAATCTTTATGAAATACTGTCATGACCAGGAGCACAATTCTCAACAAAACAGGAAACGGGACCTGATTCAAGGTGAAGTTTCGTAAATTCTTATAAACGCGTTGACAACCAAGGTGCGAAATGTTTTGATAAACCACATACCTTATACCAACAAGCGCGGAGAACACATGGCAAATAAGAATATAAGTAGAAAGAGGAAAGACGAGAGAGACAGGGTCGGCCTGACGGCTGGCCGGATGGCTGCTTGGGGAAAGACAGAGTGGCCAGCCTGAGGAGATACTCTGCCGGTGAAAAGACCGAGAAAAATACACCGACCCGAAAATGCTTTCTGACCCGCCCTCGCTCTATGTAATTCGCCACCCCGCCTTTCAGGATCCAGCCCCTAGGATCCGCTGTATGCGAAATCTATTTCTCCTTCTTTTCATCTGTGTTTTTCTTAGTGCCCTGAACTGTAGGTTCTCCGACCCATGTGAAAATAAAACTTTTCTTCTCATTCGTGATAATACATATCAAGGAGAAAATTTCTACGATTACTATTATCATATATGAGTTTTGGAATTTTGCCCTTTAATTCAGGGCAAAAAACTGCTACTTTAATTATTTCTTTCTAACGAATGGTTTCTTATCTCAAATTAATTGATAAACATCAATCGATAATGGAAAGTGACTATTCAGGAATGGTGCATCGGCTATTTCACAAAAATCGAAAATTAAAAAAAAATCCTTCAATTGAACACAGTTAACACGCAAATTCACAAGCATGATAGAGTTAAAAAGACTCGCGCTGGCACGCCAATCGGATAGCCTTATTACTATTTCCCATGTATTATTCAATATCACAGTGGAGAAAGGAGGATAGTTTATAAATGTGGCGAGTCTCAACGAGCTCGCCACCTTTCCTGGCCCTTTGAGTTCCTCGACTATGTCGTTAAATCTTATAGAGGAATTTCTGATTTTTCATAAATAATATTTTGCTGTACATTTTAGAGAAAATATTAAATAAATTTCAACTCTCGTTGTAGGAAATTTTCGATTTTTTATAAATAACTTTGTCGTTTACGTTTACGGAAAAAATGAACGGGTATAAAATTGTTGAGCTTTTGAAGACTTACAAAAAATCTAAGTAATATTTTCGTTTCAGTCTTTAAATCAGTCAGTAAATTACCAGTCTTACCATCCAAATAAGATGAAAATTAATCTAATAATAGCTATGAAAACAAGAATAAATAAAATCAGCCATGTCGCTTACAAAACAGCAGATTTTGGGAAATTGCACATTTTAATATTAGACAACGGTTACCCACCAAACTTACTTAACAAATTGATTTATGTAATGTCTGATCAGAATAACATTAATAATATAACTTTCAATCAACAACTTGCAAACAATAACAACATTGAGCCAGAACAGGTATAGGCGGAAATCAAGTACAGTTCTTGTTATAAAAGAGTTTACACCCAAACTTACATCTGTTTTCAAACGGTATAGAAAGTTGGAGACCTCTATACCAAGCTGAAAAACCCGACTAACAAATGGGATTTGTCTGGTGTAGTATATTAGATTTCATGTTCTGATTGCCAAGCCAACTACATTGGTTAAACTTCTAGAAATCTCAAAGCGAGAATTGTGGGTCATAAAAGTGACATTAAAGAAAGAGCGGATGGATGTGCATTGTCAGAACATGCTAGGAGATATGGCCATAACATTATTTTCAATAACACAACAGTTCTAACTATGGAAGTAACACTTTTAAAAGAAATTCATCGAAATGACATACATCCAACAATAGGATAAACCTATTAATAATCGTAGCGACATTCAGAACCAGAATTCAGCGTACGCTTACATCTTACAATTTGATAAAATGTTATTTATAGGTCTACTAACATGAAATAAGTAAAACGAATGCTAACCACATAATATCGCGAACGTTTCTAGTTTTAAGAAGGTCGATAGCAATATAACAAAAATCAACATATCACTGTTACATGTCACGTCAACCAAAGTTGGACCATCAACGTTGCTTTTGATAATTAACACTGTTTAATCACCAGTTAATTCTTCGGTAAATTTGATGATTTTTTTTTATTTCTAAGGTTAACCTCATTTACGGTAAGGTTTTTTCTTTTTATGAATTTTCATAACTAATAGTATTTCTTCCTTTTAGAATAACTGAAGATGATAGTGATAGTGATCGTGATTTTGTAATGAGATTTTACAAAGTAAATATTATTTCCCTGGCTTTTAATGAATTATTTTGATAAAAAAAAGCTGTCGTCTCTTGAGAAGCTCCATTAAACTATTATATCTTCATAACGGAGAGTCTTCTTTCGTAAGCACTTCTTAAAACAAAAATTTTAAAACTATGAATATGAAGTGGTTTATCATAAAATATAGAAATAATGAGTCGTTTGTATATCGTTCACCAAGCTATTTCGTTTCGACCAACGGCACCAAAACCTTTAAAATTCTGTTATACATGATACAACAGAAATGTTTTGAAAATTTATTTATTTTAGAGGCCACCATTTTGTTTTTAATGAGCCAACAGAATTAATTTAAGAATTTAATATACCGGGGATATATTGCATTAGGGAACTTCCAGGAGAACAAATGAATAGGGCTAAGTTATTTTCAATTACCCACAGGACAGATCACTTCAAGTTCACGTTTTAAATTTTTCTTAAGTTTCGCTGGATAATTTCTTGTGTTTGGTTATAGCTGAAATAATAAAATTATAAATTCCTTGCAATTTTTATACATCTCTCGATTTTGCGATCTGTTCAAGTTCTCACTAAACTCATTTTTAATATAATTAATGCGAATAGACCTTGTTTACGTCCTACTTGTGAATATCTCACAAACGGAAAAAACTTCCAACGTTATCGTTTTATCAGCGAAAAATGCGGGGAATGTCGAAAACCCTCGACGACACGAAAAAACGAGAAGAACGCAAATTCTCTAGATCCCCTCGCTCGGCACTCGAGAGATACCTATTGAAATTTTTTCATAGATAACCGAAATTAATAACTCTCGACAGGTATATAAACCGTCCGCTTTAGCTCCGATATATCACAGAATCGAAATAAATTCTGTAGTGCACAATGACTCTCAGACTAGTAACGTTGTTCGCTTTGGTTGCCTGCTCCCTGGCCAACCGGGATCTCTGCCCACATCCTGATGAAGCGTAAGTATCACCATTTGTTTCTCCCTATGGGAAGTTTCGATACAATTTTTTCCCATTCACAGCAAAGTAGAATATGTCAACCAACGTGTTGCGGTGGACGCCATCGATGCCAACATGGTCACCGTAGAAATGGATCTCGAAAGCTTCGATATCACTCATGAGATCATTTCTTGCGTTTCGGTAAGCAGCAACTCTCAACCAACTCACGCTATTCCTCTATATTTACATTAAGTTGCTATACAATCCAGTGGCATATTTTCACATCTCTTCTTCCCGCCTTTCAGGTTGTACCCGAGGAAGATGGCTGGGGTCCAGTGGGAGTCGCCCTAGGACAGAATAGGAGGGGCGGTTGGTCCATCAAATTATTGTCCGCTGAATCAGAAGGAATCAGGTCCGCCATCAACGTCTACGGACCTGAGACTGACAACGAAGGGCCCAATCCCGATGAATTCGCCGGTCTCTTGGCCAGGTCGCAGCACCACATGAATATCAAGAAGGTCCACCAATACTAAATGTATTATGTGAAATTTTGAAATTTTGTAAATTATGAATACCCATTAAAATATATGCACATTATTCAATATATGCTTTGTTTGGAATTTACAAGCAAATCAGCGGATACCTTAATCTTCACCCTGTATCTTCGTCTGAAATAATTATCACAGAGGCATCAGAAAACTCAGTATGAGAGCAAATATTTCAAGTTTTGACAGAATATCCACAATCACCAACATATGCAAGTTTTGGGGGTTTTCAGTTCAGTCGGTAAAACCGTTAGCTTACTCAATTCATTTGGTCCGAACTTATCACCACAGGACTATTAATAAATTACCAGCCAGAATCAAAGCCAACAGAGCCAATTTTACACACACGTTCAAATTCGACACTTTAAATTGTACTATTGGAATTCACAATAGTTTAACTTTCATACATTACCAAATTTCTTAACCAACCTCCAGGTTGTGACACCAGAAAATATTCATATATTTACTTAAATCAATAGGATATAAATCTCCACACGTTTACGTCATCAGAATGATATATGTTTCATAGGTCCCAGTTAGCTGATACATATTGTCTATCGGACATCTAATGAAATTTGGTGGATAATTACTTAATACTTACCTAGCGGACCCAACAGACCCTGCCCAATCTTTGGGTGGAATAATTGATTTCGACAATAAAACAAATGCTGTGAGATCATGGCAATTACAAATTCTCAATGAAATTTAGAGAACTTCGACCAATATTTCCACCTCGTACACTATCACGTGGCATTGCTCCATATATAAAATTATTAAAATGTCAAAACAACGTCAAGGTATTTATGTGTACGTCTTTTATTTTTACTGACAGGATATTTTATATATTGTCTTAACAAACCCAAAATTCCTACTATTTGTGACTCACCAATTGGATGTTATTTTGATTTACAGTTATCTCATATGTTCTTATCATATAAATTAATTAAGCAAGTCAAAAAACACACCTATTACTTTTTTTAAAGATCGAGAGATATTTACAACTTTAACTTCAAATAAATTAAAAATAATAAAAAAAAATCAAAAATGGTCTGAAACCCTATCGCAGCGCCATCAACCTCGTCCAGTTATCACACTAAGCCATCCAAAGATCCATTCAAACACATAAACAATTTCATAAAAATTGGTACATTGGTTTATGAGTTCAATGACATACACATTTCAGAAGTAAAGTGAATTCAGAAGAATTATAGAAGTAAAGTTAGGTTGCTGACAATGACATTCAATGAGGAACTTATAAGTTAGTGAAATTTTTTTGTTGGATATCTTCGACTGGGCTATAAAAAAGGTAAAACAGAGGAACTTAGAGGTGCGTTTTTAAGGATGGGACAAGTACGCCCACTTTTTGAGTCTTCGGATTAACTCAAAGCATTCTTAGTGAAAACTCGTTAGCAACTTTTCTGTAGAGAATGAAATTTTGCCCTCAAAATAGTTTATGGTCTCTACTATAAGTTGTACGATAGATAGTATAAAACATTCGAGTTATGTGACATGTTTGACCATGAATATAATTTTCAAGGACAGGAAGTTTAATATTCGATATTAATTCAAAAACTCTAAACTAAAAACTCTTTTTTATTTATACACATCATTGATACATATTTGAAGTTCGGACCTCAAGATAACACCATAGAGCTCATTTCCATCAAACACGAAGAAAGATATTCCTCAAGTCTTCAATATTTACTAAGCTATCAGAAACTAAGTAACTTCTGGAAAAATACAGAGTCTACATATTAAAGAAGATATATTAACTTTGACAATATTATGAAAAAGCATCCTCGTGGAAGCTTTCATGATGTATTTAGAGAAAACGAATAGTGGTTACTAGAAATCTTACGATTTTTGCTTTAAACCTAAAACTATTCAATTTTACTTGACACAGTTATCTCTAGACACAGTAAAGTATTTTTAGTTTCCGTTGAAATTTGTACTTATCTATTAACCAATTAAGTAAAGCCTATTTGTTTGTGGTGCATACTTTTCCACTTGCGTAAAAAATTCCACGTGTTGTTGATTGAAAGTAGATCAGAGATTATTCAATCAAGGTGTATAAGATTTTAGATAATTCTGTTAATATCATCGAAAGATAGTGGGTTAGGTTCTCAAAAATTAAAAGAAAATATCTTACTGGATTTAGCGGAGGATTTAAAGATCTATGAAGAGACTTTGCCACGTTTTCATTCATTTAAAGAAAAGTTGCTTCAGATTAATACGGTACGAGGAACACAATTCAGATATTGGATAGTAATGAAAAATTTCAGATACAAACCATATTCCTATAGCACTTAGTATTTTGCATGAGTTGTTATTCGGAGTTTCATAGTAATTATTCTTAAATTGTATTTAAAATCAATTTGTAATTTTTGAAAGTTTTACAATGTTCTCTGTTGCCAGTGAAATTGGATGAGATCTTCCAGAAATGTCTAACAAGGATCTGAAAATACACAGAACATTCTAGAATTTTAGAAAACCATTATATCGCAACTACAATTTACTGACCAAACATTTTACAAAAAAAAAAATTATTCAAAAGTTCTAGAAAAATTTTTAAACTTGCTATTGTTTTTGGTTTCACATAATTTATTACAAGATGATTATCGTGTATAATATTAACACACCCTTTTTGATGCATAAGGCAAGAAGCTAAATGGATTATTAGAATTTAATTGTTAGGAAATTGAAGAAAAAATTTTGTGGTGTATCTATGGCACAACTTCTACGTGAGGCACGCATTACATATAAGTTTACATGCAATTAGGAAATTCTCAAGAGTAAAAAGCCCTTTAGGAAGGTTTAGTATCTTACGGTGTATTGAATGTTACAAATTATTGCTATATGCATTAAATAGATAAGTAAAGTTGCCAAGCCGGTAATAAGTCACTAAGGCTGTTTTTAAGAAAATTAGGAATAACTGGACTTTCTTACCCATGAGGGTACGTTTGGAAAAAGTGGTTAAAAAAAAACTGTAAATATTTAAGTAATTGCCCATTAGCACACGTTTCCAGAAAAGTTTTTCCAATAAAACTCTACGCACCTGATGTGGTAATTCAGATCTGACGTTTAGTAACAAAAATAAAATTCCTAGAGTACTTCGATAATGAGTACTTCATATGAGAAAGTAAAAATTGGGGATGGTTCTTTCGTAATTGTCTCATTTGGACCTAGGTAACAAACTGACAAATGTTTAGTCATCTGTGCCTTTGAAGTAATAAACAACGTCAAATAAGTTCTCTTAAAGGCGAATTTAGAAAAAAATATTTTAAATAAAAGTAATAGTTATTAAATTGCTAGGTCAGGTTGTGAAGCTTAAAATAAATTAATACAGCCATTGTGATGATAACTATGATAAACTAAACGTTCACAATAGTGAAGTGCCCTTTAGGCCCATTTTACAAAAAAATTTGTAGGCGTTTACCACGTTATTCAAGTTGTAAATTTCGATAAGCAAGGATGAAGCCGTTTTGGAGAAAACTAAGAAATTTAAAATTCACAACGGCAAAGGACCGTTCAAAGAAGATTCCTCAAGATATCCATCACGGTAAATGATATGGATTAGATAGTATACATAGGTACAGATACTAAACATAAAAAGTTAACAAAAAAAAACGAACAGTTTTCGAAATAGTACAAAAGGAACAAAGTAACGAGATCTTTTTCTTTCATTAATTTTAACCAAATCCACATAGATTCGACATTTCAGGCCGACAAGTCTAAATACAATTTTTTTTTGTTGACATTTTGTTCATGTATATATATATATATATATATATATATATATATATATATATATATATATATGTTATTTCAAAACATTCACATTCAAATATTCCTCCAAACACAAATAGATATTTTACCAACAGCATTCCATCGGGGGACTTCCAAGCTTCCAGAAATACTAATATCTCAAATTCCTGACTACAATACGAAAAAGTAAAAATTGTTGTATTGTTACATTATCACAAGCAGTGACATCATATTATTGTTGCAAACTATTATTATTTTATAACAGAAATATATAATTAAGGAATTAATGTCAAAATATTTATTATGGCAAATAATAAGGATAACAGTTATAAAACAACTAAATAATACATCTTGTACAAAGTAGTAGGTAACTAGGTAATTGGATTTAAAACAACAGAAACCATTTAAACCTTAACTTTGTACAATATAATGGGATTAACATATTGTCACAACGGCACAATGAGATCTATTTTAAATATAGGGAGGGCATTTAAGGCAGAGTCGAACGAAACCCAACATTAGCAACCCTTGCTTACATTTTTTAAAGAATCACCCTAATAAAGCAGATATATATTAGTTAAAGTTCCTCTCAAGACAATAATAACAATTTTGGGTCATGCTGAAAATTCAAGTACATCACAATTATTATTTATATTGGTCCTACGTTTTGCTTATTGACATATCTTTCACTGATTTGTGGTTAGAATATTTTGGTTGCATGTTGATCGAGATATTATTTAAAATATAATATATATATATATATATATATAATATAATATATAATAATATAATACATAATATAATATAATAGGGATATAACCACTCGAAGTTTTTTAAAAAACCATAATAAGATTTTGGTTCACTCCTTATCGTTAAAATTGTAAGCAAATACAGTTTTCTCAACTGATTAGACCAAAACTTCGAGAACATTCCTTAAAATTCCATTTTTCAAAACACACTCCAAAAGCTTTTCAAGTGGTATTCTCAGGAATTCGCGTCACCGTCACCGCATTCCAAACCGTAAGCATTACCGAGTCGTTGAAACGCACTCGAAATCCGACATACCTTGGGAAATGAATTAAAAAATCTAATCTTCTCGGATCATTGGAATTTTTACAAAAAAATAAATGTAATCTACCGTCATGGAAAAATCAATGTCGAGTATTTAGCGATAACATCTGGAATGCAGGTAATTTTTTTCGCTGAGTCCTATTTGCTTTTATCGTGACGATAATCACTCGAGAGCCTTTTAGTTTGTATATATATAAAGGATCTGCGAGGAAGTTCAGCAGTGAATCGAATTTGATAGGAGAAATGAAAGTCCTAATCGTTCTTGCAGCAGCTTTCGTCTGCGCACTCGCCGACAACAGGGCCTGCCCCCATCCCGATGAGGCGTAAGTTAGAAAAACCAACAAATTAACACATTCATGATGAATACCAATGTTATCACCATGACTTTAATCCCTTTATGTCGATTTTTATATTGTTTTGTATACCCAGAGTCGTTCTGGTGCACGAGGAACCCGTTTCCCTGGATCGCCAAGAAGAGGGAAGAGGAGGAATCAGGATGGATGTTCCACGGGACGTCCTCGATGGCCATGCCATCACCTGCATCAGCGTAAGTTTTGAAATGCATGAAATCAAAAATGTTTAAAATTTAGTTTGGGACCGAAACCTAATTTTTCAAATTTTCCAAATTTCTCCATCTGGACGGTTCAGCATCACAAAATAAAATAATTTTTTAAACCCCAGTAATCTGGATGGTTTCAATAAAAAAATGTGAAATTTTTTTAGTTCAGGTGCCGGAAAGGCTTCTACTAACTTTTCATTTCATTTCATTTCAAAAATGTTTCGTCTCAACTATGTACCTCAACTAATATAATTAGGCTTCCAACTTAGACACCTCAAACCTCAATAGCTTTATAAAACCTTCAGGTTAATTGAAATCGTATCACAATTAGATTCACTAAATTCAACTAGACCCTTTTTATTGATGTTAATGTAGTAAAAACGTAACATTCAGCAGATAGAAATGTGTAATGTTCTTAATTCCATGCATTATTGATCGGCTAGTTTCCTCTTACATTGTCCCAGCTAGATTGAAATATCTTTTTGTATAGGTCAGTTTTTACACAAACATGAAATCCGTTATCATGTCGTCGTTACATATCATCGTTATTAGCTCGAATAGTAATAGTGTTACTATAGAAATACTGGAGTAGAATATTTCTTGGAGACACTGGAGTACTCCAAGAGAAACCAAAATATTTCTTCAAGATACCAAGGTCACTATCAAGAAAGTTAAAGCCTTTAAGTGTCCTTAGAGTTACACTGCAAGAATATAAAACATTCCTGTACGATACACATAAGTTGCGATGAATAGCAGGATGAATGTTCAATTTCTCAAAAACTGTCACGGCATCTAGGAGCCGAAATATCTAAAGCAAATTTCAACTTCTGTTTTCAGGTTATGGCCGAAGACGAGGAATCCTCCCCCGGGTACATGGGAGCTGGTAGGAACCATGATGGTGGGATATCAATCGTCTTGAACTCCAAACTCGAGTCTCACTTGAAAGCCTTTATATACATCTACGCCTCTGCCGGTAATGACAACGACGATGATGGTCCCGATGATGGTCCCGATGATGGTCCCAATGATGGCCCTGATGATGACGAACCAAGAACCAAAGTCGTTCTTAAAGCCAAGGGAATCAAAGTTACTACATTTAAAGCGTGATTTGTAGATATTTTTTAAGCTGAAAGTATAATGTGCATATAATTATATAAAGAAGTCAATATCGTTAATGGTTTTGGTGTATTATTTATGTCAAGATGACTACAGTTAGATGTTGATGCGTAGGTTTCACGGTATAAATGAAACTGCTACTTACAAAAAATATAGAGCCATGTTTTATCGCTAAGGAAACAATCATTGATAGTATTGGTAGCATTGGTAACGAAGCAGCAAGATTTATTAACACTATAACCAAACACTATTGAAGTTAGGAATAAGTTTAGATGTGAGTAATTAATATCTAAACTCATACCAGATGCAAGAATCTTACCAGAAAAAGAAGACCTTTAGACACGTAGTTATTTTAGATGTGTTTCATCACAAAAAAATTTAAATATGAAATCGTTAATGTTGTATTCTCAATGTGATTCGTACACTATATATTATGTGACTCTATTTAATCCAATTTAAAGAACATACAAAGTAACATATGTAAGTAAATCAAGAGTAATTCAAATTTAAACCTAAAATAAGCAATATATTGTATATTTCTTGAAGAAAATAAAATTCCTGAGGGTGTCTTCAACTGGAGGACGAAACGTTGAGAACATGCATTCATACATTTTATTCATTTTTAAACATTTTATTCATAATCCAAGGATACCTCATCGAAGAATATAATCTGGCTACATTGTAATTATTTCAGATTTAAAAATCGGATGAATTACAAGCTCCTAAGAAATTTTCAAGTATAAAGTGCGCTTTAAGACAATTCGAGACGAAAGTCCTAAATAAGAGTTAAACATATTAAATAGATAAGTCGTTACGAAGGTTCAAATAAATCGATGAAATCGTTTAGGATACAATAATGAGATATTAAAAATTCTCAAAAGTAAGATGTCCTTTAGGGCACCTTTAGTGAAAAATGTGTCAAATGATAATTATAGGTATTTAGTGAATTAGTTCAGATGTGTAGTTTAAAGAAAATGTAGATTCGTTTTGGAGAAAATTGAGAAAATCTAAAATTTCGCAAGAGCAAGATGACTTTTGGGCGCGTTTACAAAAAAAAATTAAACAAGAATTGTAGGCATTTAAAGTTATAGTTTGTAATCAAAATTGAACATAAGTCCCAACGTACAAGCTTCATCTACTTTTTAGGTATGTTTTTATTTCTCGGATATGAACTAACAATGTGTTAGATGTTTTAATTGATGAATTTTCACAATTAGACACTACGCACCGCTTATAAACTTTAGTCATTTCAGTAATTTTGGACAGTAAAATATATACGAAAGAAACTAAAACATATTAAAACATTTTATGTTTATGCGTACCAGATGGTGACATCTCGCCAGCGGCCATGATAGATATGAACATTTTGGCGCTAAAATTTAAATCAATATGAAAAGATCAGAATATAACATTTATGCTTTAGTTCTTTTCAAGAATAATTCTTTTGGCAATAGTACATGCAGATGTACAGTAGGGACTACTTTTTCAAAATTAGTCAACTGCCCCATTACCACACTTACTGATTATATGAGTACCTCACATGAGAAAATAAAGATTATCGCATTGTGAAAATTTTAAATCTGAAATCATAAATATAAAATTTTAAATGTGATTAACACTTCATATGCTGTGTGACCGTATTTGATTCAATTTGGGTGACGCCAGAAATTTACCTATAAGTAAAAAAGGCAATGCATATCTTTCGTAGAGAAATTATCCCATGAAGACGTGTTTAACTGGATGACGTAGTGTTGAAGAGATATTTAACATCTTGAGGAAATTCTCTTCAAAACAGGAGTTTTATTGAGAATTTTCGAGAATATATGATAGCTTTCTTCTCGTGTTACAACCACGACACAAGGATTTTCCAACACAGCTCCCAATGTTTTCTACAAGAAACTCGTAGATAAACCGCTTTAAGTGTTATTCACAATCCGTATATGTTGGATGTATCCGTATATATCCGATGTGTTGGAAATAATAATAGAAAAGAACTTGTGAACTTTAGTTTCAAAAATGAAAAAACTTCGCGTCACTAGTTTGTTTATACAATAAATTTGAAAAAATAGTTTTTTTTTAAATCATGGAAACACTATTTATTTTAGAGAAAACTTTATACACGTGGAATGTGTACAATAAAATCATCTAAAAAATGAGGGTTAGTCTACAAAAAAATTGCTTAAAAACAAAAAAGTTATTGTAAAAAATGTTAAAATGGGTGTTTTTATAACTGTTATAACCTAAAATTGACAATATTGACTTTTGTATAAACAGATTAAATCATTCTTTTATTCAAACTTTCATAATCGAACCCCGTTATTAAAAACTGTAAGAGCCGCATTCAAGCGGAATTGAAAATGTTTACTACCAATCGTACGATAGTTATTGTTAGAGAAATGTATTTATGCATAGGGCAGATTTTGCACTTTCTAGGTGGTTTTAAAGTTATTTGAATATTTCCCCATGCACATGCAAAAATGTTTAAAATATTAATATTGGTTTTATAAAATCATTTTTTGACAACTTAAATCACTATAATTCTTACTTTCACAGTTACTGAGAATCTCCTATTTCCCGTAATAAGTAGCCTGATAATGACAACGATCAGAATATCTAGGATTAGTACTAACGACGATTTATATGACGTCCTTTTATAGTTGAGAAATGTTGGCCTTACAATACTGTTTAAATGCAATAGATATTTGGGAATACCGAAATTTTTTACAAAGAGATTAAAGTAATCGGACTGCCATCGGCTAGTGAAATTTACTTGTAAAATTTTAAGTATAGTGATCGTTTTCCTGCATAGTGTACCTAAAGGCTCAAGTATATTCCTATCTACTGAATTTTAACAAGGATCATAAAGACATATCGGGAAAGCTGTTTGCGCTACAATACTATGTGAAATTATTTACTAGTACATAGTCACGTTTTATCAATCACCAAACAGTACTGTCACGAACACGAGACTTCGACGACCACAAACAATAAACAACGATTTAGTACATGGCTGATAGGACAAGGTCAAGTCGCGCGAAATACGAATAACGAAAGAGAAAGGGTTTACCAAAACAACACACAGTGCAAGTATAAGCAAAACAAAAGCCGAACATAAATAGAAGGTACAAGGTAGTTGAGGGGACCAGTGGGGTCCAGACGTGCGAGCTTGGACAAGTGCTGTCCAAGGGACCGCCCGGAAGAGGGCCGTCCCTGAAGGGACCAGCCGGATGGCCGGTCGAAGAGAGAGAGAGTAGAAAGAGCCCCGAGCGGAGACTGTGGTGGATCGTCGAAGTCTCCAAAACCCAGCCGGACGCCCGAAGAAGAGCCTTCTAACCCCCCTGTCAAGAGGCCCTCCGCTATGGAAACCAGAAAGTCCGGACGACAGGCAATCCTGTAAGTTACCTTCCTCATCTCTCACGCTCCAGCCTTGGGATTCGCTGTGCCTCCCATCTACTTGTTCTGATTTATTTTCGTTTTTGTGCTGACCTGACCCTTTTTTAGATTCCCCGCCGTTTGTGGAAAATAAAGCCTTTTCTCTCTTTTCATTTTAACCTGTTTCGTTAATAGCAAGCTCTACCCCCGTAGCTACCAACCCCTTACCTCACGCAGCCGTGACACAGGGGAAGACACAGGCTCGTGACAATACCATTTGGAATATTAGCTGAAATTAATGGGTTTGTTGGTCTCACATGTAAAGAACTCAACGTCTTTTGACTCAGCTTATCTGAAGTTCTGGAATTTATTAAAATCTATATGTTTCCCGTATACTTTTAACTCGTTCAGTAATACAATATATATAAGTAAATATTGTATTTGCAATTTTATAATTCTGGTTATTTATACTAATTTTTCCTACTTTTCAGTTGTCATAACCTAGGTCACCGACAGGTAAATATCTTAATACGTTATTTCTCAGATAAATCTTATCCAATTGGATTATTTGATTAACACTGGACCTCCTCGTGATCCTTGTGTAAACGTAACATATTTTGTCGTTTATTTCTTATCTCCCGTTTTTCAAAAGCAATCATCGAGTATATTGCCATCTCTGTCATAAAACACCTTTGATCACATACATTGTGTCGATTACGATCCGAGGACTGAGACTCGTATAAAAGAGAACTGAGACCATCGCAGCGAATTAGTTTCTGCATCATGAAAGTTCTCATCGTTCTAGCAGCTACATTCGCCTGCGCTCTCGCAGACAACAGAGCATGCCCTCATCCAGATAACGCGTAAGAAACCTAAAATTCTTTTGAACTGGCAGGAATTCAGCATATAAATATTATTACAATTTTACCTTCGATTATTTCGAGTATATTTTTAATACCGTTTCCTTTTCCCAGAATCATGCTAGTCCACGAGGAACTTGTCTCAGTCGAAGGACCAGAGGAAGGTAGGCAAGGTGTCAGGATTGACGTTCCGCAGGAGGTTCTCGAGGGTCATGACGTCAGTTGCATAAGCGTAAGTTAGAAAATCAATAAATCAATGATAAAAGGAATCGTATATTAAATATCTCCTTAAACTCTCAGAGATTCAGATTTAGATCGACAGTTTCTACTATAATATCATGAAGGTTCCTGTAAAAAATCACAGTTTGGAATTTTATAAACGGATAACATTTCAAAATATTTATCATCAAGAAGGATTTGTAGTTATCACAGTTGTATCAGAAGAAACCACGATTTTAATGTCAGTTTTCACCTTATACATCTTCAGGTTTATCTAAAAATAATCTCAAAGCATCTTGATAACGGTATAAAATGATCGAAAAAGTTATTCATAACTTGACAACCGTTCAACAAGATTCTTGATACTTGCAACTAGTCCAAGTTGCTCCGAATAAATGTAGAATAATTTTTACGATATCGAAACTAGATGAACCTCAATTATAATAGAGGAACACAAACGTTTCTAAGGAGTACCATAGTTGTTCTGCTAAAATACTCATGCTCCTAATAGCCCCTTAAAAATGCTTCCATAGTTGTATTGGAGGAATGTACCACAGTAATCCTTAAACGAAAGCGACAGTTCTAGAAGACATTAGTTACCCTCTGTTTTTAGAAATCAAAACAATTACGTCCTAAAGACCATTTGCTGTAATACATTTCTGAAACTTCTTTTGCAAACAAAATTCGAACTAAAGTTTCTCCCATTAGGTCTTGTCCTTGGATCCTGAGAGCTCGCCTGGCTATATTGGAGCTGGTAGGAACCGTGAAGGCGGTATTTCTGTCATCATGAACTCCAAACTCCAAACTCCATTAGAGGCAATAGTGTATATTTACTGCTCAGGACATATGGATGGTGGCGGCGACAACGAACCTAAATCTGAGACCAAAGTTGCCCACAGAGTAAAGGGAGTTAAGATTACTAATTTTAAGGCATGATTTATAGATAATTTTGAATTTGAGTTATAATGTGCTTATAGTTTTCTATAAAAGTTAATGACGTTGCTTGTTTTGTGTACCATTTAAGTTGTTAAAGGGGTTTGAGGAAAAATAAAATGGATTTGCGATTAGCTAATTGAAGGACAGCAATGGTACGAACTAAGGGAAGAAATTAATTTGGTACTACTGTTAGAGAACTAATTATATACACTTTATTGTTTTGCAGCTTGTCTATCTATTAACCATCAAATAGTTTTCGACTTCGCCATAGAGTATCAATCTCAAATATTCCTTTTTTCTTAAATTAAATTGTATTACCCTATTAGCATTTTTTTATGTCATGCCGTTGGTCCACTCAACCTTTAGTTGGATAATGGTTAGATTCAGCATTTATTTCTTAAGTTGGGCCAACGTAAAATTTTCTACCGCTGCCCATCTAAGACGGGTCTCCAACACTTGGAAAACACTCAGGAAATGGGAGCATTTTAATAAAATTTAGTATTTAGATATTTGAAAGAAATAATGTTTGCATGTAATTTTTGCTATAGAATAAGATAAAATACTTCGGTTTTTCTAAAATAGTACAAAATTTCGAAATTTTCAATAAAATTTAATAAAATTTCGTTTTGTCAGATAAATATAGATGTTTTTTCTCTATCCGCATAGTTCGCTATTTCTTATACACTGTATCACCATCCACCATACATATTGTAGATGTATTACCGCACGATCTACTCTCTTGTAACCTTCTTGGATGAGGAACTTAGGAAACTTTAATCCTTGTAGACTAGATGTTAAGGCACTTTTGGTAATTTACTGTTTTAGAATAGCTTGCAATTTTTATTCCAGTTTTTTTGTAGCCTACAAAATTAACTTCAATTATTTGAACTACTTTTAAACCTTCTAGGTTTAATTTTGAAACAATTTTTGTGGTATATATTTCCCTGAGGACGTGGAGAGTGTTTAATATTTAATAGTTTAATGTTTTAAACGTTTTAAAGTCTGTGCAGTTTTGAAATTGACTGAAGTGAAGCAAATTCATCCAGTTGAAGTGCCAGTGGATAAAAACTTAAAACTTCTTCTAGAATATAGAATAAATCCAAAATTATAAGCGAACCTTTGTTTGCTGAATGATTGGTTTTTGACACCTTCATTTGAAATCAAATCGAAAACGTTTCTAGATTTTACTGTACACCGCCAAGGAAATTGCAGATGCTTTTCGTGGTTCACGGAATATCGAAAATTTAAAGTTTTCTTAAACATTCCAGATTGGACGAAGAAATTAAAATGTTATTTTAGGGGCATATGAACCATATAAATTTCATCTTGAAGTCATTTTAGTGGTTTAAGGTTCCTGAAGAACGTGTAGAATGTTTTTTCTACATATTTTAAGATGCTTTAGAAATTAACAGGGAAAAGTTTAAAAGTTCCAAACGCTCTCTAGATTTAATTTGAAATCCATTCTACTCATCCAAATTTCTGAAGGAACTTCTAATCTATACCGCTTTACATTTGTGAAATCAAAACGAAAACGATTTTAGACTATACTAAACACTAAGGAAATGTAGATTTTTTTGGCCTTCGGAATATAACAAAATCTGAAATTTCCCTAGAAGTTTAGATCTTTAAGCATTTTTGGCAAACCTTCGTACCTGAAGAACGAGGAATTTTTATTATAACGCTAAATTTTAAAACGAAATTACTTAAAGTGTAAGCCTAAATCCAAAGTTTTTACAGCATGATTCATACTTTCATACTTACATTGTAATTGTAACTAGAACGTTAGTATACGAGGATTCAATAAGATATGGGCGGAGGAAAATGGCGGAGTATTCTTTGACACCACTGTGAGGCGGCCCCGCCGTCAAAATATTTGTTTACTTAATTACAATAGCGGACGTCTGATAATTTCTTGTTCTCTTTTGTATACTTTGTCATTTTATTATTGTGGTAGTATAATTAAAGTAATAATTAGGAATAACTCAAATATATACGCGAATGACAGATCTTTCACCATGTTGCCGCGTGGAGACGATATAGCTGGCGGCATGAACACAGCATCAGCAGGCTTTGGTACCAGCACGACACGATTTATTACCAACAGGAAATCACTGGATGCCCCTATTCATATTTTTTTTAAGAAGTTTAGATAAAATGAGTTTAAATAATTATATACGGTGGAATCACGATAAAACCAATCACCGATAAACCCAATAGTTGATAATCCGAAGTAATTTTCCATCTCAGCCACACTTACAGTACACTAATGTTAAATTTATTCGATTAACCGAATGTTGACAATTCGATAAACTGAAGATATTGATAATACGAACTGATTTCACTGTCGCAAAATTCAATTTCTATCTCGTTAAATCGAAATTAGACGTATTTTCATAGGAGACATAGCAAACAGATCTAAGAATTTACCCAGACCGAGGGTTTAATGAAATTGTTAAGAGAGAAAAAAAGGGCACAGATAGAATTAGAGTCATGGTTGCTGCCAATATATCTGGCACCGAAAACCTGAAGTTGGTTGTCATTGGAAAATCTCGAAACCCGCATGGTTTTAAAGGTGTAAAACCTTTACCAGTAAGTTTACGAGAATAACAAGAAAGCATGGATGAAAAGTGTAATCTATACAAACTGGCTAAGAAAGATGAGCACAAATTTCATCGAGAGAAAGAAATATTTTGTTATTCGTTGACAATTGTCCAGCATATTCCAAGAACTTTCTCATTACCTTGAGGCATTAAAATGGTTCATTTTCCACCAAACATGACTTCAGGTTACAACCAATGGAACAAGGAATTATAAAAAATTGAAAACATTATTAGACACAAAGAACTGTACAATAAATTATCAATGCTCTAGATGAAAGGAGATCAAATCAACATTCATCTCTTGTACAGAAAGCTTGAAACAATGTAAAAGCATTAACAACTTCTAATTATTCCCGAAAAGCAGACAATCACCAATCGTCGTTCCTGAAATAACGCAAGAACCCCCGGAATGATGCTTATTACAAAATCAACTTAACTGCAAAGAAATTCCATTTGACGATTTCGTGAATGTAGATAAAAATTTAAGTATTTGGTGAACACTTTGGAGATACGGGAATTATAGACATGGTCAAACAAGGACAACCTGAAAAGCTGGAAGAGGTGATCCTGAAAGTGATAGAATCACGAATCACATTTAATATCAGCAAAAACAGCCCCCTCAGCGCTCGAAATTGTTCGCAAATTTGCACTTCAACATTATGATGTTCCCAATAACGTATTTAACTTAATAATTTATGTTGAAGATTTACGTTACAAACGAATAGCGATTTCTATTAAATTGAAGGTAACAATTTTTTTTAGCAATAATGGCACTTTACTTTTTTATATGCACCTCTATGCCTTTGTGTGTGATTATTATATGAATTTGTTTTTTACTTGAATTTTGTATTTGAATATATGTATACTTATGTTTATCTTAATTATGACTATGCATTGGTTTGACCTGCTACTAATATTGGATTATTAAACGTTTCTCTTAAGAATTTGTTTCAATTTTCTCAGTATTTCTACATATTATTGGACAATCCGAATATTCGATTAACTGATTTTTTTTCGGGTCCCTTGGTACTTCGGTTCATATATTTGAAACAAGGTGGATTGGCTTCTCGGTATACAATATTTTATGAAAAAATAGACATGTATAACAGGTTATCTAAAAATCCATAATATTAAGGCGTCCGCCACTAGAATACAGCCACATTTAAAATTGTTATACCTTCGGCGAATATGTATAAATATTTCCATTTTGTTACTTCGTAGCTTCTTGAATGTTTGCACAGTACGTATTTAAGACTATTTGGGAATCGAGGTATTATTTTGTGCGGTCTTCTTTGAATGAAGCAATTTAAAACTAGTACAAACCTTAAAGTGGCGACTTTAAAGCACAAGTAGAAGCTTCCTACATTCAGTTTTAAACCAATTATTTTCTTTCGAAATTTTAAAGGAACCTCTATAGATTTTTTTAGCACAATTTCAACATTTTTTTTGTTTGAAATAATAACCATAATGCTTCTAGAACCTATTCCAGGCAATTTAGGAAAATACAGATCTTTTCTGTGACCTTCGGAGATTAAAACTATTTGAAATTTGCATAAAGCTGCAAACTATTTTAATAAATCCTTAAGTTTTAGATATGTGGATTTTAAAAAAAATTACTAGGTTTTTCAAAGAACAGTAGGTATATTCGACTAGTATTATTATATATGAGGAGGATTAACCTTTTTGATTTTCTTTTCAAAAAGTACTACAAAATTAGATTTTACATACTTCGTCTATAAAAGAAATGGTTCCTTACAACCAACTGTTCATGAACTGCTTCTGAAATCGTTGGAAATATGACGATTATTTCAAAAAATAGTTTCTATGTGATTGAAATTGTAATGGACGCCTCGTATAGGTTGTTGTTTACGTGAAAAACAGTTAATGTGAATGCTAATGTCGATATTAGAGGAGAATAGAGAGAATAGAATATAATAAAAAAAATAGTAAAATTTGGACAACATTACGATTGCGTGAAAACATGGGGTGAAACGTGTGGCTCATGGAATCAGTACACTAAAAATCCTTTAGTAAGATTTAAGACTGAAAAGGGACAGCTAAATTATATTGACGAATTCGTATTTATCGCCACTATCGAAAATCCTCATTTTTGAGAAAAGTTCTACAGTGATTTGTTGAAGTAAATAGCTCATGTTACGTTACGATTTTTAGATTGGTGCGAAATTAAAACCTCTCGTGCTTTATTTAATGTCCCATCGACGTCAGCCTGCGCCTTTTTGTGTATGCAGCTAATTCAGTAAATCCGTATTAACTACCGATCTACGCAAATAATATAAGTCAAATTTGAACCAGATAAGTCCAGAAAATTTGAAATCAGAGAGATGAGGGGCAGAGAGATGAGGGGCTTGCAGGTGGCTGAGAGTGATCTGAAGTAAACATAACGTTTATGCGATTTTAACGATCTAGGATTACTCTGAGAGGGACATTCCTGTTTTGGTTCTGAGAACTATTCTAATAGATGTGAATCATTAGTGGGCCGGAAAGGCTAATATAAACTTTTCAGTGATTCGGTGAAAATTAGGAGTGAAAGCTGCAGGTAAAGAGGAGAAAGTAGGGAATAGTAGGAATTCCTTGGTTTTAAGCTTTGGATAGGTGACTTTGTATGAAGGAGAAGGTAGGAATATTTTATTAATTGGGCAATTAACTTTAATTAAGTTAATTAGTTTCGACTTAGTCAAGTCATTGGAGGTCAAACATAATTGTCAAGTGTACCTTAAATATTTTTGGGACATACTTCGAAAAGAGTTGTTCGAAATTATGTATAAAATTAGGTTAAGTAGCCCTAAAAGAGATTTTAAACTTCTAAACTTCAGTAAGTGTGTGGTGTAACGATGTTCACGAGAATTTCGCTTTCGTTGAAGGGAAAGTTCCAGTTTAGAATTCCCGTCACTCTTTCCAGTAGAAACCTGCTGCCGAGCAGGACCCTGCCCATGTATGACTAATTTATATGTCGACATATGTTGGATAGTATAACTGCTCATTTAAAGTAAATTTAGATTTTGGGGAAAGTAACTGGGGGTATGTTTGTTTTTTTGAATATATTTTAAATACAAAATGTGTTTGTTTTTTCTCTGATAGGGTTTTGTGAAAATCTATATTTAATTATTTACTAACTAGCTCATGGGAAACAAAAAATTGTATTTCTATTTCCCTTTATCAACACCTTCTATTTATTTCATGGAAAAACGCTCTCATGGCTCTAGCTAGCTGAGGTTAGAAATATTAAAAGAAAAAATTGTAACACTCACTTCTAGTGATATATTCCTGTTCAGCAAGTAAAAAAATGACAGAATTTGTTGCTCATAAAATGAGTACCACTACAGAAATTATTCATTTGTCTGACGCTCCTTCAGTGATATGCTCAAGACTAATGACCGGCAGTTTCAACGTTGGATACGTGCTCAACAGGCATAAGTGCACTGGGTAACAAATGTGGCTTATAAAATGACCACAGTTCTTGGTATTGCTGTGTTCCTTGTTTAATTTTATCAAAAAAACTGCATCTTCGAAGTTATGTATAGATTGTTTGAATATTTTTCAGGAATTTTCCTTATTTTTGAACAAAACTCAATAATAAATCTATAACAAAGAAGTTGCTCGATAAATAGAACGCTATCATTAGTAATACTAATTGCCCTCCCTTAATAATACTTACACCTATATTTATCATAATATTATTTCTACTAGTATTATTATTGTAACGGCAACAAAAGAGAAAAAGTTTATTGTCCCGCTAGCAGCACAGATATTTTGGAATTATTTCCGATAATTCCCAGCAAACTCAGTCGGTGCGCTTTTAATTAACGTCCCTTGTGTTTCACAATGGCGGTTGCAAAAATTTTAATTTTTATCTCAACGGCCAAAATTTCCGATATTAATCGCAGTACCGAGCGTCCATGAGAGAAAGTAATAACGAGGTTTATACGACATTATCATCATATGATCGCAACGAGCTATTCGATTAACCGGAAATTCCACTCTGTATCGTCGACCGCAAAAACCTCCAAAATAATTCCGCTGAACGTTACACCGTCGAGGGCGATACAGTTCCATTTCAAATCTTCCACGCAAACACTAATTTAATAGTTAATTTGGACTAAACCGCTCTCTCTCCCCCCTCTTTCCCCCTCTATCTCTCGCTTGTCCAGGCATAATTAATGTAACGTCTGAAACATTCCTGTGTCCGATGGTTCGATTAAATTGACCCGGATCCGATTCGAAGTAACCTGGGCGGGGAAAAAGTGGTAAACCGACGGGTAGGGGTGCATATGCATGCTTTACTGCTACTATCTCCCTCACTCGCGTACTCTCGCACACCGACGTAAAAGCGCAAGAGCGGTAATATGCACTGTAGGAATTTAATGAAGTCAACGACACATCCAGGGGGAAATTGAGAGATCCGATCGCAAATTACCGGAAAATTATTACACGGATGCCGTTTAGTTTCGTTTCAAATTTTCATTTGATACACCGCTATGATTATTGTTCCATGTTGTGCTACGAGATCAAATTAGAAAAGGATAATAAAAACGATATTTTTTTAAAACAAGCACCTAACAAAAGTAATATATTGTCCTAATTTGCCTGCATCTCAATTATTTGTTATATGGTGGATACCGGGTTTGGAACAAAAAAAATTAATCTTCCAGCTTTATTTAAATCGCCGAAGTTTCGATCTGTACTCTAGATCTTTAACAAAACTACAAACATATGGAAAAGTCTTACCATTGGGACGATTCAAAACATCAGTGAAATTAGTGGTAAGTATAATGACTCATTATGTTAACATTACTACTAATATAATCACCCAGATTGTTAGTAATTATATAATAGAGAAAACGGAAGATAACTTATTGGCTATTATCTAATTCGAAAAAGCTTAGACGCTGGTGGAATATTATTGTGTCATATCATATGTTCGATTCAGTGGTTTGGTTAAATAAGGGCGAATGCCACAAAACTAAACTGTTGAAGGAGGGCCAGAAATCTTTTCAAGGACGGCGTATATATCAGATTTTGATACACAAATTTGATACATGTTTCACATGTGAACACATATTTCAAAAAAATTGAGAGGGAGATGAGACTATTACAGTTCGAAAAAATGTGGGGTGGAAGTCTTATAAGTACTGACAACATTTTGTTTTGATGCCTAGGACCAAATGTACAGACAAAAAGAAAATAATCTTAAGTAGCTAAGGCCGCTGATCAGTTATCTTCTTCACTGTCCCCGTCGTGAGCTAGAAGAAGATTTTTATTTTATTTCCTTAAGTTCTCTAATGTCCATTGCAAATGGTCTTGTAGGTGTCGATATTTCTGTGTTGAAATACATCTCAGACTGTTTGATAAAGCTCTAATAGTGGTAAAAACAAGGCCATTCAGCATCGCTTCTAAATGGTAATTGCACTACTTTTGACAAATGAAACTCTTCGTTCTAGTAATTCTATTTCTGCCAACAAGTGGCAAACTGGTGGGATTTGTCAAGCTGTCAAATATAAATAGTCCTTTAACTCCATTTCCTGAATAATAAGTGGTATTTTATGACAGGAAAATGAATAAATTTGGCCCAATGATGGGTGTCACAAATTTCCATAGTTTCTGTGCGTTTCTTTTTATGTTCTATGACTGAATATGCCACATCAAATTCCATGTGGGTATCTTCCTTCAAAATAAACTTGCGGAAATTATTGTAAAAGGTATTTGTAGAAAAAAATTGCGCTAATGTTCCTATTCTGGCCAGGACAATTATCTAACAAACTGACTTCATAACATTCACAAAGCAAATGCTGCACCGTTTCGTCTTCATATTCACACGATTTACACAGAGGTATGGCTTAGTTTCATTTGATGAAGATGTTTTCTTAGTCTGCAATGTCCACTCAAAACTCCCACAGTAGGCGTGCGCCTGGTCATAGCGAAACATGTCTTATCTATTTCCTGTTTAGGATAGAATAGAAGCTCCTTGGTGACTGTGCGGCTAGTCGTAACATTCCAACTTGATTTGAAATTTGATAGGGTGATTTCTTTGATCATTCTTGTAAAGGTAGCGAGAGACAAACATGAAGAGCCAGAGGCCATGATAGAACATTTGGTTGTTTTCCTAAGCGGCCTGTCTGCTTTGCTGTTGGCTGCACGCTCAGCATGCCCTTTGACCCAGGAAACGGGAATTGTGTTAAACTAGGCTGCCTTCATCGGTGAGATGTGGCAATCCAATGCTGACATTATGATGAATTTGTGCCGCTTAAAAATCAATATTGATTGTCTACTATCTGTGTAGATTGAGGTGGTTTTGTCCATAAGGTTTACCCGCATAATTTTATTCGTAGGAATGGATAAACCAGCAAGTTCTGCTTGAACTATACTGGTATGCTGTTTCATAGGCCACTCGATGTTTTATTGCAGGCTTCTAGAAAAATGAGCATCGTACTCCTGCTGTAGTCTTTCAACTGTTCACAAAAATGTTCACTGGAACTTCCGTGACCAGTTTGTATAAATTAATTTTTATATCGTAGACAAACTGAGGGGATATACTATCCGTGCTGGCCTGTACTAGTGGCAACCTATTGACTACCCCTTCCTGCAGGTGACCCTTCATTCCTGCAGGTGACCCTTCGGCAGTATTAATTTCAATTATCTGGAACCTTAGCATCCCCGTCGAAGCTAACTCCTTTTAACATAGGTCCAGGGGCGGCAGACAGAGCATCACATTCATGGCCCTAGTTGGAGTAGATTTCGTAGCCCCTAACTTTGTTATTGCACTTTTCTGTTGGCTTTTGAGCCACCAGCCTGCAGCCTGATAAGTATAGGCCAAGCAATCATAGGCTTTATAATGGCAATCTATATTCATGTTGTGACCTTGGGTTTTAGACTCCAGGTTTCTCCCACTGTCCTGTGACAGTGCTCAAATGATGTGTAAGCCTTTTTTAACCTGTGTTCTAGTTGCAGACATCATAATATAATCTGGCAATAATAATACCAAAATATTTTAATTGGAATGTGAAGATTAATTGTATGTTAAAAAGAACTGGTGTCACCAGTGGTTCCAGTTTTCTTTTTCTGATGTAGAGTACCACCCCAATCTTACTGGGGTTCACAGATAAAGATCACTCCAGACAGTATACTTCAATTAATTGAAGTACATTTTGCATTTTGTTGCAGAGCATGCCTTCGTATTTACCATTAAATAAAATCGTAAGATCGGCAGCGTAAGCAATTGTGTAATAGCTATTAGTGTTAAGGCGGTGCATAAGGCTATTCAGGACAGTGGGGCACAACAAGAATGATAGGACGCCCCCTACGAGCAGCCTTCAATTCTATGATATGTTTCCGCGAACCTAACTTTTTTATTTAAAACTGCATTTCATTAAAATTTTACATATTGTAGCAGATTTACACGCGAATAACACAAAGAGGTTTTACTCTAGTCTAATGTTAACATTAACGTTCATATTTACATAAATAATAATTGCAATTTATATAAACGGCAACCTATCCAGGGCGTTCGTTGAAATATATTTTCTAATGATGTATATTAGTAATTTTGACTGAATAATTTCTAGGGTTGGGATATCATTTTCTTTATACATATGGTGAATCATTTGACGAATTATATTCTTGGATGTTTCATCGATACGACAATGTTATACGTTTCCCTTTAAAGGGTGATCAACAATAATACCTTGTGAAATAATAATCATAATAACAATAATAATAGTAATGATAGGTTTATTGCCCAACAGGAAACCAAATACAGAGCTAGTGATGTTGTATCAAAGATGAATTTAATACATGATATAGAATTTAATACCTAGATATAGATAAATATGCAGATGGATAATAACTAGAAAATAGATACAACAGAGAGTTTATAAGAAAGATAAACATGTACTAACGTACGATAGAACTATTACAACTGTACAATGAATAGTTATTAATCAACTTTAGTTAGCTTCATCTTTCAATTTTTTAACAATGCAATCAAATATACCAGAGGAGTTATAACCTGTAGCACTGTAGGGGTAGGGATTTGGGTAAGAGCGGGGAACAGAGCTCATTGTCACGCAACGAAAAGCACAAATAGGTGAAATTCATCAAAACAGTAACAACCGTCCTTAGTGAACTAAATCCCAGAATTGGTCTATTAAAAAGTTATAATCGCAGAGTGCAAATGGGGTGAGTTTGTCAACTTTTTGATTTTTCGACTATAACTTGAAATTGTGCAATTTTAGTGAAAAATTACTACAAGCTATTTTATAGAGATTCAAATGCTTATCGAAATATCATATCCTGAACCATCCAGTTTTTATAATAATTCCATCATTTCTTGTATGGCTTCTAGCTTTGCAGGTCCGTTTTCTGTTAATCATTAAAACATACCACTACAACAAAATGTAATGAATTCACAAATGAATCTGTTTGCAGAAAATTTTGTTTTCCCTATTTTGGTAAATATTTGCATCTATCATTAAAACTCACTAAACTAGTTTCACTAAAAAATTGTAGAAAATAAAAGGCCGACCGGAAGTGTTATTATACTGAATCAGCAATAATCATTTGGTAGCTATTTCCAAACAATAGTAAAACAAGTCACAATGGTACATTGTTCTAAGAAAAATTCCTACCATTATCTTATGGTACGACCTTTCGGGGGTCTACCAAATATTATATATTATATGTCACAAACAACAGTGATTGTTGATCGTTTCAACATACAGAAGAAAGAAAGCCCAAAAGAATAGAGAACGCTCATTATTGGTTGCCAACTTTGATTAAAATTTGTATTCTGAAAACGATGAATTTTGTGACGGCCAGTCGCCCCTACGCCCAATCGGCGACTGCCGACTGACAACTTGAGATATTATGAAATAGATATATGACATCTAGTGATATAATAGTATTTAATTCAAGTATTGTCATCTCTCTAATAAAATCACCACATTCAAAGGATTTCTTTATATTATAACGGAAAGTTGAAGTAACCTGATCCAATATTATCTGTATTTGCAGCTAAATTTTGTGATGGAACAATGATACAACTAACTACAAATCTTTTACTTAGGTCGGGTTTATGAATATTCCTCTGAACACATAATTTGGGAGAAACCCCGGAGAAAGTGAGCAGCATTTTTGTCCCTTCTCTCTCTACCCTTTTGAGAGAGGGTGGGCATACGGAGTAACAAACAAATTAAGTAGCTTCGATACATGTGATTCAAATCGACGATCGCACTATATATTATTGATATTTTTAGACAATTCTTGCTATAATAGTTTTGTAGGTAATTTGGTCCTCTATGTCCTAGGTATAAGAACAGAACTACAGAAAGTATTACTTCCCGATTTCCAGTACATCCCGACTAGAAATTTGGCTAGGCAAACCCGAAAACGTATCGGGTCCCGATCAGGAAGTGGCCGGGCATGCTCGCCTAGGATTACCTGGCCAGATCCTGGTCAGGACCCGATCAGGTAATGGCGCGGCATGCCCGCCTAGGATTACCTGGCCAAATCCTGATCAGGACCCGACCAGGCACTGGCGAGGCATGCCAGGGTAGGACTGACACTGGCGAGGCATGCCCGTCTAGCATTACCTGGCCAGATCCTGATCAGGACCCGACCAGGCAATAGCGAGGAATGCCCGCCTAGGATTACCTGGCCAGGACCCGATCAGGCACTGGCGAGGCATGCCCGCCTATGATTACCTGGCCAAATCCTTATCAGGACCCGACCAGGCACTGGCCAGGCATGCCCGCCCAATCTATCATTACACCCATTATTCATAATATACGTATTAAGAATGTGACAAAATTAAACACTGAGTGTAATTAAATGTGATTAAAGGTAATTAAAACTCTGTTACATTGTGTAGAAATCTAAGTAACAAAATATATTTATAATTTTCTGATTTTTTCGAATTTTCTTAATTTCGCGCCGGAATAAAATAATATAAATTAATTTTGTTAATTATTTAGATCAATATCCAATATGCTCGAGAAGACAAAGGGAAAAATGTGTGATAACCGTGCAAGGCGAATTCGCGAACTTACTCACCAACGAGTTAGATTGTTCCTCGAGAGTCAAATTGAATCAGAGGGAAAAAATAGTGAATTTGGCATAACTACATATTTCAGTGTTAGTGGAGTAAATTCTTTGAATGACGATTACCGCGATAGTGACTAAGTAGTGCCGAAAAAGCAGTTGACGTAATATCATAGGACGTACGAATTTGTAAAATTACCCGACTAGAAATTTGGCTAGGCAAACCCGAAAACGTATCGGGTCCCGATCAGGAAGTGGCCGGGCATGCTCGCCTAGGATTACCTGGCCAGATCCTGGTCAGGACCCGATCAGGTAATAGCGAGGCATGCCCGCCTAGGATTACCTGCCCAGATCCTGATCAGGGCCCGACTAGGCACTGGCGCGGCATGCCCGCCTAGGATTACCTGGCCAAATCCTGATCAGGACCCGACCAGGCACTGGCGAGGCATGCCAGGGTAGGACTGACACTGGCGAGGCATGCCCGTCTAGCATTACCTGACCAGATCCTGATCAGGACCCGACCAGGCAATAGCGAGGCATGCCCGCCTAGGATTACCTGGCCAGGACCCGATCAGGCACTGGCGAGGCATGCCCGCCTATGATTACCTGGCCAAATCCTCATCAGGACCAGACCAGGCACTGGCAGGGCAAGCCCGGCTAGCATTACCTGACCATATCCTGATCAGGACCCGACTAGGCACTGTAGAGACATGCCCGCCTAGGATTACCTGGTCAGGACCCGATCAGGCACTGGCCAGGCATGCCCGCGCAATCTATCATTACACCCATTATTCATAATATACGCATTATGAATGTGACAAAATTAAACACTGAGTGTAATTAAATGTGATTAAAGGTAACTAAAACTCTGTTACATTGTGTAAAAATCTAAGTAACAAAATATATTTATAATTTTCTGATTTTTCGAATTTTCTTAATTTCGAAAACCATCAATTAAATAAATCTCCGAAGTATTAACGCCGGAATAAAATAATATAAATTAATTTTATTAATTATTTAGATCATTATCCAATATGCTCGAGAAGACAAAGGGAAAAATGTGTGATAACCGTGCAAGGCGAATTCGTGAACTTACTCACCAACGAGTTAGATTGTTCCTCGATAGTCAAATTGAATTAGAGCGAAAAAATAGTGAATTTGGCATAACTACATATCTCAGTGTTAGTGGAGTAAATTCTTTGAATGACGATTACCGCGATAGTGACTAAGTAGCGCCGAAAAAGCAGTTGACGTAACATCATAGGAAGTACGAATTTGTAAAATTATTTCTATCTTTAATATTTTACTTACGCAGTTGTTGACAAAAAAATTTCGCAGCGCTATTAATTCGACAATGCCGGCATTTATGATTAGCATAACGATTATTGCTTCCGGATTAACGCTTCAGGTAAAAGCGACCCTTCGTTCGTAACCTACTATTCCGATCAGTTTTTGTTCAAGTCTTGTGATGTGAAGTTCGCCGACGGTGGATGGTGACGATGCATGATATTTTCTACGACTGTGATGAGGTAATTCATTTACTAAAACGTGAATATTTGTTGGAAAATAATTATTTCTCAATTTACAGAAGACTCTGACATTTCGAGATCCCCACTGGATAAAAGCAAACAGGTGAGGGCTTTCTCTTCTACATTAAAAAATCCAAAAGATTAGAATGGGTGCATAAAAAAAATTGCTTTTTGTTGTATTTTAACTTTTTTTGCGATTCTTTGTATTTGTACTGTGTTTTTTAGTATATTATCACTTTATTATTTTATCCTGTATATATCGTTTATATTTCATGTGTTTATATTTGTTTATTTTATTTATTCATGTATTGTTATTCTTTAATATGTTTGTATTTGTACTGTCTCTTTTGTATGTCGATTTTTGGTGTATTTATTATATTGTGATATCAATAAAATATTGTATAATATAAATTAAGTTTTCTTGACGTGGACCCGGTCAGGTCTTCCTGACCAGGACCCGGCCGGGATTGCACGTCTAGCGCCCTGTAAGGACTGTAACGCAGATGTCCCGTCGGGTCCTAATCAGGACGACCTGACGTGGACCCGGCCTGGTTCTCCCGATCAGGACCCGGCCGGGCATGCCCGTCTAGCACCTTATAACTCCGGCCCGGTCGGGTCCTGGTCAGGATGACCTGACCGGGTCCACGCCAGGAATGCCCGGGCGGGTCCACGTCAGGTCGTCCTGATCAGGACCCGACGGCACATCTGCGTTACAGTCCTTGCCGGGTGCTAGACGAGCAATCCCGGCCGGGTCCTGGTCGGGTACAGGAAATAATTTCTAGTCGGGTGTAATGATAAATTGCGCGGGCATGCCTGACCAGTGCCTGGTCGGGTCCTGATCAGGATCTGATCAGGCAATGCTAGCCGGGCTTGCCTTGCCAGTGCCTGGTCTGGTCCTGATGAGGATTTGGCCAGGCAATCATAGGGGGGCATGCCTCGCCAGTGCCTGATCGGGTCCTGGCCAGGTAATCCTAGACGGGCATGCCTCGCCGTTGCCTGGTCGGGTCCTGATCAGGATCTGGCCAGGTAATGCTAGACGGGCATGCCTCGCCAGTGTCAGTCCTACCCTGGCATGCCTCGCCAGTGCCTGGTCGGGTCCTGATCAGGATTTGGCCAGGTAATCCTAGGCGGGCATGCCGCGCCAGTGCCTAGTCGGGCCCTGATCAGGATCTGGGCAGGTAATCCTAGGCGGGCATGCCTCGCCATTACTTGATCGGGTCCTGACCAGGATCTGGCCAGGTAATCCTGGGCGAGCATGCCCGGCCACTTCCTGATCGGGACCTGATACGTTTTCGGGTTTGCCTACCCAAATTTCTAGTCGGGTAACATCATAAACTATATTTCGATCGATATCTCTATAACAAATTCTGATGTTTCTTTTTTTTAAAAGGATTATGATACTTCTTCCTACGAATTGTACAGCAATGCAAAAGAATTACAAACATACAATATGTTTATAAGTGTAATTTTTACTGAAACACTTAATTTTATTAACATTTGAAAAGAAACGGTTTTTGAGAGACTCGAGATATACATTTTAATTAACAAATTAATGTTATAAATAATCAATTTTCATTTTATGTAAAAAAATCCATTATAAATTTCATTCGAATAAACTTTGTTTTACTAAAATAGTTGTACGTTTCAAAACTAATGTATGAATATATTTTCAATTTGCTAACTATATTAAATTATAACTAATGAATATAGTGAAACGTAGTTTTCGCATTATAGAAATTACAGGTCACTATCTTCATGAAAATATTTATCATGGTACGAAGGTGTGGACTGTTGCTCGTTTTATTTTGTATGGTGCACTAAGCATTCAATTCAATATGTAGTTCAGAGAAAAAGTTTCTTTTCGATGAAACTTTTTCCAAACTGTTTGTTGAAATTTTTACCATGTTTAGGTACTAAAAGACCAAACCTTTCGACAAAGTCGTAGTTTAATATTTGTAACATTTATTGATAAATAATTATGAAGAAAACCCTTTTAGCAGTTTTATAAACAAGAAATAAATATACCGACATTTAAAAAACGTGTCCAAACATTGCAACAGAATTTAATGGGGCAACAAACACATTTTCTTATAAATCATAACAAACACTAATTTATGACAAAATTGTTACCTTTTAATTTATTATCTGAACTATGAATTAATTAAAATTGTAATAAAATTCATAAATAGAATGTTCTTCACAACAATCTATTACTTCGTTTATTCTCATTTTACAATACTTTTACTAGGACATTCCAAATTTTTAGTTATTTCTGTTGGAAGTTATCATGGCGGATTCACATTAAACCTCCGCCAAAAACAACAGTAAACAACAAATTAGTACTGTCGGCAACCGTGAACAAAAAGACGATTCCTCGCATCATGCCAAAACAGTAGTGAAAAATTAAACGCGAGTTGAAAAATTTCCACCACGTCCGTCTTTATCGCAATAATTTTTTCCCCTCTGGGCGGCTTTGTTCTAATCCTGCGAGAACCACTCGACAGGAAGGAGGGAAAGGTGTCCCTTCATTTGCTTTTTCCGCTGAATGTATGAAACGGAAGGGGACGAGGAGGTTCCTGTCACCCGTATACTCCTCCCGCTTTCTCCCCCTGAAGCGTACTTAAAATGATAAACGCGTCCGTTCCGTTGATCCCCAAAAACAAGTCTCCAGCAAACACACCTGAGGTGCGGGAAAGGGATACGCACGTTCACCTGGATTCTAATAAATCTCCTCGTGGAGTGCAAAAATTACAAATAATGAAAGATGGCCAGAGGAAAATATGTAGAGAAAGGTAACAGATGGGCAAGAAACAAAAGGCACTAAAATGGCATGGTTGTGAGATTTGCATTTCTAATACTCGGTAATAAAATACAATACACCATGTGTTGGATAGTTCAGTCATGAAATTTCCAAAAAAATCCCAAACGGAGGATTTCAATGAATGTGGTATATACATGTTCCTAATTTCTCAAAAGAATTTTATATTCCAGATCGTCTATGGTCCGTTTTGGCATTTAGAGCCCAATAAATTTTACGGTAGAACTTGCTTTATATACCCTGGTAAAAGAGCAGAACACTAAAAAAATGGAAGAAAAAGTAATCCTTCTCGACATATTTTTCTTCGATGGCTGGATTGAAATAATATTCAACATGGCCAACAGCTGGTTCTTCTAGATTCTTAAGTGTGCACAGTTCATATTTTGTAACCAGAACCCAAAACTCCTGAAGAGAGTACATAATTCAGTAATACAAAAGTATGCTATAAAATTGATTCAACACCCATAAGAGTCAATTGTGCCGGTTAAATTTTTAGATCAGATGGAATGATCTTAGATAGAGCAACTTGCGTCAATTAGATCTAATGGGAAAATTTACCCGTTGCTGAGAGGTTGAAGCGTCAAATTGATAATTTTCAATATGACACTAAAAGAGATTTTCTAGATTCTGGAATTTACTATGGAAGGACTATCAAAAGGATCTTATGCAAGAAATTCTGCAGTGTATAAAATATTGGCAGTTGATAACCAAAACTCAAAAGACTATATCCTGAGTTTCCATAATTCAGCGTTTTCGTGATTCCTGAATAACGGATGTATTCAACAGAAAAGTCACCAACATCAGATATTTACGATCCACATGGACCATTATTAGACAGTTAGAGCTCAATCGATCTCATGGAAACATTTTCCGAAACGAATATAAACGCGATAAAGTCAAGCAACATTCAGTATGATCCAAATGATCTTCTAGATACTAGAGCATACGATGTTTGCAGTTGGTAACTAGGTCCCAAAAGAAATAAAAGTGAGTTATTATAGTTCAAGAATGAATTTGAATTCAACGGGAAATCCATAAGACCCAATTATACTAATAAAAAACATTTATATTTCAGATCACATGAACTACAATTGTATAGTTAGAGCTCGACAGATTTACAGATAAAAATTCGCAGATAATAATCAGAACTCAAAACCCAAACATGAATCTTCAATGTTCAGAAATACTGAGATCCTAAAATTAGACATATTGAACAGGAAATCCACAACAAGTAATAGTATCACACAACAGGTTTAGGTCTCACATCTCCTGAATTTTAATTGTATAGCTAGAGCTCAACAGATTTATAGATCCCAACACTTTGCCATTTAGATTTATAAGCGTAAAATTGAAGCAACGTTTAATGGGATCGTTTAGTGAATCTTCTGAATTCTTGAGTGTGCAGAGAGTGCAATTCATAACTAGAGCCCAAAAGACCTAATGTTGAATATATACCTATTGGCGATATATATATATATATATATATATATATATATATATATATATATATATATATATATATATATATACATACACACTTCAGAGCCCAATTCATACTTTGATAAATATTGTAGCGAATGCCCCGTATAGGTCGTTGTTAGGGAAAAACAAGTAGTTGTTTATGTAATTGTGAAATGTAAATACTGATGTCAGTGTAGTACAAAATCTCTGTGTGTAAAGGCTGTTGTAATTTCGGAAGAACTAAATCTGTTTGTACGTAGAAACGTTACAAATTTGGGGGCCTGTCCGGGATTTGGTAAACCGAAGTAGCGGAAAAATTTTGGTGGACCTGGGATGGCGTACAGAAGTGATGGCGATGGCACGCGGCGGAGAGGCGAGGAGTGCAGTCTGTGCGGCGTTATGGAGTTGTTGAGCGGCTGGCGCGACTCGAGATTCCACAGGACTTACAGCTAAGTTAGATTTAGGATAACACTCGAATGGATTGACTGCGTGCGGCTGGCGCGCGTGGCCCGTTTGAGTGCTACACCCACATTCGTAACTCGTATTGGGAGACGGGCGCTGTTCATCTTTAGTACAAGAATTGGTGATGGTTGACCACTGGGTTGTGCGTCTGGAGCCATGAAGCAGTTGCTGGGGATTTCAGTAACTGCAGGAGCAGCGGAGGATTTCAAGAGACAGGTCCCTCTTCTACCTGGAGCATTGGATGGGATTGGTTATCCCTGGTGTCTTTGATGGTCAGAAAGAGGATTGGCCTGCTTGGTTTCGATTTGCTGCTGATGAATTTTTGTACAGGATTTGCAGTCCAACCCGCTCAATGGAGTTAATCACACACATACACATGCACACAATTACACATATACTTGCAATTTATTGCAAATGGATTTGGCAAGGATACTGGCGTGTTTTGTTTGATTTTTAGATCAACTATGGCGAGATTCCCGGAGGTGAACATCGCCTGGAGAGGACAGTTGGCTCTCGATGTATAAGTTCTGGCGGAATTTCTGAAAAAGGGGAGGAGCGGTGCGCATGGTAGCAGTAGCCGAAGCAGTAGTCGAAGCATTAGCCGTAGTAGTAGCAACAGTAGCAGCAGTAGTAGTAGCTGAAGCAGTAGCCGAAGCGGTAGCCGTAGCAGTAGCAGTAGCCGTAACCGTAGCCGTAACCGTAGCAGGAGCAGTAGCCGTAGCAGTTGCCGTAGCAGTAGCAGTAGCAAAAGCCGTAGCCGTAGTAGTAGCAGTAGCTGTAGCAGTAGCAGTATCCGTAGCAGTAGCCGTAGTAGGAGCAGTAGCAGTTCGCTGATATGGTAGTCATTCGCTGATATGGTGTGCATGGTAGCAGTAGCAGTAGCCGAAACATTAGCCGTAGCAGTAGCAGCAGTAGCAGTAGCCGTAGCTGTAGCAGTAGCAGTAACCGTAGCAGTAGCCGTAGCCCTAGCCTAGCCGTAGCAGGAGCAGTAGCCGTAGCAGTAGCAGTAGTAAAAGCCGTAACCGTACTAGTAGCAGTAGAAGTAGCAGTAGCAGTGGCAGTAGCCGTAGCAGTAGCAGTAGCCGTAGCTGTAGCAGTAGCAGTATCCGTAGCAGTAGCCGTAGCAGTATCCGTAGCAGTAGCCGTAGTAGGAGCAGTAGTAGTAGCAGTAGCAGTAACAGTAGCAGTAGCCGTAGCAGTAGCAGTTCGCTGATATGGTAGTCATTCGCTGATATGGTGTGCATGGTAGCAGTAGCAGTAGCCGAAACATTAGCCGTAGCAGTAGCAGCAGGAGCAGTAGCCGTAGCAGTAGCAGTAGTAAAAGCCGTAACCGTACTAGTAGCAGTAGAAGTAGCAGTAGCAGTGGCAGTAGCCATAGCAGTAGCAGTAGCCGAAGCAGTAGCCGAAGCATTAGCCGTAGCAGTAGTAGCAGTAGCCGTAGCAGTAGCAGTAGCTGTAACCGTAGCAGTAGCCGTAGCCGTAGCAGGAGCAGTAGCAGTAGCAGTAACTGTAGCAGTAGCCGTAGCAGTAGCCGTAGCAGTAGCCGTAGCAGTAGCCGTAGCAGTAGCCGTAGCAGTAGCAGTTCGCTGATATGGTAGTCATTCGCTGATATGGAGTGCTGTGGAAGTAGATCGTCCGAGGGTCGAGGGCGACCCTGAAGACGGGGAGGGATAGTGTAGCGAATGCCCCGTATAAGCCGTTGTTATGGAAAAACAATAGTTGTCTATGTGATTTGTAGATGTTACGTTGACATTAGGTAGTAAAACCTCTTTGTGGATGTAAAAATATTACAATATAATTGCTTCCAAATTTTAATATAATAGAATTTACAATCTGAAACCCCTTAGCGTAACTCATGTCTTCTTCTAAAACCTGCATATGATTTGAACTAAAATAAAATTGTTATAATAATAAGAAGTGTATAATAAAAGATAGTTATATTTCTAATGAAATATCCACTGCAATAACATTAATTACAGTAAAATAAATTGTGCATTATTAATAACAGGACAGGTTCCTCTAATAGGGGAAGGACCAATCTACCAGATTTACGGTTCAGATTAATTAAACTTGATTTGGACGGTTGGATCAAGCAAGCAATATAAATACTCACACGTTGAACATGAAATTGGCAAGTTGAAATTTCATTCAATAGAACTGTCAAAGGAAATTCCAGATTGTGAAGCGTACAGGGTTTTCAATTGATAACTAGAACTCAAATGACCTAAAGATCCTAAAAAGAATACCTGCAAGACTCAATAGCACCAATATTGACGAGCTGGAATCCGTACAGCTTGAATCACAATGTGGAAATTAAGTTAGCCAAATAAGGAGAAAAATTTCATTTCTGAGGTACAGAGGTCCAAAACATCTTTATATATAATTCAATAAGGTTATCAAAAGGATTGTGTAGATTTTGGAAATTTTCACTTTCGTTTTGCACCTATATTCCAAAAATTAAAAAATGGAGGGTGTCATGAGTAGTAAGATTAATCCTGTTCAGAATGCAAATCTGTTCATAACTCCTTTTTTCTTGCGGCACCGTTCCCAGGACTCCATGTGGGGTATTCTTTGAGAGCCACGATTTTACGAACTCCCCCAAGAAATACAAAGGGCTTTCCAAATGCTATAAACAGCTTTTGATTGTTTCGACTAATTTTAGTCAGAAAAATAGCTGATAAAAATGTTGGAAATCTGTCGATAGCTGTCTGTAGAACCATTGTTATTGGGGGAGTTCCTAAAGACGAAGCCCCCAGAGGACGAGGTTATGAGAGAATGTATTCAGAGATAGACTAGCCTTACTAGTTTTATGGGGCAACGTAAACTTCCAGAAAATTGGCAGGTAACTGTGCGCATATATGAATTTTATAACGAGTACGAACAGTTATACCGTCCCCTCAAAAGTTATAAAACTCAGCAATTTGGACCGTTATTACAAAATTCAGTGCATATTAGCAAAAGTAATATAACAAGTAATCACTACAGTTTTACATACTGACATGATTACGTACTTTTATACTGAATGTATCCTCTTTTACTCATCGGAAAATTAACTTTTCCGTCCGAACGGGCGTAGTCGTTGATAATGTGATGTTGTTGATGTTTTAATTATCTCGCACTATATCCGCACTCTGACGGAGAAGTTGGCCATTTGCATGTTAAGCCACGTATGTCAGATGTGAGTTTTGGATAACCATAATTATTATATTGTTAGTTAATGTGGCCATTATCGGTCAATTTTTAACCGGAATAATTGTCCTAAATACCGGAATATTAAAATGATAGACTTTTTATACTGGAATTAAGGGCTCTTGAAAGCGTATTTATTATTAACATCATTTTAAGTATGGGATTTTTTTAGGGAGCTAAAATGATTGGCCCGATGGCAGAAAATTAACTTTTAAATTATTCTGTACAATTACAATTCTGCTACGCATTACATATAAAAACCAGTGAATGATAAATAAGTCTCATATAAAAATATAAAGTTCGAAAATTTGTGAATGCCATACAAAATTATATAAGTGGAAAATTTTGATGAGTTTACATAAGTCTAACATATGGAGAAGGCACTTAACTATTATAACATTTTAACTAGAAAGTACATAAAAGTATGGACACCCCACTTAAGTTTATTATTGATTCAATAATCAGACAGGTATGAAAGCGGTAATCGAAATTGCAAGTCGATTTCACTAGCTGGAAGATGTATATTTCTATTCAAATAATTCAAACTATGTGATTAAAAAGGAATTAAAAATGAAGTGACCGAATTTCCTAGATTTTTCAGTACGCTTTTCACACATCGTTTCACTTTGACCCTAATTTCATTCTCTGACATTTTTGACGCCTCGAGTGAAAACTTCCTACCAACCCCTTCCAATAAATTTCCCTAACTTAGTACCTCTCCAGGAATTAATTACTCAAACCCTAGACTCGAAAGCGAATACATCCCAGGACCGGCTCGAAAGGGAAATTCCCTTTGAGGCGAGCACCGATGATCTGAATATATTGGAAACTCATTTCCCGGCGCGAAGATCAACGGGCATGTACTTGCGGCCTAGTTAACAGTTAATTTGACGCAGGTAAAACGTCAGACAAAGAAATTTCTTTCGTCGCTTTTCCGCGCGTCATTTCACATTCACTTAGGCTTAGCGCGGAGAAAATTCACAGGGATTATAACGGCGTATGTGGATGTAATTTTACGCGAAGTGCTTTCCCTTATAACATTTGCGAAATCACGTAGATGTAAATGATGAAAATTTTGATCTGAGATTAAAGGGAAGGGGAGACTAATTGGATTAAAGAAGAAGCGATAAGCCATAAGGGAAGATGTTTTCCTCGGGAAAAATATGGCAAGCTAATAGCTTTGATCACAGGGCAAAATATTAAATTAATCACTTCACATGTTAAGAAAGTCAGAATGAAGAATGTCACAATAATTTAACAGACTCATTAAGTGGACAGGCTAATAAGTTTCAAGTCAAATACACCAAATTTAAAAAATGTAGGGGGAAATTGAAAATATGTTGCGAGGATATTTAAAGTATCCATGTACCTCTATCACCTATAACTTCAACATTATTAAAAAAAAAATTATTACACTATTTTAGTTAGTGTTCCAGTCATGAAATTTAATTATTCTGATTTTAATTTTTCGTTCAATTCCATAACTTTGAATGATATTATCTGATCTAGCTATTTGATAAATTAAAATGGAATTTTTTAAAAATATTTTTCAGTTTCCTATACCTATAAATCTGTAACATGGGCAGCAAAAATGTATTGACAGATAGTCGTGATTTTTTCACTGTAAATTTGAAAAATAAAGACTCATGCAGTTCCGTAGCAATTTTTCAAGAAACATTTTATTTTTCCAGGAAACCGCTTTAAAAGTTACTTCAATTCAAATTTGAATTTTTTTCTACACTACTGATGAAAAATGTGTCCAGGGACTGTATAAATTGAGGGTTATATACTATTTCTTTTTGTTTAAATAAAGCGGTATATTTGTGTGTAAATTTTTCATTTATATTTGATATTACTTTAAAGAAGGGGATATTGCAAAAAATTTTAAAAATTGGATGGCCTACATCGTGTAATTTACCCACATGAGGTACGTGCTCTATATAAGTTTAGAATTCTCAAGGGTACAGTGTCCTTTAGAGCGTTTTTAGGAACAAATGTCCGTAATAAAAGTTATAGGTATTGTATAGTTAAGATAAATCTTGATAGTTGAAATAAATCGCTAAGGTCATTTAGCAGTAAATTACGAAAAATCAAAAATTATATAGGATGAAGCGGCTTTTACGGCGGCTTGAGATTAAAATGTTTCAAAAAAAAAAATTATAGCCATTTCTAGGTCTTCCAACGAGAGAGGTTCTAGCGTGACTTATGACTATATGCAGGAGCGCGCAATAAAAATTAAAAGGGTACCAGTGTAAATGGAATATATAGTCTGTAGAAAAGCATAGAAAAATGTTAAAAGCGCTCCTCTGAAATTTCGCTTTATTTATAGCGATATCAACCCATTTATGTCGAGCCATTTAAACAATTGGTGGGTATTTCGCATATAATTCATCATGATTTAACTGGTACGCCTTGAATCGTCCTGAGGATAGGTACTTTGTGGCACCGCTTAAAGTCTGTTGGTGAAAACGTCATAAAAAAACTTCGCACCGGCCGCTTTCCTTTTTTGCCACGAAATATAATTAATATACATCCCTACACCCTACTAGTTCTTAGGGCAAGTTAATTAAATGTATAAAGTAAGTTCACGTTGACATCTTTCCTTTTCGTAATGATTAAATTACTGAACAATCAATGTAAAAGCAAATGATCACACTACTCAGCTTAATCAGCACTTAATCAATACTCAGCATTATTAGCAAGCTTAAAAGGGTGAACACTTCGTTAAACATCAGATTTTTTTGATAGTTACTGATAACTTCGTATATACAAATATTGTTAAAGCATCGCAGTTTCATCGATTACAACATATTTAATGTACCTTATGTATTAGCTGAAATGCCTTCAATTGACTTCTTTAGAACTTCATTTGTAGGCAGAATTGTGTGAGTGAATTATTATTATATTATATATTAATTAATATTAATTGATTAATTAATAATAATATATTATTATATTAATATTATAAGAGTGATACCTTTACATCTATTACCCATTGCCTGTATTATTTGTATGTACGTATGTAATTTCCAAGTAGGAACGTATATAACGTTCCTCGAAATTTAATTTCCAAAGAGCGTAGTTCCAAAAGAAATTTTTTAATGGAATTTTTAGTTTTCATACTAATGAAATTATAGGAAATTTATATTGTATTCTTATCTTTAGAACATTACGTGATATGTTTCGATTCCCTGAACCCCGTAATCTCCGATTACGAAATTTTTGTAACTGAGTTACTAATCTGTCTCTGCTTTATAATTTAATGGGATATTTATTAACCTTATTAATTATTTTATTTGAGTTATTTAATTGAGTAATTATCTTAATTAAATTGTACGTAAGATGTATAAAAACACCGCCGCCATGGACGCACATGGAATATTTATGCTGCGGAAATATTAGATAACACAGATGTGGAAATGAAAAGAATAGGTGTTTTATGGAGTGTGAGTGGATATTTTTTATGTAATAGGCCAGAAACTTTAAGAATAAGTGTTGTGCGATTCCTCAGATCAGGTATATGTAAAAAGACAACCAGTGCACTAGACTGTGCTCATCTTGATGACCACACCATGGAAACGAAGTTGGAATTCCCTTCAAAAAAATTTACTATATAGGTAACTACTTTTGTCGCTTTTACAAAGATTTCTATGTTTCAGCTAAGTACCAAATTATTTAAGTAAAATAATATAAATATTTATGCTGCAATAGCAGATAAGAAACGGCACAGTGAAATAGAACAATTTTATCAAGATTTTGGCAGTATCGGAAACAATTTCGAAATATCATTAAGCAAATAACTGGACATCATAACTTTCTTATATCAAATGTAAAACATTTCCATATGAAAGCGATCCGTAAACATAGTCAATTAAAAGCAAACATCTCGAAATGGGAAGATAAAGATTGTGCCGCAATAGTAGAAGATGAGTTGAATTCAAAATTATCTATCATTCAGAGTAAGAGAGACACCATCGTTTGGAGGTCGAAGAGCGGAAGCATTGCAGAACTTGTATTATACGATAATAAACATAATTTTCTATTAACAAGTTCTTCAGTACTTACTCCAGCTAAGGTATCCTCTAGCGTAGCCTCAGAGATATTTCATACCCCTGGCAGATGTTTGGGTGTGACACCCTATGGCAATTGAATTCCACGCTCCAAATTTAACTATTCCACAAAAATGTCAAAGAGAATGTTTATTTCCAACTTAACAAAGGAAAGGGTTTTTCCAAAGAACCCAGATTTAAGGCCAGAGAGAAAACTAAAATTCTAGTCAGAAACAGTCTTAACTGAGAGAAAAAAAAGTTTGAAATCTTATGAAAGATGAGGGAGCATAACACACTAGCGAAATAAATGAGGAGAGCTAGATTAAAACGTGACCTACATTTTATTTAATTGATAACAGACAAAGGAATATTAAAAATATGTATATATCTATACTATTAATATATATATATATATATATATATATATATATATATATTAATATAAAAGTTATAGTAGCATTAACATTTCCGAATTCCGGATTCATAAGTTTACCTTTTTCAAACAGCGGACCGACATAGAAGGAAATTGACGAAATTTGATGAACTGCTTCCATTCCTTAAAAAATATGACGCTCTGTTGTAATACGTGTCTCTTACTGGCTAATGCAGAAACGGAAATGTACGAACCTACCCTGTGATGCGATGTGATGTGTGAACCTACCCTAACGCTTCCAAATATAGGCGGCTAATAAACTTGATTCATGGCTCTTTGTATGTACGTTAATAAATCAGTAACGCTCATTTTATTATAAACTGGTAAATGTTGATCAGTTTCGGAAGTGATAAATAATTTCCGTTACAGATGTTCTGGGGATAAAGCGATGGTTTGTATTAATAATTCGAAAGTATTGATGTTATTGTGGATTTTTATCGATCTGTGGAAAACTCTTGACGCTAACAGTTCACGTGATTTATTATTTGAAATATCTGTAAATTATTCGTGAAATTTATATTATTAATTTGGTGTATAATCGTATCAGTGATCAGACGTAACCGAATTTAGTCAGAAACGAGTGCTGAGCTGAGTGAGCGTCGAATGTCGAGAAGTAAGCGAAATGTAGAAATGAGAACAATGTGATCTTCCCGCTCACTATACCATACAAGCATAAGCGGTATGAGGTATAACGACGCCTATTACGACGATGTTGCGGCGTTGTTACGGCGACTTTACAGCGGTCTATTAACAGTTTGGCATAGCCAACCCGGTCCTATTGCGCTTCTACCGTATTCTTGTGATCGGTCAAGAATTGTTTCAGTAGCACAGTTATAGTTGACGCACGACATGAATACGGTAGTACATCGAAGATATACTGCCAAAACCGACTAAGTGCAATTTAATTATTTTCAAGATATTCGGTTTTTAACACTCAGGTGGAAAATGTAAATATCGAAGATATACTGCCAAAACCGACTAAGTGCAATTTAATTATTTTCAAGATATTCGGTTTTTAACACTCAGGTGGAAAATGTAAATATCGAAGATATACTGCCAAAACCGACTAAGTGCAATTTAATTATTTTCAAGATATTCGGTTTTTAACACTCAGGTGGAAAATGTAAATATCGAAGATATACTGCCAAAACCGACTAAGTGCAATTTAATTATTTTCAGGATAATCAGTTTTTAAAGCTCAGGTGGAAAATGCAAATATCTTTATGGAAGTAAAATTTTTCTTTAGGACATCACAGAATTGATCGTCAATTTGGGTATATATTTATCAAAATATTGTAGCGAATGCCCCGTATAGGTCGTTGTTAGGGAAAAACAAGTAGTTGTTTATGTAATTGTGAAATTGTGAATACTGACGTCAGTGTAGTACAAAATCTCTGTGTGTGTAAAGACGGTTGTAATTTCGGAAGAACTAAATCTGTTTGTACGTAGAAACGTTACAAATTTGGGGGCCTGTCCGGGATTTGGTGAACCGAAGTAGCGGAAAAATTTTGGTGGACCTGAGATGGCGTACAGAAGTGATGGCGATGGCACGCGGCGGAGAGGCGAGGAGTGCAGTCTGTGCGGCGTTATGGAGTTGTTGAGCGGCTGGCGCGACTCGAGATTCCACAGGACTTACAGCTAAGTTACATTTAGGATAACACTCGAATGGATTGACTGCGTGCGGCTGGCGCGCGTGGCCCGTTTGAGTGCTACACCCACATTTGTAACTCATATTGGGAGACGGGCGCTGTTCATCTTTAGTACAAGAATTGGTGATGGTTGACCACTGGGTTGTGTGTCTGGAGCCATGAAGCAGTTGCTGGGGATTTCAGTAACTGCAGGAGCAGCGAAGGATTTCAAGAGACAGGTCCCTCTTCTACCTGGAGCATTGGATGGGATTGGTCATCCCTGGTGTCTCTGATGGTCAGAAGTAGGATTGGCCTGCTTGGAGGATTTCAAGAGACAGGTCCCTCTTCTACCTGGAGCATTGGATGGGATTGGTCATCCCTGGTGTCTTTCATGGTCAGAAAGAGGATTGGCCTGCTTGATTTCGATTTGCTGCTGATTAATTTTTGTACAAGATTTGCAGTCTAACCCGCTCAATGGAGTTAATCAAATGGATTTGGCAAGGATCAGGCGGAATCTCTGAAGAAGGGGAGAAGCCGTAGCAGTAGCAGCAGTAGCAGTAGCCGTAGCTGTAGCAGTAGCAGTAACCGCAACCGTAGCATTAGCAGTAGCAGTAGCCGTAGCAGTGGCAAAAGCCATAGCTGTAGCAGTAGCAGCAGTAGCAGTAGTAGTAGCCGTAACCATAGCAGTAGCAGCGGTAGCAGTAGCCGTAACAGTAGCGGTAGCCGTAGCCGTAGCAGGAGCAGTAGCAGTTGCAGTAGCTGTAGCAGTAGCCGTAGCAGTAGCAGTAGCAGTAGCAGTTGCAGTAGCAGTAGCTGTAGCAGTAGCCGTAGCAGTAGCAGTAGTAGCAGCAGTAGCAGTAGCCGTAACCGTAGCAGTAGCCGTAGCCGAAGCAGGAACAGTAGCAGTTGCAGTAGCGGTAGCTGTAGCAGTACCCGTAGCAGTAGCAGTTCGCTGATATGGAAGTAGATCGTCCGAGGGTCGAGGGCGACCCTGAAGACGGGGAGGGATAGTGTAGCGAATGCCCCGTATAGGTCGTTGTTAGGGAAAAACAAGTAGTTGTTTATGTAATTGTGAAATGTAATACTGACGTCAGTGTAGTACAAAATCTGTGTGTGTGTAAAGGCTGTTGTAATTTCGGAAGAACTAAATCTGTTTGTACGTAGAAACGTTACAATATATTGGTGTTCATATACAATCTTCAAATATACAAAATATGTAGAAATTAAATTACAATTATTTGAGACATTTACTTCAAATTAAGGTAGTGATCTCTCTCTGTATCAGTATGACATAAAGGACTTATTCAGTCTGTAATGGCATTATAATATTTGGTAGGAAATCCATTATGAATTCTTAAGTTAATGTTCTTAATGTTAGTATATGTAAAAGAAATATAAATTTATCGCAGTAATTCTTTTCCTTGTTCAGTTCGATTTTGATACTCGTCGTAGTTAACTGGTTTTCCAACTGAATATCTTCTGATTTTTCTTCAAAAAGCTTAGTTTAGTACACAATTTGCAACAGTACAAAAAATAGAGCCTCAGTTAGTGACAAATTTATTACCTTTTCATACGAGGTACTCATAAGACGAAAAAGTATTGTTTTCGGGTCGATTTTTGGGATTTTACATATTGCCTTCCCTGTGCACGAAAAATATATTTCTGAAAAAATATCACTTCGTTTATGTATGTACACATTTAGGTCGAAATTCTCTCATGATTTGTGATTAGTGAAAAACTGACACTTCCATTTGGACGAGAAAATTTAAATCTATGCCATTTTTGTTAAAAATTCTTTAAATGAGAAGTGCACTGTACTCTCATCATTTTGATATCATCTCCTATCTTTACTGTTCCAATGCTTTTCGTACTTCTTCCATTTAGTCTACTGTTTAATCCATTCTGACTCCTAAAATCATTATTTAGACTGATCCTTTCGGACGAGTGTTTTGCTCTTGTGAATTTTCAGTATTTCTAAATTTTTCCCAAAACGGCATTACAAATTTTTACTAAGTTTTACATCTCAACTACTACACTGTATATCTATAATTTTATTTTTGAACATTGTCCTCTCAACACATCTAAACGTGCACTTCCCTTTTGAGAATTTTCAATTTTCCTATATTTTCATCAAGATGGCTCCCATGGTTAATTACATACTTTAAAATATGCTTTAGTTACTTTACCGTAAAATTTTATTTAGAATATTTCTTTTCTAAAGCTGCTCAATAGTAAAGGTCACTTTGCCTTGTGAATTATCACTTTTTCTCAATTCCACCACATATAGCCTTACGTTTTCATAATAAACTATAAACCTGCATCACTACGTTAAATATCTACAATTTGTTTTTGAAACATTTTTCTGTACACGTACCCTAAAGGACACTTTACTTTATAGCATTTCCAGTGCTTGTTAGTTTCCTTAAAAACGGCATTTATTTATTTTAAGAGATTTACTTAATGTTAACCTTAGCTATTTAATACCTATGACTTTTCTTGAAAACTTTCTTTTGTACCATTTCCATAAAAAGCACTTATTTTATAAATAGGTCAGAAATATATAAATATAAATCTTTTATAAGATATATCTTTCTCATAGCCGTCATTTTCATTTGAAACATGTTTTTTTTTTTTAAATTACTTTAAAGGGCAGTTTACTCTTGAAAATTTCCTAAGGGCATGACAATATACGTAGAGGATGATTTTGTTTGAAAAACTGTAACTTAATCGGTTTTTGTATTATATCCCCGATAGGCGAAATTTCACGTGAAATTGTTTAAATTAGCATAAAATACAGTAACGGTACCATAAAGATCAAAAGATCCGTCCATGCCTGGATCTGGCACGAACAAAAAATTTTCAAACTTTCTGAACCCTGAACAGTCCTTTCTTAACAACCGAAAAGGTCACGCCAAAATTAACTTTTCTCGAAAATATCCAGGCATGTACTCACTACATAAACGATACGATACTAGCTGTTTACGTCTTCGCGGTTTTATAAATTTTGGTCGAAAAGTAATTTCATTATAACTTTTAATTCCATTAACAGCATTGCATTTATTCTTAATAATACATTTAATTACAGATCTCGCAACCGAGCCCGCCGAATTAAAATTTAATTAAAAGTGAGATTAATGTTTGCAAAGGGAAAACAACATTAATTTATTCATTATTACTTTACATGTACGCAGAGAGGAGCGGAAAATTCAACGCGTGCTGGTCGGGAAATGCAGTCGAGGGAAAAATGGAGGCATGGTGAGAATTGTAACGTTGGAAACTGATACGGTTCAGGATCGTCAAAATGAAAGTCGGTGCTTATATTTTGCTTATCGAAATGGATTAGTAAAAATAAGAACAGGGTGCCATAACGCATTGGATTAATGGAAAAACTTTTGAATTTTTCAGGTTTCAAAAATATTTTATCGAAAGCAGTAAGTACTTTTTGGAATATTTAAATTCTTCGCTCTGACACGCATACGCATAGTGCTCTCGCGTTCGTACTCACGGCCGAATAATTTTTGTGTTTAAGGGATTTTTGATCATTCCAATTTGTCTGACTGACTAAATATAATTTTGTAATAGTTATCTTGATAACATATTTAAAAAATCAGACATTAAAAAATAAGTAAAGTTCGTTTATTTTTGGTGGAGCTTTAAAGCGTCTGACAAAAGTTTTGGTCCATGAAAAGTGTCTGATACTTGCGATACTATTTGAGAATGATATTTTATTAAATATATACCAAAATCAGCCATATAAATTTAAGTTAAGTAACTCTTATTTTTAGTCACCTTTCTCACCTGGTACCTGCCCAGGTGTCACTGGGCAAACTTCACAAACACGCAGGTATACAAAGTACATGAGACACTACTGAGAACTTAAAGTTTCATCTTTTAGATAATAAGTTATGTCTTATCGCTCTGGGATCTTGGAATATAGAGTGTCATTGTGAGTGAACATTTCGCACCTTAGCAGTGTGCATCGTCAGCGCGTATATAAAAGTTTACATTACTTCACCTTAGCCGAGCCGTAATCGCGCTTCCTGTTTACATTAATTTTTCTTGACCGAGCCGTTATCGCGTTTCTTATTTTTTTTTTGAGAATTGTGGAAATTTCGTGGTAGTGAAAATATAAAAAATTTACAATTTACATAAAGATTCGATCAGAACTAAAAGGAACTATTTTCATTTATTCAGCATGTGAGTTCTTAATATCATTTTATTTATGGCATACTCGTTTAAGTTGATAACCATCACATTTCTCTTAAAAATCCAAGTGTCTACACTACGACATAATACTGACGAATTTTATGAAAGGCAATTGCCCTACGGCTATGGACATAATCTCTTCATCGTTTCCTCGTAAGATTTTATGTATGCACCCACCATTCTCTTGCTAGTGAAGTTACCTTTTATTACACTTTTAACCTTTACGGCCTCCTGAAAATGGTGCAATTTTAAAGTGCTCATGTCACACCGTACAACAATTTTTTCCTCATCCGTACTTCTCCTGCCCTTTCTACGGTAGCCTCAGGCCGACATAATCCGTAATTATCATTAATAAAACAGATCATACCGTGGAGAGGGGTTGGACGAGCGAATATTCAAGTACGGGGAAGTCATTAACATAAACATCGGTCTCGTCCAATTCTCCCTCGTGTTTATGACAGGCGGAAACGTTGCGACTTTTTGCCCCGTCCCCGTTTAAATTAGATACTAGACAGTTGACTACCGGGGTTTTGTGATGGCCCCAAATGACTACTGATGCCCGACGCCGACGATTCTGGGGGTTCGAGGATGTTTTTTCCTTTCCCGGTCCCGTTTTGAATAATGAGACGGCCGCTGTTGTTGCGGCGGGAATTTTTATGTCGTATTCCTTTTTTTTTCTTATTAGTTCAGGCGGTCCCCGCCATCCCCGAAGGAAAGAAATTGGGGCGAAGAAAAGGGCTCACCCAGAACACATCAAGAGTTAAACGTAATTACAAGGGCTTGTTGTTTAACTCGGATCTCAATTGGTCTGAAACGTACGTCCCAGTTTACTTTGTCGTCTAGGGAAGACTAGAGCAGAGGGTGTATGCTATGGTGAGTTCAATAAGAACGCAATTGGGTTTGACCAAATAGTACAAATCCCATAAGACCTGCATTGATGTCAGACGCAGGCCTCCCCACTAGAGAAATTGTTCCATAATTTTTGATGTGAAGACCCGAAGACTCTTTTATTTTATTACAATTACAAGTGTGATATTGAGGCTATTGGGAATAATTTTGTTCTCTAGGCTAGTATCGACAACGTTCTTGAAGTAAAAATATAAACTATTTTCAAGTGACCTTATACAATTACATATTTCAAAACCTTTATAAAACGGTGTAGCTTACATTGCAAATTTGTTCTATAGTAATTATATGCTGGTGTTTCCCGGCTACTTCAATAACACTCGATAAGTTATTTTTTATGATACTGCTGTATGATTTAAAACTGTTAAAACAGTTACCCAATACTTACTAAGCTACTTGCGAAGGTTTATATAGTTTTTTCATTAGTGATGCCCAAAATAATTTTTAAACTATTTCCCTCTCAGGAAAATATTTTAGAGAGAATTAATGACTTCCACTTGCGCGCCACAAAGCTGTAACCATAATATAAACTATACTATACCACTAAATACTCTTAGCTAATATACCATTTATTTAAGTTTGGGGCTTAGGTAACTTTGGCTGGCTTGTAGCCGCTTCGTGTGGTGTCGACCTAATTTAATCTCTCTTCTTCACATCCTTAAAATGTACTGATCAAGTCCAAAGTAGACTATTCCCAAAGATAATATCATTGTCTTTGCTATTATTTTATTTTGGATTAGTGGTAATAAACTCTTAGACTTTTAGTGGAGGGTCCATTTATACAACCACCCGCCAAGTGTGTAAAATTACATCAAAATTGAAATGTCACGAAAAGTTAAGAAAACAAGGGTACATCAGACTGCTAATTGAACTCTTCTCCTTTTATTTTGGTTAACCGTATATTACAGTTGAATACTTTGAAGATCCTGCATATAATTTTTGCCTTAACGAAGGCTTAATGTATTAAAACTTGCCCGACAGTTCTTTTGAAAACGAATGTTGGCTTGAATAAGTTACATTTCTGTTTCCTCTAACGAAGTAAAAAGTTAAACAGGGGGTGTTTTTGTTCGGTCTTTTCGACCCTTTGTAGGCTGCTATGCCATCATTTGAATATGATCGCGGTGGGCCGTAGTTATCATCTCAAACGCATTCAGAAGTAACGAGCAGAGCTGCATAATTAAAATTGACAGAGTAGATATCAATTTAGCAATTATTAACATTTTTTGAGACTTTTTGTGATTTAAGTGTTGTTTGAGAAAAAGGGAAGGTTTTTGAAAGACATGTACAGACACACATTTCAGGTAGCACTCACATCTGGACATGTGAGAGCTACAAAATAGCTATAAAATTGCAATAAGCTTTAAGCTGCAATAGCATTTGTTTCTCGAAAACAAACAGACCCGCAAAATTAATTCTGACGATCAAAATTACCTTTAAGTTCTGCTACTCTTCGTGGTGATATATATATATAAATGGACAACCGTAGCTTAATAAATAGATGACTCTCTTAGTTTGCGACAAATTTAGAAATTCCTTATATATATCCCGTGTTTCCCTGAAAATACGATCTACACCGAAAATAAGCCCTAGTACGATTGTTACGGACGATAGACCCCGAATATAAGACCTATTGCAAATCAGGATTAAACCTAACAATCTCAGGATACTTTTTAAGGATTTCTAGGTACATTCGGGATAGTCCCTGCATAATCACTTCGTATCCTCATTTAACACGTTAATGATTATCATTTAATGCTTTTCTAGGTTCCTTAATTCCAGGAAAAATTAACAGTAACATTTTAAGGTCCCGTTTTGTCCAAATATAAATACCAAAACCGCAAAACATTTATTTAATGTCTCACACATGTTGTTCAAGTCAGGTGAATTGATGATTTGTGTAGCAGCGAACGGGGTGAGTACATGTAGAATTACTTTTTTTTACATAAACATTTTCCTACAATTTTATTTCAATGTTTTAATAATAATTTTGTATTATGTGCACAGGTAATTTAATATTCTGGTCCCCAGACAAGATGAGCGCAAAACGAAAGAGCTATTCCTTTGAATTCAAGAAAGGAATCGTGGAGGACTCCAGGGACAAGATTCTTTCAGTCTTCTGCAAACAGGAGAATTTGGATCTTCGAATGATCCGCAAATGGAGAGTGGAATACGATAGCCTTGTTCAACCGGTTGGCAAAAGTATGCCAAGAAACGCAAATGCAGATGAGGTCGGCAGCTATTGTTCCCTGAGTTAGAAAAAATCATTTTCGACAGGATCGTTAGCAGGAGAGCAAAAGCTTTGGTTGTTTGCAGGGCTGACATTCAAAAATTTGTCCTTGCAAGAGCACCTCAGTTAGATATATCCCTAGAAGAATTCAAGGCATCGCAGCAATGGCTGAATAACTTTTTTCGACGATACGAACTATCTTTGAGAAAATCTACAACGCTGTCCAAACTGGAAGAACCCGAAGTAATTAAACGTGCACTTGCATTTAAATCCTTTGTTGATAGTATCGATTTTTCAAAATAAACTCTGCAACGTGATTGCTATGGATGAAACTGCAGTGTATATGGGCCAAGGAACTCAAACGACAATTGAACAGATCGGTACCTGGTACATCTACGTTCCCTCGACTGGATACGAAAGTACACGGGTAACTTGTATATTGGCAATCCGTCTGGATGGGACTAAAGCTCCACCTCTAATCATCAGTAAGGGGAAGAAAGATAGAATTGAACATGTTTCAGGCATTTATGTTCTTCACTCCGAAAAAGTCTGGTGCACTCAAGCTGTTATAAGGAAGTGGGTCGATTTAATGTTTCCTCTTGATCTGAGAGGTAACCAAAGAAGTCTACTGGTCTGGGATTCAACCAGCACTCATCGCCCTAAAGTCATGAAGAACTTTCTTACTATCTTCAGACTCTTAACATTGCAATTAACAATTCATTTAAGGACCATTTACGCAAGGAACTCAATGACTATGTTGCCAACAGAATGGAAAGAAATCAGCGCGTAAACTTTGTGAAGTCTAACCTGTATGAAATCGTGACTTGGGTAAAGAATTCTTGGGAGAAAATTACCGACAGTTGTGTTGCTAATGCACTACTAGCGGGATATATGGATAGAAAATATTCATTCCAGGAGACCTATATTGCTACACATAAGAGATTGGGACCTTTATTCGAATTGAAAACAGCGTTATCTGAAAATCGAATCGAAATTTAGGATTTGGAGATTTATGACGATGTTGTGGAAAATTGAATGTATTAGAATGAGTATATGAATAAATAGTATAGAATGAATTATGATTTTATACCCTTATGGTCATGAGATGTAAAAACCTCTCCTCCGATATTAAGCCCTAGGGCATTTCGTCAAGTAAAATTTAATATAAGACCCGGTCTCATTTTCGGGGAAACACGGTATATATATATATATATATATATATATATATATATATATACATATACAAGTGCTACCGTAGCTTAATAAATAGATGTATCTGTTAGTTACTTTTGCGACAAATTTTGAAATTCTTCTAAGCAAATTGGTATGAAAAAAGCATCAAATAAAACCTTTAGGGTTGGTAATATCATTCTAATTGTAAATAAATAATTCGAAAGGTGTTAGGCCAAACATTTTTGATATACAAAGTTTCATTTCGTTTATTCTTAATTGATATAATATTTACTAGTTTTCCTTTATTACTTCCCTATGATACCGTAAGAGATACCAGGATAATAATCCATTTCATTATAGATGACTCTGATTACATATTTTATTATATAGGTGTAATATTATTTTATTCCAATTATAATAATAATGATTATATTATCAAAATAATTCCAAAATATATTGTTATAGATTTTTTGCTAACGTCAGGTGAGTCCTAATTTCATATAGGGTATTTTTACTTTATTATAACATTTTTGTTGTTTGTTTTTGTAATAACAAGGTTTTTTGGCGTGGTTGTTGAGTCAAAACAAAGAAAATAATTATATTATAAATAAAATAACAAAAAAATAGATATAGAAATATTTGTATCAACTCAACTTTTCTCAGTATTATTTATGAAGTATTACGTTTCGAGAAAGCAAATCTCAAAATTATGTCTGACAGGCATGAAATATAGGATTATAAAAAGTTTCTATAGAACTTGCATATCGCACCGTTGAGAATAGTTTTCCGCCATTAAAGCAGCAAAGCTTCTTTAGGTGCTTTATTTAAATTTATAATAAATTTTCCCTAACCCTGAACTCGCCATAAATTTTAATTCTTGGTAAAAAATATCGCGTAACATACTGAAAGAAAATTTTCGACCAATGTCATGTAGAGCGTTAAACTATATATATGACGTATTCATCTGTACAAGAGTACACTTACGCAGGTTATTTAAAAGAAAAATTTTTAAAAGAAATTGCATTACATTGACTTATATTTAAAAAATTTTGTAACAGTTGTAAAACGAGTAAATCGATTATGTTTTTCTGAAACATTCAGTAATTGCATAATCTTATTAGTTTGATGCGTTTGAAGCTCTCAGAGTTTACCTGTTTTTTGCGTGATTTGGATCTGGGAATCGCTCAGAAATCGCTAAATGGTACCAGAATGCCCCTTAAAATCGTACATTTAATTTTCAAGATTTCTAAGAAACAGTTAATTTACGTCAGAAATAATATCCAATTTAATTTCTATTTCAAAATTAATTTCAGATATGGAGTAATGAACGGTTTTTGGTGCCTTCTTGTGCAACGGAGTGAATGGCAGAATTTGCATTTATAGGACGAAAATATCTAAAATTTACTCATAAGCAACCATTGTAGACTTGCCCTTTAGAATTTCCACATAAGCGGGTCCTTCAAAATTACCCTAATAAATATATAACCAACTACATATTAAGAAGTTTTTCCCCAGAAATTGGTGCAATATTTTTTTGAAACAAATCAATCGAAAAATAAAATGTTTTTTGAAATATGTACTAAACTACATATTTTGGACAATAAATGACACAACCACTTGAAGACTGAGAAGTTTTACTTTAGAAACCATAAGGAAACGATTTTTACTAAAATTTTGATGTGTACAATAATTCATTTAACGCTCGAATATTCTTGGCCGGAAAAACAATCAATTTGTAGTAACCTTTTATTATCGGCTGGATCAAATTAATCTTACTGATCAAACTGAGCTTATCAAATTGATAATGAAAGAGTTACATCTGACCATTGTCACGATTCGCTGAATCTACCTAGAGTTAATATAATGGCTTTCCTCTAGTGAGCCACAACGATTTGTTTCTTCAAAGAAATAAAATACTGCAATTATTGTGTGGCAGAATACAAAACAAATGCAAAAGTACTTCGAAACAGATATTTTGATACATTTCGGGATATTTGTAATAGATTCCAATTTCACTTAGTATGATTTTTTCGTGATGTTCCATCGAGTTAAACACTGAATATATATTAATATATACCGAACTCTCATTTTTCCCATGTATATCCCGTTGTTTTTTCTACAAAAGCTAGCTCTATCTAGATCAATCAGTTGACGATCAAATAGAATCTGCGAATTTCGACGGTCCCAACGCCAAAATTTTTCGAACGCTATTTGATTTCGTTGTTTAACTTTTTTGCCACACACGCACACGCATGCAAAACGTGGAAAATCTAATTTGGTGAAGTGGCTTTTTCTTTCGTTGAAACGGCCCCTGGAGTTCCTCAATTTATAACGCCCCCTTAAAAATATTATACGTTGTGATTAAATTAAACCGACTGGGGGAGAACGAGAAGAGTTTATTTTACTTTGAAAACTACGTAGGTAGGTACCAAAAATAAGGTTTTTTAACTTTTGTGTTTATGTCGTCTATCTGATGTTGAGATTTGAGTGCAAAGTGGAGATAAAAGTTAATCCCATGGTAACGGAAATATGCACGTCGTTTCAAATGATCATGATTTATGTAAGAGATCGTAACGTTTTATTTAATTTTAATTTAATTAATTTCCTATTACAATTCTAGGCAAGAACGGGTATGGTATTTTATGTAAATCTAAGCAAATTTCCAGAATTTCATATGATTCCTTCACAGTAAGGCAAGGTGAATCAAATTCCATCTCTACTACTGAATTGGGCTGTTTAACCACCCCAACTGAGCACAGTGTTGTGAAAACATTTGTTAAAATAAGTTTTTTGACATGGATACATATGGATTTATGAAAATTCCAATGACGTTAATTTCAGTTACAGCTGATAAATTTCTGAAAATTTTTCTGATGACTTAACTCTACTCTATAACTCTCCACTTTTAAATAAAAGTGACATAAACTGTTAGAAAAACTTAACGTAGGGACTCAGTTCTAATGTTTGATATGATTGAGGAGGAGTGGTAAGTCATGTATGATAATTTTGATTAAAACACATATAATATATCCTCTAGGAAGCTTCTTTGGCGATTATTAAAATATTTTTGTTATCAGTATCTACTTACCAATGTTCAAATAGATTGAATTAAATGCTGATCAAGTTGTGTACCACAGCTTTAGTTTGGATTTTTTGAAAACATGAAGAAACTAGAAACTGCTAGTTTCAATTCGATATTTATATGGTGATATTAGGATTTATAGCGCCAAAATCTTAGAAATATTAAGAAAAAAAACGTTTTTATTGGAGTTCTCTTGCAATGAGTATAAGTTACGTTGCGCAAATTTTTCTTAATTCCTTCCAGTGAGAGAGACATTTAATTCTAAAAACTTGCATCCTGACTCCCAGAGGTAAATATGTTTCGTCTAAAGAAACACTTTTTTTTTTCAAAAAACTATGCCTTGTAGTCAATCACCACGCTTCTGGGAGTATTTTTAATACCACTCCGTCTCCAAAAAGTCGTCAGTCTCTTTCTAAAGTTTGTGATTTAAATGACGGTGTAATTAAAAACAATTCCCCAAGAAAACAAAACTTTTCAAAAAATTCGCTTCCTAGCGGGAAAATTAAAAATTGTGCCTAACAAATACCATGTTTAATAAATATACAACAGAATTCTTTTTACATTACAGACATCTAGTTAAAAAATGTGTTGCTATATAATTTACAGGAACAAATGCTCATTATGGTTGGTTACGACAAGAAAGAAATTTTGCTGTTGCCTTATAACAGACTTGTGTTGCCTTGTGTAAGTTCCCTTGGAAGTAAAGGCTAAAACTTCCATCCCCCCTACTATTCGTGCTCGAATCAGGAAATTTTATTTTTGTCCAACATTTAAAATTGAAATGAACTGGAAAAAATATGTCCTCTATTTGATGAAATGGGAATGAAAAGTGATTTTAATTTCCACAAGACTATGATATCGTAGAATGTTTCCAAGATCTGGGTCACCTAGGTCGAGATTTAACTGTCGAGAAACATGCATGGGTCTCTCTTGTTCCAGGTTTGCATTCTAAATGGAAATTACCTTCATCGTATTATTTTTGTGGCAACACTATCCCTCCTGTACACTCGAAATTAATTATAATTCGTATCATTAATCATTTAATAGGCGCTCGATTTTTACCAAAGTGCCCGATCGGAGTAGCTCAAATAGGTTGACATTAAAGACTCTTAAAGTATCTCCTGAAAAAACATTTTTCTTTTTGTGAGAATCACCAAAATTTATTCCCTGTACGACGTCCTGCATTTGTTTAAAAGTATTCCTATTAAAATTTTGAATTATAATTTAAATGTGAATGATAATACGTTTAGTTTCGATGTAATTAGGGAGATGTATAATCATGATTTAAAAACCAATACCCCAAGAATGTTGACAAAAATAACCGAAAATCATATGTATTTCAATGCGTTCCATATAATGACTGGCTCATTAACGTTACAAACATTTTCTAATATTTTACTGCTCTCAAATTCTCTGTTTGCCATTAATTTAATTGATAACATCATAAGTTCAATCACAGCATGCTATTTGAATACCATGAATTACCTGCCTGACGCTCTTAAAAGTGAAATGATCCATATTCTTCTAACCCGTTCAATTGTTTACTAAATACAAAATATGTATGTCGCCCATTATGCTTCGATGAATTTATTTAATCTACTTCTTTGATTTTACTTGTGGGGATGAACAAATACAAAACAATAACATTTGTCTAATTATATGTAGATAAAATCAAGATGTGTGTGAAAATATATTTTTCATTTTACGGCACAGAACTGCAGCTAGATCTTTTTGGCTTGCATTTCGCATCCACGCGATTTCATTTAAATTTATTAGGTTCTATCGATGAAAGCAACTGTATCGAATAAAAGGATTACACCTTAAATGTTCCAGAAGAATTTAAACTTTTGGTCGTGAAACACTTTCACTTCTAGTTTTATCAATATGATAGTTGGTTCATCTAAATATTTAACAAGTGGGCCCCTTGAGGAATGTTCTGTAGTGTATTATGCGAGCTATCTAGTTCATGTCACAGTCACTAAGTATATTTGTGGAATATGTGACAAACGATGCTTTGTAACATGTTATATAAGGAAGTATATTTACTATATAAAAATTACGCTAAATATTATTAAAATACCAATTATAAAAAGTTATAACCATTATAATAACATTTATCATTTCTTGTGTTAAATAACTGATACAAATAAAACGACTTGAAAAACAATTTCTGGTATTTGTCCGACAATCTCTAATCGGTAGCTTCGAGACGTTAGCTTCAGAGAAATTTACAGATTGTGTAACTTATACGAATCCTGTTGCGAATCTCTTCATGCGAAATACTAATAAAGGTTTCATTGATTAATAGCAATCCTGCCCCGATACCATTCTTCTTCGCTACCATCTATCGATATTTTTATTAACTGAAACACAATAACCTCCTAATGGATGCCACCTTTTCAAAGCATGGATATTTATGGGGTTTGTTTTGAAGCATTAGGTGGACAGTCTGTAACGAGTCTTCTGTGGTAATAGGGTTAAGTACAATATCGTTAGCTAGACTTCGCCTAACGAATGGTTATGTATGTATATGACATACGAAAAAAAGACTTTATTATTATTTATATGACAAAAGCAGACAATCTTATTTTAGATAAATTATGCTTATACATATTTTTTGTGTACATACAAAAAGAATAAGGAATAAAAAATTGAATAGAAATTAGCAAAATTATACCTCAATAAAATTTAATTTGGAAAACTTTTAATAACGCTCGTTTTAATGACATCCTTCTTTCTTGTGAAGCAATCCCTGTATCTATATTGTCACAAAAAAATTTTTATCGAAAAAAGTTTAAAATATTGCGGTTTTTTTTATTTATTCCCACTTGGTTTTTTGCATTTATGTTGCCAACAAAACATTATTTTCTTCAAGAAGTATCACCTAGAAAAGAAATTTAATTCTCTACGAAAAAGCCATCACCATATTATGTATATACTAAAAGCCAGAGTTTTAGACATGTTTTAAAAAGTATATATTGATTTAAATTTGCCCTATCTTCAACAATGCAAGCCGAAATTTAGTAGCACATTATAGTTTTTCCTAATTTTAGTACCAACATAAACCATATTCTATCATAAAATTACTCTTATACAATTATTTTTTATTACCCCATTTATTTTCTAATGGCAAATCTTATTGCTATCAAATTATTTATTATATTATTAATTATTATATACATAATATCATCAAATTACCTAATTAGGGACACTGTTAGATTATACTACGTAAAAGTATACTTGACTTTCTCTAATTAAAAAAAAATTGCTACAAATTCTCTGTGGAGAAGTCTATAAACGTGTCATAATTATTTTCGAACGGGGAAACCTTCAAAGACGAATCGTTCTCAAAATTTCGAGATTGAAGGGATTTACAATTCGCTTCAGGACAACAGTTCTGCAGAAATATTTACAATTCTTTCCCCGTAGTACCGTTACATGCTACAAAGTACATCGAGAAATATTGTTCTGTAAATATTTTAACTTTCCTTGCTATATGAATAAGTTTTCCTGTTTTGAACCAGTTTCTCCTGGATTCAGAATCTCCGTCCTTCGACGTAATCGCCTTACTTTCTTTATTATTGTAGTTGAATTTTTTGTTACACCGGTATCCTCAATTACATAAACGATTCACATGTTTTTCAATGATGTTTTGTACGTTCATTTTCGTCTTTTTGTTGAGGTCGCCGGTAATTGTGCTCCACTTTTTCTGGAGCTCTGCTGACGTTTTGTTATCGGTAGCTTGGGAGCAATCGTGTCCCGTTGTTTATACTCTGTTATTTTTTCGTTTCTTGATTGAATTTGCATTTTCAACTGGCAAATGACATTTTTGTTGTTTAATAAATTAACATAATTAGACAACTAACTGGATATGTTGATCATTTCATTATCTGCTGTCTTCGATTACATTAAAAAGTAATGTTCTGAAGAGAAAAGCTAAATGAAAATTTTTGTACGTGGTATCGTGAATTATTAACCGGAATAGTTTCTCCAGATACCTTTTCGGATTTTAAAAACGTCAACGAGTATTTACCCTGTACGAAGAATCTCGTACTATAAATGGAAAATGTGAATGTGGAACAGTTAATTGAAATACGCACTTTTTCAAACGTTTTAATTCGAATAATTTGGTTGGTTTTCACTCGTTTTGCAACGGTACCTCTGGCAATTTTTCGCTGTGCTAAAGGAAATACAAAAAACCTCAAAGAAATTACATACAATAGTCCCAAATTATATATTTAAAACTGGTTTTTATATTTAAAAATAATACTTTTCTTTTTGTAGTTGAATCCTTATATATTTCATCAAGGATTCAATTTTCCTATTAATAGTAGTAGTAGTAGTTTATTTATATTAATACGAGTGCACGCAGGGTGTTCATACACGTCTATGTACATAAGCTTCAAACTAGTAGTCAGGTAGGTAAACAATACACAAATATTTTTACACTAAGTATACAGCACATTTAAACAATTAACGCATGGACTAATACTCTCACATGATAATTGGAAAATAAAAATGAAAGAAAAAAGAATTTACATTTTAAAGATACTAAAAGTAGAAATTAATTTTAATATATTACCAGTCAATTTCACAAGTCATATTCATAAATCAATCTGACTACTGAGGTACTCATCCAAGAAGTAAAGGGATTTATACAAAAGATATTTTTTATAATCTTTTTAAATGGCTTTGTGGAATTTCTCGAATTCTAGTAGGCAATATATTGAAAATTTTTGCCTCGTAGTAGCTAGTATCCCTACGAATTCTCCCCAGTCTGTGATAACCAACGTTAATGTATGCCTATGCCTAGTACCATAATCATTTATTTGACTTGGAGTTACAGCATTTACTACATTTTTCTTAATATACAGCAGACAATCAAGAAAGAATTCACTTGAAAAAGTTGGTATATTATATTGATGAAAAACATGTCGACAGCAAGATCGAAGATTTAATCCACCAATTATCCGAATACAACGTCGTTGTAGCTTAAAAATACACATCGTGTGAGATGAGTGGCCCCATTCAAGTATTGCATAGGATAGTCTAGCGCCGGAAGTAGTTTAGAAAAACCAAATTTTAGTTCTCGCTGGTATATTAGTGTTTAGAATTTTTCACACTCAAGGATAAAAGCATCAGAGTTATTATTACCATCACCCACAGGTTGATTTATAAAATTCCAGTCAGTCTTCTCAACAGTATCATACATATTGAACAGAACTTCCTGAGTAATGGGCCTGTAGTTAACCCTATCAAAAACTTTATAGCGTGTTGTTATTTCGAGGTCAATCAGAATACCAGAATGATCTGATAAACCCATTAAGCCAAAGCGTTTGATAATAAATCGATTGCAATCTAAGTTAGTACAAAATAATATCCAAATATGAATTGCATCGGGTATTAAAGTAACAACTTTTTGAAAATTCATAAGAGTGAACTAAATTGAAAATGCAATAGTTTTAGAATCAGAAACATCTTTAAGACGTACACTAAATTCTCCTTTGATAATAATTCTGTTGTTCATTTTAATTGAGTTGAGTACAGTTGACTATTAAACGAATCTTTTAATATTACCATTAGATGACCTATGGACCGTAAGCATGTTGCAATTTGGGTTTTTTAACCATATTCCTATAATTTCGCAGTACAATTCCTCAGAGTGCTGGGCAATATAGCTTAATGCTTGTTAATGATGATGCTAAAATAACCAATTAGAGAGATCTTTACAGTTACTTGCCACTTTGGTTTGTTCTATTAGACTATTGGGCAACTCTTGTAGGTATCTTATGATAATTAATTAAACCCAGACAGGTCAGAATACCTTTAACGCCCTCTCATCATTCGCATTTTCGGGTAACTCCTAAATGGAAGATAATATTTGCCTTTTCTTAGCAATAACGATACTTTCGCGAAAATAAAAATAAAACGGCAGGTGGTACATCGATAGTTAAACTGACATCTTACATTAAAACTGAAAGCTAATCGTGTCGAGTTATATAATTTAACACCAACGTTAAATTGTTTCCACGAACGTCGTAAAGTGGGACAATGGGTCAAAATTATTTATACAATGTTTCAATTGAAAAATATACCTGATTCCTTGTATGTCAAATAATTTACAAATTTTCAGTGGTAAACAATATACATGCTGTCCTCGGATGAAGCTGACAAATAGGAAAAATTTGTTACTCAATTGCCGTCGGAAAGTTTTTATAGATGAAAATTCTGTATTCTAAACAAGCAGATTAGATCCTGCTATATAGTTAAATATAATGCAGAGCCCAGAAAACGTGCAACAGTCAAAAAATAAAGTACGTAAGTCATCAGCACTGATAACACGTTCATTTGAATATGCATGTAGATGCAGAAATTTGACAGTATGCATAGGAAAAGAATTTATAACAAAATCAATAAAAAAATATCTACTGTATTACGTATACTGTGAGATTGTCATTTCATTTTGTCGTCCATCGTCTATCGCCTTATTGAGAAAACATTTGGATTTTAAAAGTGAAACGACCTATTCTTGTCTATCAGAGGTCGTGATGAAAAAATAAAGTATACGAATTGGTTCACGTGATTTTACTGGCAAAAAACTTATGCTAACTAACAAATCAAATGTAAAGGTCCAGGTCCCAAATGTCCCTTTTTATTCAAATCCCTCCGGTACAATCAAATTTAACTTAACTAAGTCTCAGATTTGACAAACTTACTCGAAATCCCGTCAACACATTACATATCAGGTTATTGTAATACCTAAGCAAAAATATCCCATAGGAAACAAATTCTCACCTCATAAAGGATTCAGATCTCAATATAATGGCCTCAGTAGTCGATTGTAAGTCATAAACGCTTACCTTTCACGACGAATCACGCAAGCACAGTTTGTCCCTGTAGTCTGGAGAAAACCGTCTCGAAGTTAGGGCACTCTCTGCCCATGCCTATATTGGTCAACCCTGATTACCGATATTTCGATGTTCATTAGTCCAAGGAACAACTAGTCATTCCTGGTTAAACCGAATTATCACGTCGACAGGCACTCTTTACGATAACATGTCAGCTAAAATTTAACTGACTTCAACCCTTTATTAATTAAATTCAAAATGTTTCTTCTTTTTAGTCAGAACGATACGCCAGTCACCATCCAGAGATGACGACCGAGTCACACTTCCTATCATACTTTTTATGTTTAAGTTTAACGAATCAACATTTATTTTGCCACCTGCAGTTTAGTCCACCAGTCCGTAAATAAAAATACCCATTGTAATTCCCCATTAGACTAACATCACGAAATCGCGACGTAGGCAATTAATATCACGAATTTCGGCCATTATACGCGCACATCGAAAACTCTCAAAGTATATCAATTTTTTTTCACTGTATTCAATTTTTTTTATCAAAGGCTATATAGGCTTTTTATATAAGTGCTGTCCAAATTTAAATGGAATCGGTAAAACATAAACAAAGTTATTAACAAATTGATGATTTTGAAAATTTATTTGAGTATCATTCCTTTTATGAAACTGGCAAAGGCAAAATATAATTTAAATTTGACTTTAGAAAAACCGTTGCCTAACAGAGAGTGATTAAATAATTTATGTTCATACTTTTATTCATTTATTCCTAAATTATGTTGAACGGTAGAACGATGAGAACTATTACCATCAAGAATATCGGTAAAGACAATAATAAGTAATATCAATAATAATAAAAATTGGTTATATTATTTACTATGTTGCATTACTATATTACAGTACTGGTTAAGTTTGTATAAATATTTTATAATTAGTAGAGATGTTAGGTGTAACAATTGGTTGTTAAATATTTTTTAAGCGAAACAAAATTCAACATCACAAAAAATTTATGTAAAACATCAATTAAAATATCTGAGGCAGTGTCCGTTTTGTATCAGTTATCCCCATTTTTAATAACTCAGCTTTATAATGTAACGTACTAGATGGTTTCAATTCATCTTTGCTTTTTCGTTTTTTCGTTTAGATGTATACGATGTTCATATTTCTTGAAATGAAAATTTTATAACAAAATGTTTGTAACAAAATGCCCATGATCACTCGTATAATAAGTACCAAAATTTTGAAAATAATCCCCGATGGCGTACCATAATTTTCACTCAATTTCTTATATATTCGTTCTACCTAAGGCGTTATAATAATGTAAGTAACTCACGTTGATGTTCTTTCCCGGGTCGTTTTCGATAAGCTGTCTAGCGAGGTCCTTGCAGGACTTCCTGGAGGCGGGCGGTACCTTGGAGTCATCCTCCCAGTACCTGGAGGGGGAGTGTCCGTAGAGGGCGGCCGGCGTGGCGTGCGTTATCCTGGTGTTCGTCACGATCCCCGTCGATTTCCCTGCAAAATAAACGAACGTCCCTAAGATCCTGCACACAATGCGCCGACCCGGCGGGTATCCGTCGGGGATTTCTGGTCCCGGACCGAAATCTGTATATACAATTTACTCGAGAGCGAACGAGACCCTCGAGCGACTCGATTTCGAGAAAGGGGCGAAATGGAGAGATAAATTTTTTAAATTGGAAAATTTCGATGTTGCGAATGGAGGGCCCTCCTTGCCGTTATAAATTATCTCACTGCTTGTTAATATTTAACTCGTTCTTACGGCAAATATTTTTTGATAAAGGAAAGTTGTTAGTGAAAGTACGGAGTACAGGGTTTTTTCAATTTTATTTTAAAATATTCCAAATCGAGGACTCAAAGGAAACCCAAAGACAGTTCATCACCTTCACGCAGCTTGCTCTGAACGCCATTGTAACAGTTTCTTTGTCCATTCATCTTCGTTTTCTTGAAACAGATTCGTCTTGAGACAGTTCGTCGGCAAATGACTATGTTTGAAACTCTGTCTCTCAAAGTGTTCCTCAGCATCGACCCCTCCATCTTTCTTTGTGCTATTTGCATTATTTTTACTTTGGTATTAATTTCCGTTAAGGTTTCCGCACACACCATGATCGAAAAAATTTCTCTTCGAACACATGGGCCTTTAGCCGTTTAAAATGTTCCTTAATTTCCACCTACCCATGTCAAACCTATTTTATATTGGAGTTCATTAGTTAGGTTGTCTCTTCCGATTGAAATTTCATGGCCTAGATATTTATATTTCTATACTTGTTGAAAGTGCCTATTGTTTATTTTGTTGCCCTCACTCAAAACGAGGTTCGTCGTAAATCGGGTTTTTGGAAGTTTAACTTTTAAGACAAGCTCTTTCGAATCATTGTTTAGCACCCTTAGCACGACTTTTGTATCACATGTATTGTCTGCTGTTATGACATTATTCTCAGCATCACGAAGATCTTCTCTGCATCGATATTGACGCCTATTGCCCAATTTAACTTCATTGACATACATTGCAGGAGGGTGATACACAATTTTGGTAAAAATTTCATTCCTCCTTCAATTTTAAAGATATCGGTGTCCTCATTTAGTCTAACGTTTGCAGTGGCGTTATTATATAAGTATTTAGTTAATGTTAGATATCTGGTATAAATATGACACTCAGCTAGAGCTTCTAACATTTTATTCTAATCGACGGAATTAAACGCATTCTCATAAAGACGAAGAATAAAGTATTATTGTATTCAGTGATCTGTAAAGTAGCTGCTTTAAGGCTTTGGCCACCCCCTGTTTTATCACTCCTATCACTATTTCGTCCTCTTTCCGGGCTCCGTTACTTTTTATATCTCTTAAGGATAGGTCTGCTTCTTCCTCTGTCATCTCCACTAGATTTCCAGATTTCTGACTTAATGTTTTTGGTAGTTTTCTTTCAGTGTTTTCTCCTGTTTGGAAGTGAAGCTTTGAAAAATTTCTGAATATTTTTCAGAATATCTTATTGGTAATAACGTTTCTTCTGTGCCTTTGATTATGTTTATTTCGTTCTTCTCGATAGTAGATACTCTTCTTAGGACTTTGACACTCCTGTTCTTTCCAAGTTCCCTTTGTACATCTCATTATTTTTCTTTCTCCCCTCTTTCCCAATTTTGTTTCTATTGTCCTATTTAATTTTTTGTATCCCTCGATGATTTTCTGTTTTAGTTCTTTTCCTTGTTACATTAGGTTTTTTTATGATTACTGATGACTCTCTTTCGGTTGTTTCACTACGGAATATTTTTGCCATCTTAATATCGTGCGTGATATTTTTGCTTAGATCTTCTATTGGTATATCGTTCTCATATTTTATGCATTTTTCTACTTCATGTTTGTATAATTCAGAATTTTTCGAAACTATCCAACTTGCAGTTACTTTTCTTATCATTTTTTATCTGTCATGTTTGGTGTGGATATTCATTTTTGGGCAAACCATGCGATGATTATTAAATGTCGAATACCTATTTAGGTATTTTTATGTTGGAAATCTTGTTTTTCTGTCATTTATATTGAAATCATATTCATTTTTAGTTCGGCCCTTGGGGCCTAACCACGTCCGCTATCTGTTTGTAATTTTCCTACAGAACATATTTAGTAAATTGCTATAAAGCCCTAAATGCAGACCGCTTTAATATTCATGAAATTAGGCAAACTCATTAATAACGAAAAGGTATAAAAGGCCTTTACAGATGCAAGTGAACTTAATTTTATTTAAAAATCACTGTTAAGTACCATCGTTAACAACATATACAGCGTTTCCTAAGTAATTTAAAATATTGTATGACAGACTTACTTGTCAGTTTCTGAATATGGTTATCCTTGACAGCCACACATGTATTGCTGGCATAGCGAAAAATCAAGTTGACTTATGCTTGTAAAAGGTCAAGAAACGTGCTCGAGAAGAACTGCTTCTAATACCATAAATTTACAGGCAAGAAATGATGGTAGCAAAAGACGCTGGGCTCGACTTTGTTGTAAATGTCCCAGATTTATCCTCCGTTAAGGACCGATCCTATATAGAAAGGCAGGTGGCTAGGGCAGAGGGCTAGGCATAAAGGTTCTGCCTAAAAACCGAAAAGATGTTGTCATCACTGAAACAATGAAATCTTATTTACTAGTGGAGGACGGTCAAAAAGTCAGAATACTAGTTTTTGCGAACAATAAAGGACAATTGCTTACGGAAGCAACAGAATTCATTATGGGTGGGATATTTGAAAGTTGTTGTCCCGTTTACGACCAACTGTAAAGCATACACGTAGATTTGGAAAGTACTCCAGATGCAAAAGGTATTGTTTCAGCTGTTTACGCGATATTACCATATCGCAGAGAAACTATCTACAAGAATGTTTTTAAATATCTGCAAGATAAGATACCTAATTTTCTTTCCCATAAGATACATACTGACTTTGAACGAGCTGTAATAAACGCTTTAAGAGATGCTTTCCCCGAAGTGACCATAAAAGGATGCAATTTTCACTTTAATCAGGCCATTTGGAGGAAAGTACAAAATTTGACTTGTCCCATAATATAAAGAAAATAGAGAACAGAGGTCAGATCGAGATCAAGATAAGTAAGTGTGCCGCGTTGGCATACTTACCAGGAGATCGTATTGAGCACTTTGGCAATACATAACGGAAAATGCACCAAACATCCAGCTGTTGTTGAATTCAAAGATTACTTTGTCGAGAAATGGCTGGACAATGAATTGTTATGGATATGCTACTATGAGCGACACCGTACTACAAACCTCGTCGAAAGCTGGCATAATAGACTGAATAGACGCATTGCCAAGTGTAACACTAAGATATTTGAACTTTTCAAAGTAGTACTTACAGAGGAAATGCATTACTACAACATACACGACAAACTAAAACTTCGTGAGATCTTAAATCGTTTGATTTATATTGTAAAATTCGATTAGGTAGATAGTCAGAACACCTATTACTATCGTATTAGTACAAAATATTACCCAAAAAAATGATATATAATTCTGGACCTTGCTACTGACAATAAATATTTTAATATTTATCATAATTTTTGTCATAAATTTTGTTTTTATTTCACAATGATACCTGCGTGACCTACTACCTAGACTTTTCGGACCATCATATTTGTCGGTGCACAAAAAGAGACGCCGGAAATAGAAAAATTACTTCGGTGTACGAAACAAGGATACTTCAGGTAAAAAATTTTGAGGTGTACGAAGCGCAGGTGTACGAAACAAAGACGAATCATCCTAACCCTTAACCAGCATGTTATCAGATCCGATGATTTAACCATTTCAGCAAAATTTCATTTCATTCACACATTCTCGAATCTATTGAGATGGGAAAAAGTTCTGTGGGAATATTCTGCAATCTCAGTAAGGTTTTCAACTATGTTACTCATATATCAACCGTAAACAAAGAAACCATTTACGAAAAATGGAATGCCTTTAGTCAGCACGAAGAAGATTATAAATGGGAATTTTCGAAACAGGATTAAAATGCCGGACGTCAGGCACGTAACATCGTATTTATATAATTCAATTATTCTGTGTAACTAATTTAAAGTATTGTCAATTAAACTTTTCAATTTTTTAAAAAAGTCTAGTTGCGCCCACTAAACACTTGACTCGCATTTAATTTGATAAATTGCACTGAACTTGCACTTGCACGTAACATAAATGTAAACCTGGTTACCCTCCGCAATTGGTTTACCAGTAACTTTCCCATTCTCAATACACTCACAATAAAAATAGTTACCTTTCCTACCCCTCAGCAGTCTAATGTTGTAAACAGCAAAGTCAACATCTCAGACGAGATTTTATAAGAAAGCTATTGCATCAGATTCATGGAATTATATTTAGAGATTGAAGTTATGTTTCGATTTCATTACAGTAACCTTTTAAGTAATACCATACTTACAAATTCTGTTACCTGGTAAGAAATTTGAGGCATGTAATGAAGGTCTGAGATCTACTTATGTAAGACTTCAGTGAAATACAGTCATGATAAAATTATAGATTTGTTATGTGGCACTTTTTTCGGCACTTTTTAAGTAGGGTTGCTGCCTTGTTATTTTTAATTAAAAATTGAAAATTTGGTGATGTGTGCATCGTATTACTTTCTCATATGAGACACGCTCTATACAAGTTTGAGGAAATCCTCAAGAACAAAGTGCATATTTGGGCGATTTTGGAGGGAAACTCAAATGAAAATCAAACTAACAAGTATGAAAAAAATCACTAGAGTTCTTTTTGAGAAAATAAAGAAAGTCAAAAGATTTTTAACAGCAAAGTGTTTTTTAGTGCGGTTTTAGAAATATTTTTTTAAATAAAGTAGTTGCTTACTAATGTTGTTTCAACAAAAATAATGGCACGTGTGCGGGAAATTATTTCGACTAATAGTTATTAGCATTTAGGATGGTAGTTCAGATATAAAGATTATTAAGGATAAGAAGAGCTGTTTTGGGAAAAAAATTAGATAAATGGTAAACTCAAAAACCTTTCAGAGCAGATCAGTCAAAATAAAGATTACGGTGGTTAACTTGGGTTAAACACAAAACCAAACTTTTCAGGTAGTTCAAATATAAAGATTATTAAGAATATGAAGAGCTGTTTTGAAAAACTTTTGAAAAACTGAGTTCAAAAGTCTGAAAGAATTTTGAAAAAAGCGTTTCGAATGAATGTTATTTATATTAAATAAATAAGTCAAACTACAAATCCCGAAATGAGTGACTCGTGCCGTTTTTAGAACAATTAAGAAAATCTGAAAATGGTTCAGAGAGAAGTTTAAAGAATAAGGGTTCAAATAAAAATTGTGGTCATTTAACCTAGCATTTGAGATTTGAATTTTAGTAAGTACATATAAAGCGGTTAAAAAAACATCAGGGGTACTGAAAATATTTCAGAATGAAAAGCCCTTTAGGTCGCGTTTATATAAAAATGTTTCAAACAGAAATTGAGAGCTTTGAGAATCAAGTAGTGGTTAAGATCTGAAGTTATGTAAGTACATGTAAAGCCATTTAAAAAAGTTGAGAATAGCTGAAAATGGTCCAAAATGAAATGCCTTTAAGGCGCGTTTAAAGGAAAGTATTTCGCACAGAAATTGTAAGTACGTAACGTGGTACTTGAAATCTGAAGTTTAGTTGATACAGGAAAAGTCGTTTTAAGAAAAATTGAGAAAAACTGAAAATATTCCAGAGTAAAACCCTTTAGGGCACGCTTAGAGAAAATGTTTCAGATAGGAATTCTCGGTTGTTAGCGTCGAGGTAGAAAGCAGAAGTTTAGTAAGTATACATGAAGCCGTTTTAAGTAATATTGAGAGACTGAAAATTTTTCAGAGTGAAGTGCCTTTAGGGCGTGTTTATGACAAAATATTACAAGTAGATATTAAGGGCATTTCACGTAAAAGTTGAGATTTGTATTTAAGCAAGTTGATGTAGAGCTGTTTTAAAAATATTGAGATAATCTCAAAATGTTTGACTCAAGTGCCCTTTTCAGAGAGTTTAAAGGAATAAAATTTGAAGTTTAGAAAGATCGTGTAATGCCATTTTAAGAAAAGTTGAAAAATAGTGAAAGGTTTCACAATGGGGTGATTAGAGATAGATAAGTTTCTTAACATAGCCGTTGGGATCTGAAGTTGAATAAGTAAGAGTAAAATATCTCTTAGACCGGAGAGAGAGAGAGAGAGAGAGAGAGAGAGAGAGAGAGAGAGAAAATATTTCTAACAAAAGCTATAGACGTTAAACTATTTAGTAAAATTTGGAATTTTCGTTTCAGTTTTTTAGTTCAAACATTATAGACAATTGATGTAGTAGTTCAGGTGAAAAATTTAGTCTGAAGATGAAAAGCCGTTTTGAAAAAATTGAAAATTCATAAGAGCAAAGGGCCATTCAGAGAAAATCTGTAAGAGTAATAATTATGTTGGTCAATACGGATTAAACAATAGATTAAATACATGAAGTAAAAAAAGAATGGACCAAATTAATTTTTTTGACGACATAAAAATCACAAAAATGAAGTGCCGTTTGCCCTAAAATGATTTGTATGAAAAGCGCATGGATTACGTCACATGGATTGAATGGTTTACAGTTCCTCATAAAAGTCGACCACACACACACACACACACACATGTTCATGTACAAACATTATTCCAAAAACAAATTTTTCGGATTCAGGGTATCAAGAGGTCCATCAAAGTCAATACCTGGAATTTCGAAAATCGGTCCGAAATGAATATTTCCTCATTATATGAGTACCTCATATGAAAAAGTAAAAATCTCTAGAAAACACGACAAAAAGTATCTCCCTGAAATCCGCCAGTTACTAATGGCTCCCTTCTTTTAAAAAGAGTAATTTTTACTTCGGCCGTTATTTAAGCCGTTCTAATAAATCAACCCAACGGTGAGGCCCGAGAGTTTCGCATATTGGAATGAAGATAACATCACAACCCATTCTGGATCCGCAGACTGTAGGTGTACGCTTTGTAAAAGCGTAAGTACTCAACAAAGAGCGATGATATATTGCCGATGGTCCGAAATTTTCTATATGACCACGCGAATGGGGGGCGGTATAAATCTTGCCCGCCTTCGTTTTTTTGGCCTCCGGATAGCAAAAAAAAAATGCCGGAAACTCTCGTATCGTCTTTATGTAAAAAGAGTGCATAAATTTGTCTTCTTCGTTATCTATCTTAAGGGTGGGGGCGGGAAACTCGCCAAATGGGGGTGGGATATACATATTTGATTTATTAGGATTCGTTATTATTCAACAGCTAATGGCCGTTATTGTAAATTATTTTAGTATTCGAACTTGGAACAATAAATTTATTTTATAAAGATATAAAAGTATAGAGTAAAACTCGTCAAAATATAAAGGCAGTACTGTAGCAAGGCAAGTCATCCAATGGACGTACTCACTTACACCATTACGTAGATCCGTAATTTCATGAGACTGACATAAATTACAACGAGGGATCAAATTAGTCTATTTTGCGTGGAACATTTTTATGAGACGCACGGCAGGTTACTATTACCGAACACTGAAAATTTGATGAAGAAATTACAGGACTCAGGACTTCTTGAAGTTCTGAAATCAACCACGTTAAAATAGCACCACAATTTCCGCATATCATTCTGCAATTGACACCGTTTAATTGCATTTTTAATCCCATAGAAATCACTTGGTCCATTATATGTAGGAGAAAAAATTATATAATGTGATCAAAATCCAAATACAACCAACGAAGTCATTAATTCAATGGGGTAGTTGACTAATTGTGAAAAATTAAACCCTACTGTACCTCTGCATGTACTATTCCCAAAAAATATCATCCATAAAAACTATCGTATAAATATATTTTGAACTTTTCAGGCAGTTTTAAATTTTAGTTAATCAGTCGTGGCAGGTGACATGACGTCACGTTTAATACGCGTAAACTACAGCTTATGAAACGTTCGTTGTATTATTATTTTTTAACATTTGTTGGTATTAGTTTTATAATCTAAAATTACCCAAATGAACTATGACGTTTTCGTGTACTGTGCAATACCTCAGTGCGGAAATATATAAATTAAAACACATAACTAATTGTTTGCTTATATTTCGAGAAATGAAAACAGCACAATCAACATATGATGGTCATGAAGACCTAAGTTAGCGACTAGCATTATCAGAAACATATAAATCAATATACATGTATCATATCTTTTTAAGTGAAAGAAGAGTTAGCAAATATTTGATATGATGAATTTTAAACACCTAAATCTGTCTTAATCTATTACTCTAAGATGAGAACGATTTACTTGAATAAAGAAGTCTTTCAATTCCAAATCGAATATAGTTAGGGTTTTACTTAATAATTGAGTGTATGGTGAGTGGGATTTAGGAAATTGGGTAAGTTGTTTCCTACATTTAACGTAATATTGTTAGGCGCGAGCATTGGAAAATGCTGTTTAAATAGGTCTCAGGTAGTAATAATATATATTTGACAATACAAAGGAAGTAATTGAATATTTTCGATGCGTATTCCACAGAAAACCAAAACCCTCACTGGTAAAAAATAAATGTAAAATCCCGATGAAATTCATAGTAATAAATCTTCAAAGCAAGTGGCGAGCGGCACACTCAGAAGATAGAGTTACATCCCAATTTCTCGAATTTCAATGTAAAGAGTTAGTGAGAAATAAAGGACGTTGCCAATTTGAAATTAAGGTTCGTACTAGCTTCGCAATGATTAGTAACAACGAGGTAGATTTATGTGCATCTTTTTTGAAAGTTTCTTTTTGAAAGTAGTTGAACCTGTAGACCCCAATATCGGTAAAAATATTAAAATTAAACCAGAAAACCGCGCTGAAATGAAAGGTGGAACAAAATAATTCTTGATGATAGCACTACGTGTCCAATTTGCAGAAAATATTCAGAGTTTCTTTAAACAATAAAATATTGATTAATTGAGATTAAATTAATTCTGAGTGAAAACAACAACCATTCGAATTTGCTAAAAATATCTCGCAATATATTGTTACGAACTTCATAGGAGGTAACACTATATCTTTTGTTAAAAAAAAACCTGAAATCGTTTCGAAACTTTACGAATATCGGTAGCCAGAGAAAAAATTTATTATACAGGTAATATATGATTAAGTGAAACGCTTCTAGCAAGATCTTTTCAGATGGATTTTCTACCGATTTAAATTATTCTAAGGGAAAATCTCACTTGTTAATAACTTTTCACATTGATAGTAAATCAGGTTCTCTAGAAGGTGGTTCACACTTTCATAATCAACAAATATTTGTAATTTTAACGGAAAAATCCCGCCGATAACTATAAAAAACAGTTTTCTTTGGTAACCGCCTTAATATAACCAGGCTCGGCAGTTGTTAGAGATAACGCGCCATATCGCAGTCGGCGCATTGCACAAAGACCGATTTCTTCATGACGCAAAGCGATAAAAGCAAATTTGCATGAATGTGAGGATATCACATGTGTAACAGTAAAGTTAACCTTGGTAATTTTTTTACATCTATGGCATAAATAATGAAGTTAGACAATTATTATTTGTAATTTTTAATACGACGCTCTATTTGCTTCTTCTGTCAAGGCCTGGCCAAGAGCAAGCCACGTAAATATGTGCACTATTAAAATTAAGGGCGAAAACCCTTGACGTTCCTCTTCTCAGTAGGACATAAACATCGAATGTCGAGGTATATCTTCACTGTTATTTCAGTACGTGTTACAGACGTAATTTGGCTGTAAATCGGATCTATTACCGAAAACCAATGTAGTCAAAATCGGTAAACGTAAACATGTCCCTGATGATTCTAGATTTGAGAGATGGTGTAGGTACTAGTAGTACCGATGGACGAATATAACCGAAAAACTTGATCGCTAGTAACCGCTTTTTACACGAATGACGGTAAAAATGAGTGTTATGCTTTCAGTAGTAGGCTAGATAAAAAGAAACTTGTGAATGTTGCTTCTGTTATAAATTTTTAATGGGTTGACATATCGTGACGCACGATGGGTGTCACTTGAAGTGCCACAGGCTACATTCAAATTCCATAGAAATAATCAGTTCGGAGATCATTTGAAATTTTTATCAGATTTATCAGTAGTAAGTGCATTCGTAATTTATTATAAGTATTTAGAGTAGACAGGATAAGGACAGTTTTATGAAAGAACAGGGGTTTAATATAAGGATTAATACATATAAATAGTCCCCACCTACAATGAAACCTAAAATTGAAGTACAATTTTTTATATCAAATCGTAATTATATTTATATGGTGCAATGATATACATTCAAACCAGAAAATAATTTCAATTGGCAGTCGTGTCTTTAAGTTTTTAATTTTTTTTTTATTATTTTCTATTATTATTTTCAACCGGTTTAAACTAGTAACCTGATTTATATACCAATAACCGACAATCGGGGACAAAAATTGTAATAGCCAAATAGTGATAGTCTGCGGTAATACCAACGACTGTGGCAATTTTGTAATAACATAAAATACAGAAATGGCAAATTGACACTTTGGCGTTTAATAATTTAATATACTGATAAAAATTTATCGTTCGGGATTTGTTTTTATTTGTTGTGCACTTTAGTGCAATTTTCATTCTGAACATACGAATTAATGAGATATAGAATCTCTTTTTTCGCAAACTATCAATTTTTGTAATGTTATTCAAAAATGATGGCATATTTAATTGCCAACATAAAGATATAGTGGCGAGAAAATGGGGGAAGACAAAATAGCAGACGAGGGAAAAATCAAAGTCGACTATAAGGCAGCATTAATAACAACATTGTATATCTCAAATTTTTAAAAGCTGTTAAGTTTTTCACATTTAATACCATTAATAATGACATTTATTAAAAGTATTATTATTATATAATTGTATTATTATAAAATTATAGTATATAATTATATATAATATAATATTACATTATTATTATTGTATTATTATAAAAGTATTATTAGTATTAAAACCTAGATAATAATTACACTTTGTTTGTATGTAAATGTATTTTATTTAAAACGTAAGCTCGTCACTAGCCACACACATAATACAATTTGAATATGAATTTAAAATTAGTTATATTTACTTGAGTGATATTACCTGCTTTACTCTGCCTCATAGCTATACGTTATGTACACGTGTATAATTGTAATAACGTAATAATTGCCTATTAGTTACCAAAATTTCCATTACATCACAAACAGGAAAATATCTACAACAAAGTGGAATTTTACCACGTCGAATATGGTTGTAATTTTACTTCATCATCGTTAAATAAGACTCAAGGATATGCAACTTGTATGCATAACCTCGCTAGTATCAATTAGTTCTTGCCACTCGAATTGGTGTATGTTGTAGACTACAAATTTTATTTGTAGGTTTGTATGTTTTTCTGTGAAGTGTAGGGAATTGATGGATTACGGGAATTTAATAAAGTATGTTATAATATAATTGAAAGACAGTCCTTAAAGCAAAGGATAATTCGATGAGACTAAGGATTCGAAAATATTCTGGTAATTTATGATTACAATGTTTCTAACAATATCACAAGGAGGGCTCCTCGTTACTAAACTCGAGATCGTCCAGGACCGCAATGATACCTATCATTGGCTAAGCTTTATTTGATTAGTCTATTCTGGCCAATGAGAGGCCTCAAAAATACAAGCCTAAATCTAAAACCTAATCTTTTTTTCCCGTGACAGTTAGGGAGGAGAAAATTCTTTCGTAATGAGGCCGCTGAATTCAAAAGATGATTGAAGTAAGATATAAATTGAAAGAGTATTTATTGTATATTGTAAGTAGTGTTTTATACTGTTTTGTACTTTCAAAGTTTATTTTTAAAAAACAAATAAAGGCCAAATTATTTAAAATTTGTCTTCATTGTCGCTGTTAGTAAAAACGTTATCATATTACTTCACGGTTATATATTGTGTTTTCTAGTCTCATTTTATTGATCACAATAACGTGAAGGAATTCAACGGTATTGTTCCTCTCTTGATTTTCTAATTAAATTCGTCATACGCCATTGTTTCTCTCCTGATTTTTTGATTAGATTCGGCATAAAGCAGGCTCTAAGTTTTCCAAAATTTTTTCTTGGTGTTATTAACGTAACGGACAACATTCTAGAAAATGATTTGATTTCTAAGGCATAAAGACAGCATAAGTAAAGATCTGAATAATGGAATGAGAAAAACGGAATATTTGGACTAAGTACATTTGTGAGGAATATCTCTAGTATATTGTCATGTAAGTGATAAAGTTACAAATTGTAGTATGATATTTGTAAACATATCATAAACTGGAAATTTGTAATTTTCACGAATTCTTCTCTTTGTGTTTAGTTTCTTTGGTAAATTATTATTACTCTCTCATATGAAGTACTTACATAATGAGAAAGTGTTTTGATGAAATGAAAAAACATATTTTTGGAAAAATGAGAATGCCCCATTTGAGAATGTATTGAGCGCCACCGTACCTTCAGTAGATGAAACATCAATGGTAGAAATACTGGAACTTTAACAATGTCCGGCCTTCCTTAGTCTCCAAATTCACACCAAAATATATTTTATTCGTGTTACAATGGTTTCTTGAGAACTGAAAATCGTTGAAAAGTAAAAGTGTTTCATAAATTACGAATTTCAGGATTGTGTAATGGGGGTGGTTCCCTACGTTTTTTCCGTCCCTGCCCTAAATGGATTCGATATCCTTTTATCGAAGTTAATGGAAATAATGTAGTTACTACAAAGAGTATCGAAACATCAAAAATAAAAGTAATTTCTGAGGGAAAATATTACAAATTTTTTGTTACAATCGTATATTAAATAAGGTCAGGCATTGGAGTAAAGAGTTTTCGATTATCCAGGAAGAATAATACAAGCGAACGTTACCTATATATTATATGATAATGTGGTATATAAAATGTGGTGAAATTTATAGGGCCGTTACCAAGTAGTTAGAAAGATGAAATTCAACTTTTCATTCATTTCATGGTTTGATACATAATTTTTGGTAAACCCGCCTTAAATGGCAGGTTGCCCTTAAGGATCCTGACATTTGCAAATTTCTTTCCTAAACGGCTTTAGCGAACCTTTTTGACTTGACGCATCTATATAATTGCTATTACTTTTGTTTAAATTTTTTTCAACATGTGTAAAAGGGTACTATACCATGGAGACACTGGCAACTGTTTTATTATTTGTGTTATTTGTTACCATTATTTAAATTATTAGTTAATATTTATCAATATTTCTGTATTTGCAATTTATTATTGCTTTTAATTTACTTTATAATTTTGTATTGTATCTATTTTGCGCTTGTATTCATTTAACTTGCCTTTTGCTTGTTAAGTTAAAATTATTGTTTATTATTAATTTTTTAATAGTTTTATTTTCATAACGTTCTTGTATCTGAAAGCTTTCGTTAGTCAACATTCAAATTTGTAATTCAATAGTGGTATTAATCCAATTTGAAATTTGTTCAATAAAAAGATCACTATAAAACAAAAAGATTTACAAACGTCTATAAGGAAACAAGATCTTAATTACTAATAATAAAAATTGGTCTTTACCACCTATTTTTTTCTGCAATTCGACTTATGGGACATCCTATATATCTGTCTATTCATATTATATCTCCATGTTGGTTTAACCTCAACTTTAATCGAAAATTGATTTATAAAAAATTTAGAAAATTTCAAATTTATCTCATTCTAATTCCTATCCTAGCATCCTCTATGATCTTATTTAAAAAACTATTTTCTTAACAATTATAATCGAAAAATTAATTTGTTTTAACAATTACCACTAACATTTTAAACTTCCTTTGGTATAACCTCCTTTAGTTGAATAATTTTAACATGACTCCACCGTGGCAGTACTGGTAATGTAGATGCAGCGTTCAATGCAAATTCAGATCGATTTCTCATGTGTTGTTCTAAGTAGTATTTATACTAAAAGTACTACTAATACTACATGTAGCATTTGTTTCATCTCCAGTGTAGCAACCTTGAATTTTCTTTTTATTTTGTTAATTTGTGTACTTATTATTATTTTTATTATTATTATCTTGTGTATTGTTAAAGAATGATAATCAAATCCCTGGGCATAAATTTTAAATTAATAAAGAGCTCAAAGACTAGACCACAATAAAATCTTAATTTTTAATCAAACAGTCAACTGCTCATTGTAATTTCACACGTGTATGTTAAAATTCGTTAAATTCATCTACGAATATACTAGTGTGGCATCTTAATCCAATTTTATCATGTATATTAAAAAAGGTGAAGCACTTTTTTGTTGGTTCCCTAAATTAATATAAAATCTAATTTGTAGCTAGAAACATGGATTATTTCACATCAGATATGCGCCGAAACAGGAATTAAATTTGTAAACAAGAAGGTATGTCTATTGTGGTTTTGGCAAGTTCTCCTGTCTTTATTTTTTTATTTTCACCACTCCTAAAGGCCCGGTAGTAATCCTGTTACCGCACTCATTACTTGTCAAATAAAAACAATCCTAATGCCGCAATCAATCAACGCTCGATACCATTACAAAGGATTCATCGGTCCTTTTATTTCTCTCGAATAGAGCCATAAAGGGGATGGATGGGCCTATAAATTTCTGACTGTATTACATCGACATATGTTCGAAGGAACATCGCCGTCATACGCACGTAATATTTCCTCGTGTATTTTTCAGCGATGTCAATTAGGCGGCGTAAATTTTTAACAGTTCGACCGTTTGGTTAAATTTTTCATATACCGGAATTATGAGCGACTCCGGGGGCAAAAGTGCCTTGGGAAAATTCTCTCGGCATGGATCGTTTAGGTAACTCGTAGCTTACGATGTACACTTCGGTAGAATACGGAGGTTCCGTGTTATTTAATCTCTCTGTTAGGCGTAGTTCAGTGAATTACTTGTAATGAAAAAAATTACAGAGAAATGTGCTTTTCGGTGGCATATGAGGTTAATCAGAAAATCGTAATACAAAGTAATTTTGTGTCATTTTATCCACTTAAAGAAGCTAAAAATACGAAGACTTTTTTATAATTTCTTCAAATTTTCTAAAAATTCTGGAATAATTCCACTTGAAATTCCTCCATTTGAAGAGTTATAAACGCGTTAGGTTAGATGTTTGATATTAAAGAGTGAACACAATCCCATATTGAAAATATTGAAAAAATAGGTTCAAATAACTTACGGTACGTATTCACTCTCACGTGTTTTCTAATATAAAAATTAATGTATTTTAAATTTCCAACTATTGAAATCTTTATAATATATCCCTATGCCGAAAAGAAACAAAAAGTTATTCAACAAAAATTTATATCTTGTTTATAAAACTTTTCTAAATATGCATTTGTAAATACAAAAAATAGTTGAGAAAGGATAGTCGCCAACACTCGGATTTTCGCGAAATTTTCAGAGAACACTGTGTAAGGGGTCTTGATACCATTGGTGATTATTCCAGGTGAGGAAAATCTGAGTTTTTTTAAAAATTACAATTTGAATTGCTGCTTGTAGAATGTTTATAAATCAGCCATTGTTGACATCATAAAGGGACGGAACGCAGGGAATATGACAATTACGAGAATGGAACGTTGTGTTTCGCAGTATTTTTTCTGTTCCATTGATGGTTCCATTCCAAAAATGGTGAACGAGGTTAGCATTTCGGCGTCCATAAACGACCCTTCTTAGTGCCACAAAATTAACAGAAGACTTATTAGCAATTGTGAAATTCTTTGCTTGATTCACCATCTAACCTTATAAGGTTATCATTATGTAATCATGATAGAATGTAAATCATTGGTAATGGTAGGCGTTACAGAGTACGGCGTTTAGGATTAAGAGTGCAGAGGGTACGGAATTCAGTTGAGGAGCGGAGCCGACATGCGAAGCGACGCAGGGTTTTCGGAGAGAACGAATTGGTCAGGCTGCACAGGGTCAAGGTATGTTTGATGGGATTTGCTTGTATTATATAAAAACAATTGAAGAATGAAATTCATTGAAAATAGTAGGCGTTACGAACTTCAATAGTACTGTGGCGTCCTTCCGTCGCCATATTTTTATTTGTAAATTATTGTATAGCTAAATTCATTTATTTATTTATTTATTACCGACCATCTTCTTTCTATAGCTTTTATCTTCTCCAAACTATCGCCTTCCTTGTACTTCTCTAAACTCTTTACAGCCTCTATTCTTTCGCTATTCCCCTAACGATAGTTTGAGCCTATTTCTATTTAATCTTTTACAGCGCTATTTCTTAATCTATCCCTCAGTACCATTAACAACCTTTCCGCCGTTATCATTATATTTTTCTGGGAACCGTGCCTGCCGCTCAACTCACCCTCGTTCGGAGAAGAATCCCTCCTTTAAGGGATGGAATTTCCGAACGGGGGAAAACTAGCAATTGGTGCCTGACGTCAGGTCAATTCTTGACCTGGCAATTTTGGCAGGCTTTGAGACACTTCTACTTGCAACGCGCTCCTGGACGGTTCCCACCTCACAAGTACTAACAATTTCTTCGGTCGGTAATTCTTATTGTACATATTTCTCCCGCGTATATGTAAATAATTTAATTCTGTACATAATATAGTGTAAATAGTGTAAAGTACCCAGACCTTTTTTATTCGCGGAGTTTCTCGGCACATAGAATCGCCAAAGTACGACCTCCAAGTAAACGAGGGCTGAATGTATGGTGTTTAGGTGTTTAGGTGAGGAGAAAGGATCTTCTGGGAGAATACATTTGTATTTATACAGATCATCAAGCATACTTTTGTGTACTATATGTTTGATCCCACCTTTTATATAAACCACTCATTTGAAAAAATATCTCAATCCATAACATTTCAATATTTAATAAATTATGATGTTGGTGTTTCAATATGAATGGCTAATTAACGATAAATAAATTGGCACGTCCAAAAACGTCATCTACGACCTTTATACAGTGTTTTCTGAAAATTTCACGAAAATCCGAGTATTGTCGACTATCCTTACGCGACCAACACCATGGAGGGCACAAGAATATCACTGCAATAAAAAAAAATATATAATTTTGTGTATAGGACTACTCATCGCCACAATTTTGTGGCGGTCCTTAGTCCTCTTCACAATTTTGTCAGTTGTGGCCAGATCAACTTTACAATTTTCCTACTTTGCAATATATTTCAGAATTTGAACTCATAATTTATCTCAAAATTACCTAATATACTATTTCATGTACTTACACGTGTATGTGGTCAACAATTTATACGATCACTCAATGACTGTTAGTGAAATATAACAAATAATTATGTGCCACGTGTTTATTCTCGTGTTTCAATATATACTGATGATTATACATACACAAGCGCGCGCACGCACGGACGCAGGAACGCACGCAAGTATTTTTATCGCCATATAATCGTAATCGCTGAAGGGATGACTGCTTTAGCTCGCACATCGTCGTATATCCATCTCCTAGTTGCTGCTCCTAGTGAATGTCCTATACGCCGAAGAATTTAATAACGACATCTCAAAGGATCAATTTTTTAATAAAAGTTGGAGGCGCTGCCTCGTTCGTGTGAAGGCAAGAGTGGCGCCCTATTTCGTCCTTCCCCCTGTCCTTCACTTCACCAGTGCCTCGTAATGTCATTAGGCGATTCCCCATCGGACCACGTGTCGTGAATAAATATCTGGTGGACGAAAAAAATTTAACTTATAATATCGGACAGAGTTAAAATCGAATTATAAGGGTGTCTCCTCGGGTAATATAAGTTCTTCCCGCAAAAGCCACAACAGGAATTACGGTCGAAAACAATTTTATCTCATACCGTCATCAGGATCATCAGTAAGGCACGGAAAAAAGCAACTTGCATTTTTTTGCATTTTTTGCATTTTTTTGTAATTTTAACAAAAAATGCATTTTTTTAAATATAGAAGCATTTTTTGCATATTTTTCAAGAATTTTAAAATTTTGTTAAGTACAATCAATATAAGGCTTTATTTTGAACTTTATTATACCTATTTACTTGCCCCTGCAATAAACTACCTGGGCAAAATTCTTTGAAAAGGGATATCATTATGTCGAAAATCAGGAAAACCCAAATTCCTATTTTTAGTTTTAGTTCCATTTTGAAAGTGCTACCCTTGTGTAAATTGTGAATTTCGTGTTTGTGTAAGTTTTATATAAGTTTTCGACTTTCGAGTTACGGTATACGTTAGAAGTGTTGAAAATCAACAAATTCGTTTTAAATTAAAATGCCTAAGACAAAATTTAACACGTCATGGATTAAATCTTACCGGGAATTTACATGGGATGGAGATAAACTATTCTGTACAGTTTGCTCAAAAATTGTAAGTATTCTGTTTTACTATGTTTCTTTTTTGGATTTAAAAGCGAATTAGTATCTAAAAATGTACCAAATTTTTGTTTCTATTTGATTAGGTATATTTTTTTGTAAGGCGAAAAAGTTAAGTTGTATTTCCTAAGTCTTATTTGTCTATTACGAATAAAATATACCTAATAATTTTTCTAATTAATATTTGAACAAAAGAATCTTTTTAAATGTAAAAAAATTTTAATTATTGTTTTCCTTGCAATTACAGATTCACGCCGACAAAAAATTCATTGTAGACCAGCATGCTAAAACATCAAAGCATGTTTTTAATATACGGAAATTAGAGGAAGGTGCTGCAACATCACAGCAAACCCTAAAAACTTGCATTCAACAAAATGCAAAACACACTAACCAACAAAAGCTGTTCAATGAGGAGTTGTGCAAAGCAATGATTGCCAGCAATATACCACTGACAAAATTAAACAATCCCAACCTAAGACAATTTCTAGGCAGGTTCTGTAATATAAATATCCCCGACGAATCAACCCTACGTAAAGGAAATGTAGATTCGATATATAAAGAAACAATAACTAATATAAAAAATGTTGTTAGTTCTAATTATTTTTATGTTGTAATTGATGAAACAACAGATTCCTGTGGTAGATACATCGCACATGCGTTAATTGGCGTGTTAGAGGAAGCGACCCCAGGCAGATCTTACCTTTTTGCGTCAAAAAAACTTGAAAAAGCAAATAATTTAACGATAACAAGATTTGTTCAGGACTCTTTAACAAATTTTTTTTACTTAATATAGTGCCCACTGAAAAATTCATCTTATTGTTATCTGATGCTGCACCGTACATGGTTAAAGCTGGGCAGAATTTAAAAAATTTTTATTCTAACATGCTACATGTAACCTGTTTGGCTCATGCCATTAATAGAGTAGCAGAATGTATAAGAGACCAATTTTCTTCAATAAACGATATGATTAACTATGTAAAAAAAGTATTTTTAAAAGCGCCAACCCGTATTGAATTTTACAAAGAACAATGTCCAAATCTTTCCTTACCTCCACAACCAGTTATAACTCGTTGGGGTACATGGCTTGATGCAGCTATGTTTTATGCTGACAATTACGAAGCAATTAAAAAGGTAATTGACGATCTGACGGACTCCTCTTCCACGGCCCTTATTAATTCAAAAAAACTTTTTAAAAATCCAGAAATAAAAAAAGATCTAATTTTTTTAAAAACAAATTATTTTTTTGTATCTACCACATTAATAAAATTTGAAAATACGGGTGTTTCTTTATCAGAGTCGGTTGCTCTAATAAACGAGTTTGAGTCGAATTGTAAAAAAGTGTGTGGAGTTACTGGGTCACTGATTCTAAAAAAAATTAACTCTGTTGTTCAAAATAATACGGACTTTCAAATTTTACAAAATATTTCAAAAATATTTGTAGGTGAAAATAATGTAAATGTACCTAATATAAAAACAAGTTTAATTTGTAAATATAAGTATGCTCCTATCACATCAGTTGATGTTGAAAGGAGTTTTTCTATTTTTAAACATATGTTTACTGACAAGAGACAAAGTTTCCTGCTAGAAAACTTTGAAAAACATTTAGTTATTAACTGTTTTTATAATTTTAAGACATGAGTTACGTTTAATACTATTTTTATATTTTTTTCCTCTATATTGTCAATAAAACACTTTTATTTCCATATTTAAAAATTGTGTTTGATTATTTTAAAATTTCCCTTACTGAGTGATTGTTTTTCCTTATAATTTCTAATATAAAACTAAAAAATATAGGTTTAATTATCACACAAATAAATTTAGCAAGAATAATGTTATGCATAATTTCTTGCATTTTTTTCTAAAAACTTTGCATTTTTTGGTAAAATTTTCCGCATATTTTTGGCTTTATTGTTTGCATTTTTTCCGTGCCTTAATCATCAGTTATATAACGGTTATGCTATTAATGGGGAATGGTCACTCAGGCACATTCTAGGAATCTACAGGAAGGTATTTAAAAGATACCCTGTCCAACATCTTTAGCGAAATAAAGGGATCTATTTTTAAACGTACCAAAGTATACATTTCAAAAGCATTGGAGAAAATTCAAAATATCAGAAACATTGTTTCGAGCAATTATATTTATGGTGTTTGTTGAAATATTGGGTGTTGTTTAGGGAGTCCTACATTGTTAATATTTTATTGGAATTTTAATACCAGTAGCACCCGGATTAATTTAAACATCGTAAAATAATTTGTATAACCGACATATATTCTCTCAGTATTTTATTTGCCTAACAAAACCCATATTGGAAAAGCCATAAATAGTAACCAACGCCTCTATATGGTAAAAGCAGGTCAATATTTAAAAATATTTTTCACAATATATTAAATGCTACTTGCTTGACTCATGTATTGAATCGACTTGCTGAGTTAGTTAGGAACAATTTTTCGTTCGAAGACAAATTAATAAATGGTCGAGGTAACAGGTTTATTAAAGCACCAACCCGAGTTCAGTTTTATCGAGAAATATTGATATACCAGCATCCCAACAACTAGTTCTCAAAAGGAGGGGAACTTGAATCAATGCTACTTTGCTTTTCAGTGAACACTATTGTGATTTCGAAAAAATAGTGAGCAGTTTTGAGTATGAGTTATGCCCAAACTGTAGCACAAAGCCAAACTATTTTTGAAAACAGAATTATTCGGTTAATTATTTTATTTACATGTTCATTTTTCTGATATCATTTCTGATATAGAAAATCCTGGAGTTTAGATTGTTTTCTTGCACATGCCTTTCAACGCTACAGAATTCACCAAATTAGGAACAATCAAATGACGAAACATCATCGCACAACAGCGTCGGCGCCAAAAGTTAAGAATATATACATATTTGCTTATTTAATGACGATGTCGGACGTCATATTGTTTTGTGTTTTGTTTATATTTTTGTGTAATCTACGAGAATCATCCGACCGAGGGAATAGTGAAAACACGTGTTTAGAGCCTCTTGATCAGTGATTCCCAAACTGCACGCCTCTACGCCACGGGGAGCTGCGACATCCATAGGGCGCCACGAAATATTGAAAAGCTTCATAATTACTTCAACCAAGACATTTGGTCTAACACAAAAACGTGAGAGGCTAAAATTATCCAGATTTTTCTGTGATTATTTTTATTTAACCCTGAATGAAACTAAAGGGGCCTGCTAGTGCTGGCAACGCCTTCTTAATGCTCTGTATGATCGCACTAGACACGTTGAGGTGCGTAGATTATTCCGAACACATTTGGAATGTTTTGGAATCTTTTGCGGAAAGTAAATAAGCACGCATTACCGACTCGATTCAATCAGTCGGCCGAATTACCATTTTAGTCTAGTAAATTTAACCTCAGCGCTTCATATAATTAAACAGTGACATATATACTTCTTGTTACTTCGAGTACTTCGAGTCGAAGCACGTCGAGTTACTTCTTGTTTGTTTTAGATAACATTTTTGTTATTTTTGGCTATAGTATCTTTGATTTCTGAACAATAATAAACGTAATAGCACAGATAGAGAAAGTATGCATTCAACCAGCGGCACGAGTGTAAAAACGGGATCAGGCCAACTGGATGGGGAACCCTTGGAATAATAGGAGTCGACTAGCCATATGAGCAGTGATGAAAATAAGTAAATTTCAACACAACCTCTTGAGAGAGGCCAACTGGTCGGTGTATCTGGCTGTTATTAAGTGTACCCCTTTCACGAAATACTGTCTCTATTTTAAGGGGAGTACTTCGAATTTCAGGTCATTAAAACTTAGTTATAATTATATTCCTTTAAAAGTCTTCAAAATGTGTTTATGAAGATTTGGCCTCGTAGACATTCACTGTGATATCTGTTCACCCACAGTATGGAAATGGATTTTGTTTCGGGTGAACGCAACCAAAAATGGTAGTTATTAAAAATTTCAAATTGAAAAAGCGCCATGAATATAATCTTTAGATCTGCAAATTTTGGTATTGGTTATTTATTGTCAATTTCATAAAATAATATTAATAATAATTTCTAAAAATTTGTATTATTTTCAGTCTCCCGGAAAAGGTTTATCCATTTCCACGTACTATTAGTCCCCCCACCCTGATTAAAGAATATATGGAATAATTCCATGGTATCTTCGACTCGATTACCTGATTACCGAGCTCCGAGTCGTGTATCAACACTTCCCCGTTTTCCGGCGGACCGAGGTACGTTTGTTTGAAACACGCATTATAATTTACTTTAACGATCCCTGTCTTATACATCTTGTAGAGTGTGTCTCCGTGCAGAGAACCAGGGAGATAAAACTGTAATTTTTGTCACCGTAACGGAATCACACCGTTAATTCCACACAATCCGACTCCTGTCCGCCCAAACGGCTCCTTAGCCAGATTAGAGAGAGAGATAACTTTCCCAATTTGCTTGATGAAACTGAAAGCAAACCGCGTAACTTTCACGGACCCCTCGTCCGCTCCACGACTCCCTCCATTGAAATTCATCCCTTCTATCTGGTAAATTTATTTAAATTTTATCCCTCGCGAAACAAAGCAACGTCGTTAGCGAAACTGATCATGCCGAAGAATATAATTGGGTTAAGGAGTCATTAGCATAAATTTCGAATATGGATGTCCAAAGGCAGTTCTGGAACTCGGTTCCATTTTTTCCCTCTCCCTTGTTCCCGCCAACCTCGGTGTTCTCCCCCACGATCTGTTTACGACGAATGGGAACGCCTCGGAATTCAGTTCGGGACGGCTCCGGTTGATAATTGTCCAAATTTTCCTGTATAACTTAACGGGTATTCGGGCGCGGTTTTTATTTTCGTTTTTGGACGGTTCGTCTGGAATACCGAAAACTGTTTATGTAACGAGCGGGGATTTCCATAAAAAGAGAGCGAGAAAGAGAGAGAACCTCGTTCTCGGAGAAAGTTCGGGCCGTTAGATACGCAATCAAGGGTGAGGGATTTATGTTTAATGTTCTCTTTAACTTCGTAAAAAGCAAATTTGACATTCCAAACCGATTGTGCTGAGACCGTTTTAAGTATAATGATTCCTGAGTTTACTAAGCTGCTAATCTATGAATAGGGCATTCGTCTATCATGAATGGAATAATACTTTTGCATAACTTACCCAAGGTGAAAATAGGTGAATAAATTTTTGGTAACGTTTTGATGTTCTAAAGACGAAAATTAACATATTTCTTCTTCTATTCCAGGTGGTCCACTCAAAACTTATGACCCCATTTTCTTTATTTTTCGGATAATAAAGTGGAAAAAACTCGGATCCATCCAATTAATTTGTTTAGAGGAACCATTTTTGTGGTATTTTCTTCCCTTTAACTGCAACCCCAAATGGAAAGATGTAAGTAATGAATGATCTTAAAATCCGGTAAATTCTCTTTTCAACGACACATATTCTTTAAAATTTAAATAAGTAGTTTATGCGCAGTCACGCCAGAAATTTCGAAATTGCTCATCTGGTTACCAAAGATGTTAGTCTACTGAATATTGAGAATGTCCACCTTCACCTAGAGGGAATAATAGCCACGTAGAGTTAAACGAGTTTGAAGCTTTTTATGCGATAGTGTGTGTTTGTATTCTAAAATTAAATTGAAAAAAGCCAAAGAAAACAAAATTTTAATCACAGACAAACAGAATTCCATGTCTATTTTCGTCTTTGGTTCATTAAACAAATGTCTCGTCTTGTTTGCTAAAAATGCCGTACACCATTAATAACATATTAAATCGGGATGACGTCAACTCCAATCCCAAAGCCGACTAGCTTTTGCACATAAAATATGTTTTTATTACTAAGTGATGGTGGAGAAGAATAGTTCACAATTTAGGTCACGTAGTTTTATTCAAGAAAGCAAGCAAGTGAAATGATTCGTGCTTCTCTAGGAGAGACGATCAACAATATAAATCGAACAACAATCCATAGACGTCAACAAAAGAAATTATAAACGTACTCAAACCTCCAAGTGAATACACCTAAACTACGTTTACTACAGATGAGACGGTTAAACCTATACAGGAAAGAAACAAGACTGAAAGAATTTATACCCTACTAAACAGCAAAAAGTATCTACTTTAGTTCAAGCTGTCTTATGAAAATTTTAAGTCAACATGACATATAAGCGATTCTGACGAAAATGATTCAAAACAAGTTTAGTGATCGATCAAGAAAAGACAGACTAACGGTACTTTAATTGCAAGCCAGCGCACACGCACTACACACCCCACAGATCCAACGTACTTCCTTCCTTCTCAATCTCAACAATCTCAGGTTCAACTGGAAGACACTTAGGAACAACTTCAGCTCCAGATACCCAAAAACAATCGCAAATCCAACGCGTAGGTATTCAGAAACAATCTCAGCCCCAAAGGAAAAGTGTTTGCTATCTCTGCGGCAACCCTTTTCCTCGTAGGGCAAAATCGCCGGGAGAATGTCACAAGTAGTTCCTTTTAGTGCTCGTATTCGACTACCTTCTTCTCGGCCACGAATGTTTTCCATTTTATTATCCGAAATTGAAAAATTACGAGTGGTACATTTTTCATGGGCCACCCGGTGTAATTCATTGTATCGAAAATTCAACAATTAATTTGTAACGAAGCGTATTTTTCAGAACCGTGATTAGGCAATTTTATATGCATTTCAATTTAAAAGAATCACCGTGAGATGGCATATGATATAACCTACCTATAGAATATCACGTAAACGAATGAATTGGAACCCCCTTGGCCGCTAACGGCAGATAGTACCGATCGAGCTTCTCGAAGGTAATATCTCACTTTCTAATTTGTTCTTTCTTTCTTTCAGTGCTTCCTAGGAGAGGGGAACTGGTCTCTACAGTACTCGGTGTTTGTGAGTTGGTATTGCACTTGGCGATCTGTCGTGCCGTATTGACTCATTGACACTCGGTGCGAACTAGAGGCTAGACTCCCGCTAACTCTCTAGGCCGTCACCCATTCTCCGCCCGTGCTTCCTAGGTGAGGGGAACTCGGCTCGGCAGCGCTCTGTGTTGGTGGGTTGGTACTGTACTTGGCGATCTGTCGTGCCGTATCGACTCATTGACGCTTAGTGTGGCCAAGAGTCCCGACTCCCGGTATCTCCCTAGGTCGTCACCTAGTCTCCGCCCGTGCTTCCTAGGTGAGGGGAACTCGGCTCGGCAGCGCTCTGTGTTGGTGGGTTGGTACTGTACTTGGCGATCTGTCGTGCCGTATCGACTCATTGACGCTTAGTGTGGCCAAGAGTCCCGACTCCCGGTATCTCCCTAGGTCGTCACCTAGTCTCCGCCCGTGCTTCCTAGGCGAGGGGAACTCGGTTCTACAGTGCTCTGTGTTGGTGGGTTGGTACTGTACTTGGCGATCTGTCGTACCGTATTGACCCATTGACAGCTAGTGCGATAGAGAGGCCCGACTCCCGGTAACTCCCTGGGTCGTCACCTAGTCTCCGCCCGTGCTTCCTAGGAGAGGGGAACTCGGCCCTACAGTGCTCTGTGTTGGTGGGTTGGTACTGTACTTGGCGATCTGTCGTACCGTATTGACCCATTGACAGCTAGTGCGATAGAGAGGCCCGACTCCCGGTAACTCCCTAGGTCGTCACTAATTCTCCGCCCGTGCTTCCTAGGAGAGGGGAACGCGTGTCCCTTCAGTGCTCTGTGTTTGTGGGTTGGTACTGTACTTGGCGATCTGTCGTGCCGTATTGACCCATTTACATTTAGTACGAATAAGGGGTTCGACTCCCGGTAACTCTCTAGGTTGTCACCCTTGTTCTGATTCTATCATATTAGCTCCCCGCCCGTGTCCCGTGTTTATTGCTAATGCTTTGCTTGCCGATTGCCACTCACATGTAATTTAGTCCCCGTTGCTTATTTTACACCCCTCTCTCCGCCTAATTTTGCCTCCCCGCTCTATTGTAACTATTTTGGTTTTTGCTTTTTGTGCACGCTAATTTAGTATGCCCTGTATTTAATTTTTCCGTTGTTATTATTTAGTTATCCCGATTTGTAAATAGCGTAGTAATGTTTTCCGGTTTTCCTTTTCGCGTCGACCTTGTTTCTTTACGTTCGCTCCGATAACCAAAGGTAGATAAGAGTTCTCTCTTTCTGTTTGTAAATGCTTGTTGTGGATTCGACACTGTTGCCGTACTTTTAGTTAAATAAAAGTAATCGGGTGTTTTTCCGAATTCTGTGTTTATTTTCATGAACTTCTGGATATTTCTCCTGAGTTTAAACTACCTGGACCTACAGACAGCAAAGTCTATAAAAACTGGCGCCCGAGGAAACTCCGTAATTTTGAAACTTGCTAACTTCCTGCGCCAATCTCAAAGTTGACTGATCGATCCGCCCCTTTATTCGCGTCGTGCGCGCCGACGAAAATACAGGGGCGAGAAAAGTCCGTCACAAATTTTGGCGCCCGAGCAGGGACCGTTTAAATTTTTCTTTTGTAATTAATAAACACAGAATGTCCACGGCAGGCAGAGACAAAACCGGGAAAGAGAAAACTTCCGAAACAGTGCCGAACGAAGCAACTGACGTCCGCGTGGGGTGGGTTTACAAACTGCCTAAATCCGAATTAGAGGCCGAACTCGCGAAATTCCGCCTTGACTCTTCCGGTTCCGTGGAAGACCTTAGGAAACGACTAGTGAGTTTTCTCCGTGAAGGCAGCCGCTCCCCTCGCCCTCAGGAACAGCCGCACCCCGTCTGCGTACCAGCCACCCCGCAGCCCGAAGCGCCCGTGATGGAAACAGGTAATACACCGCCTCCTGAAGCCGCCCTTGTACCAAACGCTTCTCCACCGAAGGTAAGTGAGTGGAAGCTTGTATTCGATGGCCGCACCGATCCCGTGACTTTTATTGAGAGACTCCAGGAAATTTGCGCCTCTCAAGACATTTCCCTCGACCGTCTGCTTCCTGTTATGCCGGAACTTCTACGAGGAGATCCCGCCCTCTGGTACCGCAATAACCGTCTCCACATGAAGACCTGGGAGGACTTTTTGAAGAGCTTCAAGATTTTCTACTATCCGGTGAATTACCAAATTGATCTTGAGGCCGAAATCAGCCGCCGTACCCAGAAGGAAGACGAACCTGTGGCCAAGTACATCACCGACCTTCAGACACTTGTCCGCAGGCACGGACAGCTAAGTTCTGAACAAGAACTCCAGTGGCTGTACCGAAACTTGAGGCCCTCGTACCGACAACAAATCCGCCGCAGCGACTTCGAAGACATTTCATCGTTCTGCAACGTTACCAGGGACTTCGAACTACTGCGAGAAGAACTGAAGAGGGAGACGCAGCCGAAAACCCAACCAGCGCCTTCCCCTAGGGCACTTCCCTCAACAGGAGAGCAACGTCAAGAACACTCACCGATACCGACACCGCCCACATCATTGCCGTCTACAAACCGCCCAAACCGGACTCACGATAGAATCCAGCCGCCACCACCGACACCTTCACCTGGGAGGAACCCTCCGAGGGAGTCCGGGACGTCGGAAAGGAATACCGCTCCTACCCCGAAATGTTGGCGATGTGGAGAGACAGGGCACACCCGAGCTGGATGCAGACGTCCATGGAAACCTTTCTGCTCCCGCTGTGGAAAGGAAGGGGTGTTGTCCCGAGACTGTGCTTGTCCGGGAAACTCCCAACTCGCTGGACTAGCCCGAGAGAGGAGCAGCGAGCACAGCCAGTAGACTCGGGATCAATTGCCGCCGCCGAAAACCGAGACAACCGCCCACATGTAGCAGTATCTATCGGAGGGGTGCGATATGTCGCCTTATTAGACACAGGAGCCAGCCGTTCCTATATCGGTGACAGCATTGCACAACAATGCGCCGCCTGTGTTGTCACATCAAGAGAACCTCGTTCGTACGCCCGTGTTGCCAGCGGGGAACTCGTAGATGTCAACCGGAGTTTTGAAATCACCGCCGTCATAGGAGACCGCCCTGTGACTCACCACTGGGGATATATTCCTCGGTTACCCTCCGACCTCATACTAGGAATGGACCTTCTTCACCTACTGCGTTTTCAATTGGACTTTGAACACATGACTATCCGTATGGAAGGCCGCCAGCTACATGTAACGCCAATGTCTCCCTGTACTCCGATAGAGGAAGTTCCCACTCAAGGGATCCGTACTTTGACCGCCGACGAGGAACGTCGCCTGAAAAATTTTCTCGAAGAAGAAATAGCTGCCTTCGAAGAAATCCGAGGAACGACGCCGCTGATACATCACAAAATACGATTAAACGATCCGACCCCTATTAAGCAACGTCACCGGCCACACAACCCCTATATCCAAGGCATTGTTAACACCGAGGTGGATAAAATGCTGGAAGAAGGGGTGATCGAACCCTCTAATAGCCCTTGGAGCTCTCCAGTAGTGATTGTCAAGAAAAAGGATGGGAAACCGAGATTTTGCATCGACTTCCAGAAGGTGAATGCCGTCACCAAGAAGGATGCGTATCCGCTGCCGTTCATCAACGCCATCCTAGACAAATTACGGAAGGCTCGCTACATCTCCAGCATCGACTTGAAGCAAGGATACTGGCAGATTCCACTGACCGAAGATAGTAAACCGATCACCGCTTTCACCGTGCCGGGGAAAGGATTGTTTCAATTCCGAGTAATGCCGTTCGGCCTACATTCCGCACCCGCCACCTTCCAACGCCTAATGGATCGTATAATAGGCCCCGAACTTGATCCTCATTGTTTTTGTTACCTAGATGACATTATTGTTTTGGGAAATACCTTTGAGGAACACCTGGACAACCTCCGAACCGTTTTCCGACGATTGAGAGAGGCGAACCTTCGTCTTAATCCCGAAAAGTGCCAGTTTGGTCGTCGCACGCTCAAGTACTTAGGACATATGGTCACGCCTGAAGGAATCACAACCGACCCAGACAAGGTGAAATCCATCCTGGAGATTCCTCCACCGCAAAACATCCGAGAGCTCCGACGCTTTTTAGGAGTTGCTTCATGGTACCGTCGTTTCGTCCCGAATTTCTCTCAGATTGCTCAACCGCTCAACAGCCTGTTGAAAAAGGGCAGAAGATGGAAATGGATTACGGACCAGGAAGAAGCTTTCCGGCGCCTAAAGGAGAGTCTGACACATACACCTGTGTTGATGTGCCCCGATTTCACCCGACCCTTCGTCCTCCAGACCGATGCATCCGACCATGGATTGGGGGCCGTTTTGACGCAAAATACAGAACAAGGAGAACGTGTCATTGCCTACGCCAGTAGAACACTCAACGACGCCGAAAGATCCTATTCTGTCACCGAAAAGGAATGCCTTGCCGTAGTTTGGGGTGTCGAGAAGATGCGACCCTATTTAGAAGGCTACCGATTCACCGTCAAAACCGACCATCAATCCCTGAAATGGCTCTACAAATTGGAGAATCCATCCGGCCGTCTCGCTCGTTGGAGGATGTACCTTCAACAATTCGATTACGAAATAGAGTATCGAAAAGGTACCCTAAATCGAGTTGCCGACGCCCTATCACGAGCTCCTCTATCCGATCCGGTCCTAGTAGTAGCACAGGATTTCACCTGCTCATGGTATAATAGGAAGTTACAGGATGTCCGTGCGAATCCCGAGAGTAACCCGGAATACTGTGAGAAGGAGGGAAAACTGTTCCGACACTTCTGGGACACCCAGGATAAGAACGAACCCGAATTAGTGGATCCATGGAAACTATGTGTTCCGAAAGAGTTCAGAATGCAAGTGATGGCCGAAAACCATGACGAACCGACAGCAGGGCACATGGGAATTGCCAAGACAACCGCCCGAATTGCCCTACGATATTACTGGCCCGGCATGTACAGAGATATTGCTAAATATGTCCGGAAGTGCGAGTCCTGTCAAAAGTATAAAGTAGAACAGCAAAAACCACCGGGGATGATGCAGCCGTCTAGGAACCAGGAACCGTGGGAAACTGTTTGCACCGATTTGATGGGCCCTTTACCCCGTTCCGCAAAAGGCAACCAATACGTAATCGTGTTCCAGGATCGTTTCACCAAATGGGTTCAGATCCGCGCGTTACGCTCCGCCACCAGCCAGAATGTAGCTAAAGCTTTCTATGAAGAAATTGTAACCCGTTTTGGCTGCCCTAAAGTCGTGATTAGTGACAATGGGACCCAATATACCGGCAAACCGTTCCAGGACCTATTGAAAGATGCCGCCATACTGCACCGCACTACGCCGCCATATACTCCCCAAGCAAACCCTGTGGAAAGGACGAACCGTACATTAAAGACCATGATAGGACAGTTCAGTGAGAAGGAACACCGACATTGGGATGTTCATCTGCACGAACTGACTTTCGCCCTAAACACATCCCGACACGAGTCGACCGGATTCACACCCGCGATGCTAAATTTTGGCAGAGAATTGGAACCACCTCGTCGACTTTTCCGAAACCCGGAAGGTTTACCGTCTCCTGACGCCCACGAGAACCCTCCAACCGAACGGCTGGGACGTCTGGAGAAACTCCGAGAAATTTTTTCCCTGGTGCGAGTTCATCTGACCAAAGCCTTCTCGACGCAGAGTAAACATTATAACCTACGTCACCGAGACTGGCGTTGTCATGTGGGAGATAAAGTCCTGAAACGTGAAAACCCCTTATCTGACGCGACCCGCGGGTATACCGCCAAACTAGCCCCGAAATTTTCCGGCCCTTATACCGTAGTGAAAGTGTTATCCCCCGTGGTCTATCGTTTGAAGGCGGAGAGCGGGGCATATGTCAATAAAGTACATATTAAAAATCTTAAACCTTTCATGGCAGATGTCTAACATCCGAAACCGACCGTCGGAATACCGGTGCCCTGGAGACGACCGTCAACAGGCCCAAAAACAAATCACCCTAACACGGGAGAAGGTTCGGGCTTTAGCTGAAAAATTAAAAAAGCGACGCCCGAAGAAACGCCTCCAGCCAGGGGTTCCGTCACCGCCGCCGCCGGCCCCCACAAACCCGACTTCTAAACCACCCCGGTCTCCGACTTTCCCTTCATCCTCCGACCCTTGCCCCGCTCGTGATCCCGATCCTACATCCGGCGGCAGCCATCGGCGTGACCCCGCCATGTTAGCGCTCGGGGATGCCGTACTGATGGCGGGGGGTAGCAAAGCAGCGTTGGCGGACCCTGTGCTGCGACAACGCCTAGCTGTCTTACGCCCACTGGGTAAAGAAGGGCGACTTAGAATCCGGCTGCCCACCTCTTGGGGAAATGGAATTAGGGTCGCGATCCCCGTTCCAAAAACGCCGCGAAGGACGAAATAACCGACCGGTGATATTTTATTTCTCTCTCTCTTCTCACCCTCGTGTCGTCTTTGGCCCCGATCGGGAATTAATTGTATGTCCCACCATGCTTTTCCCGCATGTTCCCAAATACGCTACGATCAACAAAAAAAAACACCCGTAAAAATTTACCACTTTTTTTTTGAAACCGCTTCCCCGCTGCATGGCTTATGCTTTGTTTCTTTTGCTATAATAGAATATGGAAATGGAACGCGACGAGGACGTCATCCTAGCGCTGGACGACGCCCTGAGGGAGGATGTCGAAGGGAGCGAACAACCCTCGGCCTCCGTCCCAACCCCTCCGACCGCGACACCACCGGGGACCAGTAATGAGCGGCCCCCCCTTCCTACCGCGGAGGTCGCCGTGCAGACAGACGGAACAGCGCCGTCCCGCGACGACAAGACCGTAGCTGAAGAATGGGCTGGTTCCGAACCCGGTAGGAAAAATCTAAGAACCGCCTACCGCCGAGGCTTCCTATACCGTCAGGAGTTGGGGACCAAACACCGGTACCTGGGGGACCTTATGCCCCCGGTGGAGCGGGATCCCTATTCCGCCCTGATCGCCTTGCGATTTCTCCATGAGGAGTTCGATCAGGGAGAAGAGGACTCTCGGCTCTGTCAGAGGGTGGAGCCCGCAGCTTCGGCCCCGCCGGGGCAAATTAGGGTGACGCCGGAGACCTGCTGGAGGTGCGGACGGGAAGGTCACCAGAGGGAGACGTGCCGCAACGTACGGGTCCTATTCTGTTCACGTTGCGGACGTCTAGGGAGATACTCACGGGAGTGCCAGTGTCGTCCATCCGGGAGACGATAAGAAGTGATATTTTGTTTATTATTTTTTTTATTATTTATTTTTATTTTAGGAAGGGTTTTTTTTTAGGTGCGAGTTAAGTTAATCGTCCGTCCGAGAGACGATAAGAAGTGATGTTTTTTTTATTATCTATACTATTGACTTTAGGAATTTTTTTTTTTAGGCTAGTTAAGTTAATTTTCTCTCAGAGTGTATAAACATTTTTTTTTCTTTTTCTCTTCTCTTTTCTTGCGTTCTTCATTGCCTTGTAAAAGAAAAGCAACAATCTCCGTATGCAACCGTTACAATTGTCGCTTTTCTTTGAGGAAGAAAGAGGGGGATGTAACGAAGCGTATTTTTCAGAACCGTGATTAGGCAATTTTATATGCATTTCAATTTAAAAGAATCACCGTGAGATGGCATATGATATAACCTACCTATAGAATATCACGTAAACGAATGAATTGGAACCCCCTTGGCCGCTAACGGCAGATAGTACCGATCGAGCTTCTCGAAGGTAATATCTCACTTTCTAATTTGTTCTTTCTTTCTTTCAGTGCTTCCTAGGAGAGGGGAACTGGTCTCTACAGTACTCGGTGTTTGTGAGTTGGTATTGCACTTGGCGATCTGTCGTGCCGTATTGACTCATTGACACTCGGTGCGAACTAGAGGCTAGACTCCCGCTAACTCTCTAGGCCGTCACCCATTCTCCGCCCGTGCTTCCTAGGTGAGGGGAACTCGGCTCGGCAGCGCTCTGTGTTGGTGGGTTGGTACTGTACTTGGCGATCTGTCGTGCCGTATCGACTCATTGACGCTTAGTGTGGCCAAGAGTCCCGACTCCCGGTATCTCCCTAGGTCGTCACCTAGTCTCCGCCCGTGCTTCCTAGGTGAGGGGAACTCGGCTCGGCAGCGCTCTGTGTTGGTGGGTTGGTACTGTACTTGGCGATCTGTCGTGCCGTATCGACTCATTGACGCTTAGTGTGGCCAAGAGTCCCGACTCCCGGTATCTCCCTAGGTCGTCACCTAGTCTCCGCCCGTGCTTCCTAGGCGAGGGGAACTCGGTTCTACAGTGCTCTGTGTTGGTGGGTTGGTACTGTACTTGGCGATCTGTCGTACCGTATTGACCCATTGACAGCTAGTGCGATAGAGAGGCCCGACTCCCGGTAACTCCCTGGGTCGTCACCTAGTCTCCGCCCGTGCTTCCTAGGAGAGGGGAACTCGGCCCTACAGTGCTCTGTGTTGGTGGGTTGGTACTGTACTTGGCGATCTGTCGTACCGTATTGACCCATTGACAGCTAGTGCGATAGAGAGGCCCGACTCCCGGTAACTCCCTAGGTCGTCACTAATTCTCCGCCCGTGCTTCCTAGGAGAGGGGAACGCGTGTCCCTTCAGTGCTCTGTGTTTGTGGGTTGGTACTGTACTTGGCGATCTGTCGTGCCGTATTGACCCATTTACATTTAGTACGAATAAGGGGTTCGACTCCCGGTAACTCTCTAGGTTGTCACCCTTGTTCTGATTCTATCATATTAGCTCCCCGCCCGTGTCCCGTGTTTATTGCTAATGCTTTGCTTGCCGATTGCCACTCACATGTAATTTAGTCCCCGTTGCTTATTTTACACCCCTCTCTCCGCCTAATTTTGCCTCCCCGCTCTATTGTAACTATTTTGGTTTTTGCTTTTTGTGCACGCTAATTTAGTATGCCCTGTATTTAATTTTTCCGTTGTTATTATTTAGTTATCCCGATTTGTAAATAGCGTAGTAATGTTTTCCGGTTTTCCTTTTCGCGTCGACCTTGTTTCTTTACGTTCGCTCCGATAACCAAAGGTAGATAAGAGTTCTCTCTTTCTGTTTGTAAATGCTTGTTGTGGATTCGACACTGTTGCCGTACTTTTAGTTAAATAAAAGTAATCGGGTGTTTTTCCGAATTCTGTGTTTATTTTCATGAACTTCTGGATATTTCTCCTGAGTTTAAACTACCTGGACCTACAGACAGCAAAGTCTATAAAAACTGGCGCCCGAGGAAACTCCGTAATTTTGAAACTTGCTAACTTCCTGCGCCAATCTCAAAGTTGACTGATCGATCCGCCCCTTTATTCGCGTCGTGCGCGCCGACGAAAATACAGGGGCGAGAAAAGTCCGTCACAAATTCCTTACCATCTGAAAATTGTTAAATGCGTTTACCGACTGCCGCTTAAGAAGGAGCAAAAGGCCTTAGCAATAATATCTGTTGCGTGTAGCATATTTTTATCTAAACCAGATTTGAGGACCTTTTCAATAACATAAATGCTTTCAATGGCTTTTTCAGTGACTTGACATTGACGTTTATGTTGTATATCAGCTATCGTTGACGAGAATGCAGGAATATTCTTCAAATTTTCTAAATTTAACTGTCTCTTTCTTCAGCAAAAAGTTACAAAAAAAGTTTTTGTAGCAATTGAGACAAATTATATATAAGCTGAAAGTTCAAAAATAGATTACAAAAACTTTTTGAGCAAATTAAGTAAATGTAGGGGTCTAGAAGCTTAAGGTACATGGAACAGTCACATTGAATCGAACATAGAAAATTTCAAGTTATTGGAATAGTATACTGGATTTTTTTAAACCAATTGCCTAAATTTGTAAGAAATCAAAAGTTTCGAAAATTTCCAAGAAAATCTTTTGACCTAAATGGAAATTTTTAGGGTGTAGGGGTATAGGACATGTAAACCAATGAGATCAAATCAAAGACATTAAGTTGCAATATAATATATTTTGAAGCAATTGGGTAAAATTTTGAAAATATTTCAAAGATCAAATATGTTCCAGGAAGACTTCTCAGTCATCACGCCATTTTTAGGGTCAAGAAGTTCAAGAGCATACAGAAGTTTCAAATTATCCTGGAAGACTTTTTGAATAAATTAGCTCAATTCGTAAAAACTTAGCAGGATCCAGAATTTTCAAAAAACACTTTTGAACCAACTGGTTTAATTCGGTTGCGTAGAGGTTTAGTCTATGTCGACCAATCAGTTCAAAGTATGGCAACGAACCGGATCAAATCTGGTACATGAATTTGTAATAGAAACTTTTTTGTAGCAATTGAGTTAACAAGAGTAAGAGGTTGAAAAGTCTTCCGGGATGACTTTTTGAACGGTAAGGTGAATTTGATGAGGTTCAGGGAATTTGGAACGATCATCGAAATACAAATCGAAAATTTCCAAATTATCCTGGAAAATTGTTTGAACTAGTTGACTAAATTTGCAAGAATTTAAGAGGATCAATAATTTCCGAGATGGGACTTTTGAGCCATTCGGATAAACTTTATGGAGTAGATGTTCAGGGTATCTTGGATGAAGTCTGGGATATAATGTTGTATTAGAAATGGTTTCGGAACAATTGGGTCAAGTGAGAAGAGTACAATCCATCCAGGAAAACTTGTCAGCCATTATGCCACTTTTAGGGTCTCGAAGTTCAAGGTATTTGGAACGATCATATCGAATTGAAGATAAAAAAGATCCAAAATATCCCGGAAGTTTTTTTGAACATAACGGCTGAGTGTGTAAGAAATTAATAGGTTCAATAGTCGTCCAGTAAAACTGTTGAACCAATCGGGTTAATTTAAGGGTGTAAATATTTAGGGTATACTGACAAATCTGGTCGAGTCTGGAACATGTACATCTATAAAGTTTCAAATTTCCAGGTAATCTGCAAGTGAAGACGTACGTACACACACAAGGATATTCGGTGTTATATCCTACACATTTTGTAGTTCTATTGTGATAGATTGTAACAAGTGGAAGTTTACAAAAGTGTCACATGGAGCAATGTTTCTAAAGAAAGTAATATGTTGTAATAAGTCAAAGTAAAGAAAGTAATAAGTCAGATTATTGTCGAAGTATTAAATTATTACTTTCTATTTCAGCCTCATTATTAGATAAAAAAAAAACAGAAAGTTGTGACTAGAGTGACTAGAAAAGCATGGTATCGATATACCGCTTGATTTTCAATCCGTAACAAGAAACTTTTTGCTGATGTTCCAATGCAAAGAGTGAAAATGATATCCTCAAAGACGACTTCTATGTTATTGGGATTTATAATACCGAGAAAAACTAATAGAATGTTTAAAAACAACTTAGTAAGAAACAATAAGTGTCAATTAAACCGTGTGTTATTGCTGTCATCCAAGAATTCAATTTAATACATTAATGTATAATTCATAACAGATACCAAAACAATTAGTGTTTATTTCTAGACGACAATTTACCCACAAATACAACTTTTATTCGCATAATACGAACACTAGACGACTTAAATAACCACAGATTAATCGCTTAATGTAATGTTTTTATATCAAACGAATTATAAAGATTTAATTTCACGTTAAACCGCATAACTTCTAATAAATCAGAACGAGTTGGAAAACACAATAGTTACGTAAAAGGTAATTTTTTCCTATAAAAGGATGCCATCAAATGAAATGAGTTTAGTTACGAGTAAACTACAGAAATGAAGTGGTTTGTTTTAGTTTTCATCGGTTTGGTCTCATTCGCATTCGTGCAGGTTCAGACTGAAACCGATATTAATGATGGAAAGGGCGTGGAAGGATTGGAATTACGTTCCATTTCAGACGTAAGTTCAACGAGAAAACTATCGTCATCGACCATTTCGTCACATTTATTTTATCTATCTTGTCACTCAAGAAACCATCACCTATTTTCACGAAGTACTATTATATTTTAATTTAGCAAAAATTCCTACAATAATTTAAGATCTTGGTAGTGGGCTTTTTCGACATTGAAGCACAAAGCACTGACACGGTCCCTTAGCTACTAGGTAGCAGTGACCATTAACGAGGCTTTGAATTGTCTATATTTTCATGAACCTTCTACATCCACGGATGGTTCTGAAAGAGAGTTCTACTCAAATACCCTCATATACTAAGTAATAACAAAATTTACGTTTAGAAATGTTCCTCGAAAATTATTCCTAGAACTAATAGATCGTCGAATGCATAATGGCTCGAAAGTATTTCTTAAAAAAGTAATATTAGAATAAGGTTTAAGGGTTTTGAGAAATTGAAACTAACGCCTCGCAAAGAAAGCATTTCTACAGTTTATTGCAAATGCATACATTTTGTCGGCTGTTGAAATTTAAACATTACCTAAAAATAGAATAATTACTTAAGATACTTATTACACAAACTATAGTGTGGGTTCTTACTTAAGTTCTTACTTACTTAAGTCGTTTCCCCTTTTTCCCCAGAAGTCCTTAAAATGATCTAAAAATGTTTTTCATTAAATGGGAAATTTCCTTTTCGTTCAATCGACTCGACTTTTAAGTTCCATTTACAAGAACGTGTTTAAGATATAATTAACTTACTCACCAAAGCTATTGTTCTAGCAGGTATATTAGTATGTCCCATACAAGGAGATATATTGTTTTCAGTTAGTTAACTAAATAAGTCATATTCAATTCATTGCAACCATATTCATAAAACCAGCTGAAGCAGTTATGTCGCAACAGAAGCTCTAAACAATACTATTGCATTAAATGAAATATATTGCTGCATTGCTTTCTGTCATCTCACTTTAGTTTTCAAGTTTCATTGAGTGCAACGTATAACCACACTTTAGTCCAGTCATGAACATGTTCCGTTCAATGAAATATATTGTTTTCTTAACATAACTTTACAACTATTGGTTGTAAACATGCTCATAACATCGTGTTGGATTGTCCGTTATTTCGAACTAAACTATGACCTCCTATAGACTGTTCTGTTTTCTGTCACGTTACCCAGTCCCTACACCTTATTGGCTGGAACGTGTCAGTCTGCTTGGATCGATTGTAATGATTTTTACTTATAGGGATCGAATGAACCAGTGGGAGAGTCCCTTTTAAGGGAACGCAGAAGTCCCAGTACGTGCGTCACCGTGACGAGGAAGGGGAAGCAGGTTCAAATCTGTAAAAACTGAAGCGATGCTTGGACACACAATCGCAAGTTGTAATTTAACGTATAGATATCTTTTATGTTTTGTTGACGTCAATTAAAATTTTGAAATTGAAGGTTAATTGGGTTTCCTTGCGTGGTTTGTGGTTATAAAACAACTTAGGCACCTTATGGACTATTACGAAATAGACACATAGTCGAGTTGTATCGAGAGGAAACGAAAATGAAGATGTTTGAAGGAATTTTTCAACCAAAATTTTATTTTGGTTATGATTGTTTGAAGAACCGTAACAAAAAACCATAAATAAATCCTTATATACGCATCACAAACAGTGGGATTTTTAAGATAAATTTTGTCGAAATAAAAATAATCCATATCCAAACTGTGGCAGTTAAAATGAATATATTCATCAAAATATTGAATATTAATATTTCTTAAATTTGCACCAGTACACCAGAATGAAAAGTTGATGAACAATTTGCACTGTAAATAGGTAATTGTTTATAAGGGCATTTGAAATGTCTGCCAGTAGTGTGTAACAAAAAGTTAAAAAGATAAACTCGACAGTAACTAGTTGGCAGACCGCCATTGATGGCATCAAAAGCACGACTGGGCAAGAAAGTGAATGAATTTTAGGTTTGTTAGAATAACCACTAAGTTTTTGCCATTCTGAATTATGTTATCAACCTATTTCGATAAAGGGCAACTAATGGGCCAACAGGACAAGGATTGTCATAAAAAAACACATTGTTAATACCTTGAAAGTTTTATGGTGTGAAATTGAAAAGTGAAACTTATTTTTAACCTGATAAAGGATGCTATATTTGGTCTGTTGAATGGTACGACGGGGACGTCTGGTCGATGTTAACACATGGAAAAGACCGAAATAATTTTCTGTCGATTGCACTTTGTATTGTATACCTCATGAATAAGGCGTGTGAAAATAGCAGTAGATTTTCACTGTGGAAATTTGAGAGGGTCATTTCCACCAAAAGTTGTTTTTCCACAAATAATCGTGTTACTTAATGTGCTGTAAATCTTGAAGTATAACTTTCTATATTTGCCTTTTATACCAGAAGATAGAGAACATATGGGTCTACGTTACATTGATAAGAATTTCCAAAAGTGGCAATAACTCTTTTCTTACATCAAGAGATCGACGACTATATGGTCTACAAAAATGTTATATTGAGGATCTACTCGAAATCTTAGTAACCACATTACAATTTCTGTCCTCATAAAATATTCAGCTGGTATTATAATTGATGGAATCCAAACCTGTACAGTTTCAGATAGAGAACATGTAATATTAGATCTGACATCTCAATAAAAAAAACTTTCAGCTGATGATACGCCATACGTCTTGCGACAGATGGATACACTATTTATATATTTTTATTTTCCATTTTCTGGCGGTATACACGAGAAATCGGAGAACTAACCACTTTTCGTAGGCTTTAGGGTAAAATTGAAACATTTGTATATATTTTTAGCCACGTTTCTGAATTTATAGGTGAAAAGTGTAAAATCTCAATGTGGCTCATCACATAAGTACCCAACATGGAAAGTTAAAAATTAGCAAACACGAATTTTCTTCACAAATGCTGCATAAAAGCAGCAGTCCACGCATTTATCATTTACCATCCGATTTCGGTTGGATGATTCCTCTGATCATTCTGAACCGTTTTCAAAAAGGATGAGTTCAAAAAAGCAAAAGTTGAGGATAGAGATTAATATTAGTACAGTCTTGTTTCAAACAGGTTTTAGTTACCCTTTTGAGATGTTAATGCTATTGTGACCCTTGGACGTCTTAACATATTTCAATTTTATCTATTTTAAATGTGCTCGTTCAGTACCGTGCTTTTAATATATGACGCCTATATTACTAAATAATTTAATGTGTTAAGGGTGGATACCTACCTATTATTTGTTGTGAGGCTTATCTGTTGGCGTTAACTTCGCTATCTTTTATTTAGACCACCATCATCATGATGATACCTATCATATAAACGAAACCGGTCGCTGTTTCACAATTAAATTAGTTGACGAAGAATTGGTGTTTTCATGTATCTACAGATATCTCAGAAAAATGCAAAAAATTTTCTTACAAGTAAAACGTAAATAATACAAACAAGTTAAAAATGTTGCTTAAAAATTATCAAATTACGCAGTGGTAAAATTTTTATTACAGAAACTATTCACAATATTAATTAAAAACATTTTTGATACATTTTACAACTCTATAAAAGGCAGTCTAGGAATTATAATTTTAATTTTCGGATTTTGTCCTTCTATACCCCGGACGGCTCGTTAGTTCAATAAATCCGACTTCGGGCGAAAGATCCGGGGCGGAACGGAATCCAGGCGTCTTCTCCAAGAATTTCACTTTGATAGTCACCGTGTAAAAACTCGAGGGAGAAATAAAAGAGAGAAAAGCGTCGGCAGGCCTTGTCGTCGCTTTCACGATTAATCCTTTTCGAAAAATCCGAAGGAATCCGAAAAGGTTTCGCTTACAATGCCACCGACCCTAACAATGCCCCGTATCTCACGGGTAGTTTTTCCCTCCGCACTTCATTTGTCAGGCCTTCCATCTTTTATTTTTATACGTGTTAGGTAAAAGTTGAGTGCGGATTTCTCCTCTTTTCTCCCTCCATATTTCCATCTCTCCTTTAGCTGCGCCTTCCACGACGACGTGCCAATAAATCATTTCCTTCTGAAAGTAATTTGAATAGGTGAGAAACGTTGCAGGTGACTTTTGCGTGCGGATTAGCGAAAACGGTATGGTAAATATTTTCATTTTTCTCTCCCCCGGCATCGACGAACTTAACCATGGGAAGCAATCGATGAAGAGATGCTTTATAATCGAGCGAATCAGCACTTGGAAGAATTATCGCAGGATCCGTTTCCACAAGAGGGCCATTCGGGCATAATCCAGACGAGCAGGTATTCCCGGCTTAAAAATTTACCTGGTGGGATCGTAACTTCGCGGGAACAATATTCCACGATCGTACGGATTCATTCCACGCCCGACCTAATCTAACGTCTCGAGTCGAAGTTTGAGAATTCAGACTTGATCGTCTTAATCCTGAAGACTTCGCGTACGTGACGACTAAAAACCTGTTCTGTAAATGAAAAAGGTGTATCTAATGCATTAAATGAACAAGTATAAATTAAGAATGTTTGAGTGGAGTTTTGCGCAATCCATGAAAACGACAAGTAAAATTTTAGCGAATGAAGAAATTACAACGGAATTTTAAAAATACCTAATATACTCAAAATATGTGGACAATTACTATTACCAAACCTATGTTGGTACAGGAATTTATCTTTGAATTTGGTACCGAGAGCTGCCAAGAGATATAGGGTATACAAATAAATTTCCGCCGTTTCCAAGAGATGGCTCCACTGACAAGAATACGTTGAAATCATCAGATGTAAGATGCCATATAGAAAGTTTAAACACCTGGCAACAACACAAGAATAATATACTGTTATTAACACATTAGTTTTAAAATCTCCTTCATGAATGATAAATGGCCGGAGAAAATACGTGGCATTACTACAATAATACCATTTTTGATCACAGTCCTTTGTTGTTGGTACAGAGAGCGTTAAAATTTGAAAGTGACAACGGTTCGTTTGCTTTTTTTATAAGTAGCAAAGTGGTAGTAGTTTTTTTTTTTTTTTTTATTTTTTTTTATCCGAAGAGGGGGGAAATGCGCATCCGCACCGTCAGTGGCCATACGAGACCGACCGGTGTGTGGGGTTGTACGTCACCTGTACGACCCACTAAAACCCTACCTCTTTTACCTTAACCTCGTTGAGATAACCATCTTGGACCCGCGTTAGCATTACTCAAGATGGCTGTTCTTCGCCTGTTTGGCGTCTGTTCTGTTCTTGTTTCGTTCTGAAATTTCTCTTTAGGGATTTCTCACTGTTGTGTCACACCGTCCTCCGAGCTTGTGTGACCTCTTCGTTCTTCTGACTTTATCTTATACTACGTATATCGAGAACTGCTGATCCTCATCGTTTTTCTGTGTTATCGTCCCTCTCGGTCGGGACAGACTAGACGCGAAGGGTGCTGCTATTCTTCATGTGGTTGTGTCGTCAACTAGACCATTTTGTTTCTTTATTCGTAAAACCGTTTCTACGAATTCAGCTACGACGTCCCAGTTTTCTTCTTTCTTCAGCATCACTTCTACTATGGTTTCGGGTGTAAAAAAGCCGATCTTTTCTGTAAGTGCCTGTCTTTGTATGTTCCATTGGTTGCACGTGAACAGCGTATGTTCTGCATCGTCTACAGCATGTCCGCATGCGAGGCACATAGGGCTTTCTACTTTTCTTTGTTTGAAAAGATAGTAGCGGAAATATCCGTGTCCAGACAGCAACTGTGTTAGATAAAAGTTTATCTCCCCATGATTTCTCTCTATCCAGACTTTCACGTTGGGTATGAGGCGCTTAGTCCATTTGCCTCGGTTTTCCGCTTCGTACCTCTGTTGCCACTGTTCCACGGTCCTAGCTCTTTCCTCTTTCGCAATCTTGGCTCTGCAGATACCTTCAGCGTCACTAACAACATTGCGTTTTCTTTCATAGATGGCCTTACGTTCCAGTGCTAGTAGATCTACTGGGGTAGTTCCCGCAATAACTAGAACTGCCGGTTCTGACACTGAGCGATATGCACTGCATACTCTAAGAGCAGCCCTGCGCTGTACCCTGGCTATCCTTTTCCTGTAAAATTCTTCCTTCGTCTTCTCTCCCCATATCTCAGCACCGTACAGAAGTATAGAATTGGTCACAGACATCAGAAGTTTCCTCTTGCTGGCCCTTGGTCCGCCGATATTACTCATCAATCGACCGAGCGATTGTGTGACTGTCGATGCTTTATCTGCTCCTTTCCTAATATGTTCACCAAAGCTCATCTTTGAGTCCAAGGTGAATCCCAAATATTTAATATGCTCCTTCGTCTCTATGACGTGGTCCTCTATTTGTATCGCTTGGATGTTGTCGAAACTCGTCTTGTGCTTCCTAGTCAAGAAAATCAAATCTGTCTTTTCTGCAGCAAGCGCTAGTCCTTTATCATCGAGCCATCTTCTTAAAATCCGCATGATACTTGTTAGCTTCTCTTGAATTTCCTCTTTGGTCATACCAGTGGTAACGATCGCTATGTCATCGGCGTAACCTATGAGATAGCATCCGTCTGGCAGCTCTAGTCTGAGAATATCGTCGTATGATATATTCCACAGTTCTGGTCCTAAAATTGACCCTTGTGCAGCTCCTGCGGTTACTTTTCTGGCTCTGATCCCTTCCTTGGTTTCGTACAAGAGCTGTCTATCGTTCAGATAGTCCTCCACCATGCGAAGCAAGTAAGGGGGAACATTATACTTCTCACTAAGTGGATTCACCATGCTTTTCCAGCCAGCCGTATTAAAAGCATTTTTGACGTCGATCGTAGCAAGCAGTATAACCTCCTTTGAGCGTTGGTTCTTCTCTTGTTCTCTCTGGAACGTTTCTTTTAATACTGAGACCGCGTCGGCAGTTGATTTGCCTCTTCGAAATCCAAACTGCTTATCAGACAAGTCCCCACCAGCAGTTACCGCTGCTTGGAGCCTTGGTCTTATTAGCTTTTCCAGCACTTTGCCTGCAGTATCTAGCATGCACAGAGGCCGATTTCCTGATGCACTGTTGGGGTCTCCTTTTCCTTTGTAAATAAGAACTAGTTTTTGCCTTTTCCATCTTTTTGGAAACGTCCCTGTTTTTAGACATGCGTTATACATGCGCAATAATATAGAGGGAGCTGTTTCTGCTACCATCTTGAGGATTTCTGAGGGGATACCATCTGGCCCTGGTGCTTTCTGGTTCTTCATCGATCGTACTGCTGTCATCAGTTCTTGTTTAGAGAATAGAGGAATCTCGTCAGTGAAGATATCTATTTGTGGAATTTGTCTCTCCTCGTGTTCCGGAAACAAAGCTGTGACTATCTTCTCCATCACCTCGACGTCTCGTGGTGGTGTTTTTGCATATTTGCCGAGTTTCTTTAGGACAATTTTGTATCCTAGTCCCCACGGGTCGTTATCCACTTCGGCACAGAGTGCTTTCCAACACGATAGCTTGCTCTTTCTGATGGCTAGGCTCAGATGTTTTCTTGCTGCTCCCTCTTCGCCTTTACGTCTGTCTGTTTCGGTTCGATCATTTCTTCTTCTTGCTCTTTGTGTTCTTCTTCGTAGGCGTTGACATTCTATTCTCAGTTTCGCAATTTCATCATTCCACCAATAGGTAGGAGATCTTCCTTTTTTATCCGCCTTCCTTGGCATTGATGTTGCGCATGTGCGCTCAATGAGTTCCATGGTTGCCTCTACCACTTGCTCTACGTCTTCTGCATTTTCAGTTGGGAGTTCTACCAGAGTCTTTTCTCCTTGCTGTATAGTGAGTTGGAATTTTTCTTTGTCCAGTTTTGCCAGATTCCATCTTGGTACGCGCTCTTGTTTGCGTTTTTGCTGTTTGTGACCAGTGGAAAAAATTATATATTCGTGGTCGCTGAGGTTGAATTCATCTAAAACTTTCCAATCATTTATCTTTCCAGATATATCTTCTGAGGCAAAAGAGATATCTGGCACCGTCTCCCTTTGACCATCTCTTCTAAACGTTGTTGTGCCATCGTTGAGTATCTCGAGTCCAAGCCTGGATGACATATCCAGGATCTTTTGTCCTCTCGGGTCAGTTTCCTCGGATCCCCACTCAAGAGCCCTGGAATTGAAGTCTCCTCCGACGATAATACTTCCCTGCATCTGTTGTAGTGCATCCTCCAATCCATCAAGTTGGAGATTGATGCTGTCTGGCTCGCCGGGAGTGATAGGCTGGAAGTAACAACTAACATAGGTGATGTTATCGCTTTTGATCCATGCGAATCCGTCTCCTTTGCCGCTTTTGTCAATGGCCATATTTTCTGGATTTGGGATCCAGACCGCTGCTTTCTGGAGATTATCCGAAACCCAGTTAAGTCCGTCTATTTTGACTTGACCTATTTCACTCACGAGTACAATGTCCACTCTCTTTTCTTTGGCCGTCTCCTTTAGAAGTGAGAAAGTCTCTGGGCCACGACGAATGTTGGCTTGGAGCACTCTGGTCATCTTCTCGTGCCCCCCCCTGTACTGATATTAGGCGCCCTCCATGCCTCCCGATAGGTCATGCACTTGCCTGTTCCTAGGCGATGCTTGGTGTCCTCTTCTGGTTTTCCCGCATCCATGCACACAATGCATTTCTCTTCATTGCTGCAGTTTGTCGCTTTGTGTCCTTTCTCGGCGCATTTGTAGCAATGTTCTGTTCTATCTGGACCTTTGCAGGTATGGGAGGTGTGCCCATAACCGAGGCATTTGTAGCACCTCCTGACTGGGTTGTAGTGTCTTATTCTACAGCTGAATGGACCAATCGTGAGAAATTTCGTCTTGGCAAAGGTATCCGCACTTCTAGCTGGTAAAACAACGAAGGCTATTACTTTTTCCCTCTGGTTTGGATTCGAGAGTGTGACTGCAGGTTCGGTTGTCAATTCCGGCACAACTTTTTTCACAGCTGTCTGTATCTGTGCTACTGTGATTCCGCTGTTAAGGTCGAAAACTCTGACTGTGGTCATGGCTGGCAAGCTCTGTAGTTCGCCACTTTCTCCGACTGCATCGGACAGAACAGTGGCTGCGGCCGTGGTATCGCCTTTCTTTCCTTTGAATTTAATCAGCAAGTCTCCATTCCTTGTCTTGGTGTATTTTGCTATCTTTGGTCCATCTTCTGGCATCGTTGTCTCATTAATGCCTTTAAGGATGTCCGCATAGGATTTCCCTGATGCAGGTTTGATGAGTACCGCGTCTTGTGGAAGTCTCGATTTCCTATTCTTCTTTTTCTTCTTCTTATTCTTCATTTTTCTCTGGTCGCGTTCCGGAGGAGCTGTTTCCTGTGTCACACTGTATCCAGGATTAGCGCTGTTTTTCTGCGTTCGCTTTAAGAGTTTCTGCTGTTTCTGCTGCTTGCGTCGTTCCGTTGGGTTTTCCCATGCGGTTTCGTCCGAGTCCGCGTATATAGAAGATGCTCGAGATTGAGGTTCTTTTTCTTCTTGGTAATAAGCCGACGAAGTACTTGCTAATCTTTCTCTAGTAGTACTTACTTGTAGTTGGTTACCCTTTGCAGTATTGGGGATCTTGTTCCGCTGCGAGTCCCCTCCTGGTGGGCATGTAAGGTTCCTCTTGCCTGTACCTGGTATTTCTGTTCTGTTATTTCTCTGCTGAGCAATGAATGTCGGTTTCTCCGCCAGTTTTCTCAGGAATAATTCACCAAGTCTCTCCTTCAGTTCCTCTTCCCTCTTGATCTCGTCCATAAGCTCTTTAACCTTCCACAATGCTGTAGGGACTCCTTTTTTTATTGGCTCAACGTAATTATTTTTGATGGACGATTTTGCCGTGTCCAGCTTGTCTAAGATTTCTTGCAGAATAATATTTCTCTCCTTACCTGCTTTCTGCAGTCCTCGAAGGACTCCGGCAGTATTTTGCCAGAACTCGTTGTCCGGACCTTGTACGTGGTCCGCCTGGGCGATAAAAGCCTCTAAATGAGACTGCCTTTTTCGTTCTGATGTTGAATTCGGGGTCCTACCTCTTGTATCGGTTTCGCACTCTTTTGGCGCCGCCAGAATCCTTGCGCCACTGCCGGCCACCGAGGCGTGAACTGGATTGGAACCGACGGAGAGATTTTCTTTGTTTTCAGAGTCTGCTCCCTGGGGTATTTCAGGTACAACTGTGCCCTTCAGGCTGCTGACGCAGGAACAAGATGACATTGTCTCCACTTGATCCGAGACGTTTGTAAGTGACAATTCTATTAAAATTGGGAAGTTGTTTCCGCTCTAATCTCCAAAAACACATAAAATATTCGAGCTGACAATTATAAATTACGGACGTGTGTCAATGTCTAGTAGTAGCCTCCATAAGATATTAATTCCTAATTTGGCCCAGTGTGACCTGTAATTCAATACTTTATATTTTTCAATATTCCAGGAAGTGACGTCATAAGCCAAGCCAAAGAAAGCCAGTTAAATAACCAAAACAGAAAGAGAAGTTTCGGTAAATAATGACTGCAATGAAGCTGTATATTTAAATAATAAATTATTTTAAAATTCCTACATTTTCTTTCATAACATTTAGACAATATGTATTATCTTTTGACATAATTTAAAGAGAATTATTATTGATGGGGTGGGGTTACATCAGTCACATTGTTTTCAAATACTATAACAAATTAAAGAGTAAAATTTGGTAATAGAGCCAACAATGTCAAAAACAAAACACTAGCTGAAAATAACCCTATTCAGGAACGCATATTAACTTCGATTCCTATTATAAACTTACATTGGTCGTACCACAGTCAAAAATCGATATACGTATGAAATAAATTTGAAATGTTATAATAAGATGACAGTCTCATAATACACATTATTTTATGAACTTATAAATTCGATAATCTCTAACAACAAACGAAACAAATAGAAATAGGTTAATCAAAGAAAGTTCTCGATGTGACAACTTTTTGAATACCCATGACAACTATGATTTTTAGAGTTTTAGGCGTTGAAAAATATTTGGCTTCAACCTACGTTGTCCTCCAGCTTGAAGAATAAACAGTTCTTCCACTTAAATGTATTGTTTAAAATCCAAACAATGTACCTTGTCCTAGATTCGTTGAATGATGTTGTCAAACACAAAAGCATTTTCCAACAATTTGAAGAGATTTGGTGCAAATAATTCTTTAAATTTCGATCAAAACGGTTAGCATCACAGTGGGAGCAAATAGGTAGTATCAGTAGTTGATATAGCCCAATCAAAGAACACATGGTTTCTTTGGTTTTCTGGAAAATTAGCTTGGGAGCTGCGCGACCTGTATAAAGAAAAAAATAAAATTGATGAGTTTTTGAATTATAAGTTTCTCATTCTTTCAAATCGGGAAAATATTTCAAGCGAAACATGTAGCTTGAGATCTTATCCACAGAACTCGTTTCAATTTTTTTTTTTTTTTTTTTGATAGTGTCATCTGTTACAGAGATATGGCCGAATTTTCAAAAACCTATTTGCAAAAATTGTTTACTTGAAATTGTGCAGCATTGGTTGTATATCATTGTATGAATTGCGTAGCCATTGAAGGAATAATAATGAAATAAATGATAAAATTAAAGACAGAAAGAAATAATGAAGAAATTCATACTTTGAATTAATTACATTAGAATATATTTGTGTAATGTTCTAAAAATCATATTGACTGTTTACAGAATTTTTAGAAGTTGTAATATAAGCAGTTTCGAAAACCATTCAATTGTACTATTTTGGATACTTTTATAGAATTTTTGTATTTTCAAAATCACATTCATGTTTCTTTGTCAGAGAATGTTTTACCAGTACTGAGTGTAGTGGGTTGTTACATTAATATTTAGTTAATTAAGTTTTACACTTAATTTACACATACCTTATATTGTATTGCAATTTTTGGTGGGATCTCTGATGTGGGTAAATCAATTATCTTTTAAAGTGTTGTAGGTATACCAAGCTGGGTACATTCCTGACGGTAACAAATGGTGTGTTGTAATTTTTTATAATGTTCAACAGAAAGGTAATTTGATATATTTTACTCATTTTTGTTGTTCTATTGACGGTTTAAGGAGTCTGTTGTGTATAGTGGGTTGTATAAAATTTGTGGAATAGTTGTTTTATTAAAAATCATTTTAATGGAATTTTTGTTTTCTTTCCAGAACCCTTAGTTTAATAATAAAACGGCACGTTCAGCTGTATTGACTAATGGAGCGACTTTATATTTTTTAGCGTGAAAGAAGTAGAAATGATGTGTTTCTCAGTACAAACAACTAACTCCACAATAACAATTCCCCAAACTTTATATAGCACGCGATATACAAGAGACTCCTTAAAATAATGTTACCTTCAATATTGTCACGACCACGAGATTTTGACAACGGTCAACAAACGATAAATTGGATCACGACTCAGGCCGAAGTGAAGCGATATTAACTTTTATAAACATGCTGAAAACCAAGGTGAGAAATGTTTCGATAAACGACGCAAATTATACGAACAAGCGCGAAGAACAAAAAACAGAATATGAATATAAATAGAAACAAGAAAGGCGAGAAGAAAACAATGTCGTCCAGACAATGATATCCAGAAGGATTGTCGAGACGGTGTCGGCTCTGACGGCCGGGCGGCATGTTGAGGAAGGGAGGGTAGTGAGAGTGGGTAAACATTTAGCTCACCACGACTTGAGATATGGCAATTTTTTGCCAATAGGGGGCAGTATCAGGGTTCTCGAAAAAATAATTTTAACTGGAAGAAACTAGTAGTTTTTGAGAAAAAAAAATGTGAGCAGTTTCGCCAGATTTGCCGTTTTTCAAAGTGAATTTATAAATGTTTTCTTACGTTATTCTTATCGGTTAAATGATAACAGTAAAGTCTGATTGTTCAACTTTACGCCGATATTCATATATCGTAAAAAAAGTGCGGAGAATTAAGAGAAAAAACGATTATAAACGGTGCGGTTTTCGCGCCTTCGGCACTTTAAAATTTTAAATGGGGGTGTGCTTTGCCGAGATCTGGTAGTGGCTAAACGACCGTCGTCATAGATGTTTTATAAGTGTAAGAAACGTAACGAGTGATTAAATAGAATTTAAGAGAATTATTCGCAAGATACGCAAATCTTTCCTTGTCAATAGCTTCGTGGGGGTAAGGGGTGGGGTGTATAATATAATACAACGTACTCACTAATCATATCGAAAGATTATATAAAAAAAATTATTCTTCTTAACGTTTCTATAAAACAAACAAAACCAAACTATCTAAGGTTATAGTGCATTTAGGATTCTCCACAGGAACTAGTACTCTGTAACGTTTCTATAAAGAAATTTAATAAAAGAGTAAATCTGAACGTTGAGCAGTGAGTTGCAATGTGTTCCCTTCGGTCGATTAACCACTACCATTGAAGTGTCAAGTCTTTGTACTTACTTTGTTGTTACATGTTAAGTGATTCGAAAAGCCGATTTTTTTGGACATGTCCACAAAAATTTGGTAATTTATGTGTTATTGTGAAATATCGTGTGAAAATTGGTGCGATGCGTGTGAAAGACATTCTATGGATGTTGCAGAAAGAGAAATTGGAGTTCCTTCGTACTTGCCTTGTCAACAAGAAGGCGACGAAATAGCGGTCGCGGAAAAGTGAGGTTAGATGGAAAATAATTTTTTTCTCAAAAAGTAAAAGGAAAGGCGAAAATTGAATGGGCACATCGTTATCTACGGTGTCTTATTGATCATTGATGATTTTTTTGTGAGTTTTTAATTTTCTAAGATTTCTTAGATTTTTCAATCTCTTATGAATAATCGCATTTTCAAAAGGCCATAACTTTTGAACGGATCATTTCCTCACATTATTATTGATGTTTTCGAAGTAGGTAGTTCATGTACGTTCTAGTCATCAATAGCTTTTATGAAAATTTAAGGTGAGGTAAGGTAAAGGTCAGCTGAGAGATTGTCCGGCCTAAGAAAGTGGTCTGTTGACGAAGGGACCGAAAAGAACCTGCCTCCCCGAAGATGCCCTCTGACCCGCCAAGCACTGTGGAAATCCCGAGGTTCGGACAACAGCCGTCTATTATGTAAGTCACCTCCTTCGCCTCTCATGCTCCAGCCCTTAGGACTCGCTCTGCCCGAAAATCTCTTTTTCTCTTCTTGTGCTGTCTTGTATTTTATAGCAACCCTGATCTATATGTTCTCCGCTCCAGACGTGAAAAAAAACATTTTCTCCTTTTTGAAATTTTCGACATGTTGCTTTATTCACAGCAAGCTGTACCCCCTGTGGCCACCAATCCCTTCCCTCACGCGACCCTGACATATAGTGGAGGCTCCGTGTCAACTTAGCTGGGACATACGGTGAAGGCATCCGGCCCGTGACAATAGCACAACAAAAGTCAGACCTTAAGAAGAAAGGAAGGAACATCTATCAAGTTTATATTTCATTGATTAATGGATTAAATCCATTAGGAATATACCCAGCTTGGTATAGTTACAACGCACCGAACAATATTTTATTTGCCAACATCTAAGATCCCATACCGATTACAAAAGAACATAATGTAATATATGAAATTATCAAACATGTAGTCCAGAAATAACATAAAACGAAAAACAAAACAATAAATAGGTAAAAGAATATACCAACATTAATTACATATTAAAAATAACGACCCACTACATTCAGGACTAATAGAACTTCCTCTGAAACAGAATCATGAATTTGTTTTTGAAAATATAAACCAACTAAATGGGGGCCCAAACTGGTGCAAAAAATGTTTCTAGTACATAGCATACTAAAACGTGCCAAAATTCTATAAACAGAAAACATTCTTTTACATCATTAATTTCATCAGTCATTTCATTATAAATTAGGAATATATATACAACCTACAGATACATCCAATGATATACGATATATACAATGCTATATAACATATACAGATAAAATGCTATAGTTTTCAGTAAATAATTTTACAAAAAGAATGGGAAATCCTTCGTATAAGAAAGAGGAGAAATGGAAAAATATTTCACTGAAAAGAGCCTATTCTATTCCGTTAAATCTGTAATATATATAATCAGTATCAAGATTAACATACATATAGTGCTCAATATAATGTATGGAGAAACTCAAACTAATGCAGGAGGATTGCATAGTTCTTCTCTTTGACTAATTTATAAGACCAAGGTTTATTTCAACCTACAACAAAGAGCGAAATATGAGTGATAAGGTTTGTGATAACAGTATGTAAGTTCAATTAACCAAACCATTGCTGCTCCCTATAAAGCTATGAATATGTATCCAATGAGGAACGAAACGTTGGCATATTTAAATACATGAAGTAAATCCAATTGTTTTTTTCAAATTTGGGAATCACGAGAATTAACACTGCCCATGTTCCCGAGGACGTTTCCCAAATGAAAATCCAAATGTCTTTCCGCATACAGGTTTTGTCGTTGGCAAAATAATTACTTATTGGATGATACCTACCTCTAGCTTTCTACATGCAAATTTTTATCCCGATATGAATTCTTGTGACACCAAAAGTGCCCATTGATTGGGCTATAATAACCGATTTAACGAAAGCCTTTTCGGGTCCCAAATACCACGCAATTTAACATCTCAACGAAGCGTACGTGAACTGACAACTTCCACTTTTCCGATTCTGATACCAAAGCTCTAAATAAAACATTTCGGTTATACACAAACGTCGTTTCTGTGCGCGGTATCCAAAGAACTTTACGTCAGTTGTAAATTCGAATAAACCCTTCCCCGCCCTTTTATACATTTTTCCTCGCGTTACAAAGTGGCCTGAACAAGTATAAAACGAGGATATCATCCGTACACGTTTTTCCAAACACTTTTTACGCCTGTTTTATTTCCTACAAAATCCGGATCTGTCAAAAACAAATAAGGGGTGTATCGGCCATAAACTCGGTCTTATGCGCCGAAGACATGGATAAAATATAATAGATAGATAAAGGGGGAGCGTGTAGTGGAAGTTCACCTTTCGAAATTTTCTGCAAGTGGAAGTGAAATAATCTGAAAGTTCGAAACATTGAAATTAAGGAACTTTGGGTACGTAAATCACCGTAACGGTCTCGGGTCGCTTTTGTCGCCGGGTTTACGCACGGAATTTGTATTCTATTACTGGTGAACTGGAGCAATTTCTGCGGGAGGGAATAGCTGCAAACGGTCGTGTACGTTAGTATAACGTATCGGGGCGCTGCGGGGGAGTTTATCCGGGCAATAAAACATAACGTTGCGGGAAAGGTGAAACTTTGGATTAAAGCTTGGGATGCCTATCGCGATCGTCGGTGGGAATGGGATGGTTGCGGGGATTCTGTACGAGTTCTACCGATAATTAGGCAGAGATTGAATTTCGAGCGATCTGGTATTTGCCGAGTAATGAGATGCCAAGGAATAACCTGACATCGACAATGTTGTTACATTCCATGGCGTACGATAAAATGGACCCGCAATATTTTACACATTTAATAGCTAAGTGCCTTTAAATTTTCCGTTATCAAAACGTATCTGAGATATTGTGATACTTAAAAATACAGTTGTTACGCTCGTTTTTTAAATTCGTTCCAAATTAAAAAGTCTCGAATACCTTAGTTAATGCGTTGCTAGCGTCAGCCTGACGGTCGTTGTTGACATTAAGTAAATCTGGAATGACTTTCAATTAACTCAACCAATTCATGCCAATTTTGAACTTCGTATTTAATACAAAATCCATCAATCTTGGAAATTTCAAATAGAAGAGAGGAAGGGTATTGCTGATATTGACCCGAGGAGATTTCGACTAGGTAGTCAATAAAGGGGGTTTTTAATCCAACTAATTTTAGAAATTAAAACTTAATTTTTAATATGCATGTTTTCGTGAAGTTATTATTGTTAATAAAACATTCTCAGGAAATGCATAAATCGAAAAATCCGATAATTTAATGAAAAATAAAAAAATACCCAAAAAACGAAAAAATATAAAAGTCGAAGATGATGGATAAATTTAGAATGATGTATCTTAGTTAATTTTTATCGTAAAAACTTTTATCAGTCACTGTTTTAACGGGAATCTTGAAATTTTAACTTTTATAAAGTTTTAAAATTTTTATTTTAATTTGTATGAAAAATAATTTTTATAAATAAGTATAAGTATATCATTTCGCTAGAGACCAGTTTATTTTTTATCGACTACCGGAACATGCAAGAATATTTGTGTAACTAATGGTTTATAACCCGTAATTAATCCACGATTTTGAATATGCGCTGTATATTTACGTCCCGACGACCAGAGTCATGACCACTATATAACTTTCACTCATTACCTTATTCGACTGCTGAAGTACTGCCATATTTGTAGCAAATGACTAGTCATCTTCTGTTACTAGCTCCCGGTGTACTAGAGTGCTACAAAAATTACCAAATTGCTCTTTATTTTAGGCACAACTAGAAAGTGTCAATACACTTTCGCACATGAGTGTTATGAAAATTCATTAGTGCATTTTTACAAAAATTAGCGTCGTGCATGAAATACAATTCTGTCCGCAACTTAGGTTTCCGTGTTAAAAAAAACTTTTTGGAAATGTTTCGTATACATCTTTATAGGAACTTCATATTTCCAGATAGGGAATTAAGTCTCCAATTTTTTTGAAACATGTAATCCTGTCTATTTGCACATTTTAATATGTTTGCATAAGCATATGTTGCTTGTGCTCATCTCTACGGCCATTAAAATCGTTACTGGCGCACACATTTCAGTTGTGAATAACATAAAACATGTTCATTATAACCTTTCACCTCTGACTGAAAATGTCATAATGGTGGTTAATAGATATCACAAGTAAATTTTTTAATTTTGTAAGATATGAATTAAATGAAGGCGTTAGAGTTTCGTGTATTAATTTTTTGTGATGTGTCGGGAACCTTGACGATATTGTATATAAAACAAAAATTTCCCGTGAGTCAAAATTCAGTTATTCAAAAATTATAATTAAAAACGACGCTGCCAGGAAGAGTTCAATCTCAAGAAAAAAGAAAAAGAAAGTAAAGCGTTAATTGGCTGTAGCTAATTAAGAAAAATAAAAGAGATAACGGAAGCTGGAGAGGGATTTTTGCATTAGAAAGTTAATTAGCCTCCATTTTAATGAAATAAAGTATTTTAATGAATTCGGGACTTGTCGCAGAAAGAACGTTCGGAAAACTTTCCTAATGTCGCACTCGTTGTGGAAAACTTCGAAGGTAACTCCTATCGGTGTAACTTCTTTTCCGGTGACCGCTTGTCCTTGTCAACTTTTCCCCCGTTTAAATTGGCGTTTATTAAATTTCTTTTGATGGGATACTCTGTCCTCTTTCAGTTTAATTAAAAGTCCCGCCGCTCGTTGATTAATCTACTTACTCGCGGACGACTCCCGGATTGTTTACATATTTTCCGGATAGGGAATAAAAAAGGAGAGGTTCAAATATTTACAACCCTTTCTGATCCGCGTGAATGATTCCATTATCCCTGTTTACCACACATGCCTTCATACTCTCCATCCATCAGTTCTTTAAACTCCTCTGTCTCTCTCCCTCTCTCTTTATACGATAGCGAAGTAACGTAGAAACAAGATAATCAACGAGAATTCCTCCGTTCATTCGGGTTTACTTAGCGGCAATGAGGATAACTTTATTTTACTTTCACTGTCTCTGTCTCTTTCTCTGTCCTTTCTTTCCTCTTTCCGGGGACAGATTTTTCGACGACAATATTGGCGAGCCTGAGGCACCAGATTAACTACATTAGATGCGAGGGCAGTTTATTGGGTTCGCCTCGATTTTTCACCGTTGTAAATATTTCCAGGATTGTCCTATGTGTGAAGGAAAGGGAGGGAAAAGGGAGTAGGGTAGAGGGGATGGCACGGATTGATTTTCTAGTGCTGCATGTTGTAATTTATAGATTTTGCCTTTTCTTTTATCCTTGCTGGGTGGGAGGGATTGACGCTCTTTTCCGCAATTTCTGGACGTGCTTGGGGTATAATCGCAATATCGTAGATTAAAAGTAATCCTTCGGTATCTGGTGTAATTGAACTGTAACTTTTAATTTAATTCTACTAAGTACCAAGTTAGACTAAGATTTTTATTGCCAGAAGGACGGAGTGGTTTAACTGTAAAATCGCGTAAACAAAGAAAGTTTGACATAATTGTACGTCGTAAATGGTTATGATTTAACGTAAGCCGAATGTAATGGTTCGGGGCTAAGCGATATCTTGGATATTATTGGTAATAGTCCACACAACAAATCCAAGTAAGATACTTTAATAGACATTCGTATTTTGTTTAAAAGTTCCTCTAAATTTTACCTAATTTTACTTATCATTTTCAGGTTAAAATTAGATCAGAATTAAAGTAATCTCAAAATTTTAACCGATGTGTAATGATCTGTTTCTCTTTTAAATTATGTTTTGTTTTTATACGATATATCAGAGGATCGTGTTTTTCCTAAATCGTTACCATCGCTAAAACCCAGCAGTATTGTACTGCCGCCACATGTAGTTTAATAATATAATTCCTGATCCTGACGGCCAATTACAATATTTCATTTAAATTTTGGGTCGATTCGGAACAAGATTCAAGTACGGAAATTGAGCAACCACAGTAGTTATACAATGTTCCTTCTAATTCACTTTAAATTAATTTGAAGGAACATAGTTCTAAGTCCGTGTAAATGTGAATTGAAAGAACATAGCTTTTAGCCCGTGTAAAAAGTGAATTCGAAAGACCATAGTTACCACAGGGGGATTGGGGATGGGGGTTGATAAGTAGCATAACGAAAGTCTAGATTTAATGTTGTATATTTATGTCTGTTTCAAATAGTTGATACGTACATGCTTAATGGTCTCGTGGTAGGTTTCCTAGGTACATAGATATTGGATTTGGAGGTCTCAGGTTTGATTCCTGATTAATGGTTTAGTTTTTTTTTTAATATTTTTAAATTTATTGGGTATATAGGTTATATTTCAGTGTAAATGTATCGTATTCTCGATGAGTGGCATAACACGAAATCTAGATGGAATTTTAAATCAAATGTATCAAAAGTGAAAGGTGATAAGGTTTCAATATTCCCCCAAGATCATTACAATACTCGCTCTAGAGAGACTTTGATGTACTTACTTTATTTCACTTAAAAATTGCGTTAAATACCAGGTCTGCAATAAGTTTATTACAACATATATAGTTTATGGAGATATCTTACGATTGGTATAACGATAATTAATGCAAATGCAACTATGTACAAGAATTGTTTAATTAATTAATTAATACCATGACACATGAAAGAATAAAAATCATCTGGAAATATCCTCGGCTGTCAAATATATTTTCTGTGGTAATTTGGTCTCAATATTTGCAATTTTCTAAACGTATGACTTGTATAATGAAGATTAATACCGCTATGTATATCAATAATTAATTAGTATCATTTCCAGGAGAAGCATAAAAATCATCTGAATATCTTAACATCTGCAGTGTCTACACTGTTTGCCACGAAACCTGGAGAATTAACAACCATTCACGTCACACATTTGAAAAAATCGGCTTACTTGTAATGATGATTGAACATATGCAGTGTCTACACCAACTTGTTGATGTCACCTACTTGAAAAAATTGCGCGACATGTAATGATGATTAATGCAGCTGTGTACGTATACCGTTTCCCACGAAACTATCTAGACTGTGTGGACTAATTATGTGATGTTATTGGATAAAGAAACACGTTGAAAAACCAGTAGAGGAAGGGGTCATGCGATTAATAAAATCATTTAAATAGCGGAGTAAGTGTTCGTTCACATTAACAAGTTTTCTGTGCATCAACAGTGTCTGATACTGCCCCATCGATAGTCACTACTTAAAAGTAAGTACAATTTTTATTTTAATCCTCGTAAAGTATTAATCTATTTCTACGGTTAAATAAATTTGTGTTAGATTTTGATTTAAATATTATTATACTTATCCTTTTTCACACTACCTAACTTTTTTATGTGAATTACATTTCATCGGTTTTAAGAAACACAATAAAACTATTAATATTGTAGCGAATGCCCCGTATAGGTCGTTGTTAGGGAAAAACAAGTAGTTGTTTATGTAATTGTGAAATGTAAATACTGATGTCAGTGTAGTACAAAATCTCTGTGTGTAAAGGCTGTTGTAATTTCGGAAGAACTAAATCTGTTTGTATAAGAAACCGCTACAAACTGGGGGCTCGTCCGGGATTTGGTGAACCGAAGTAGCGGAAAAATTTTGGTGGACCTGAGATGGCGTACAGAAGTGATGGCGATGGCACGCGGAGGAGTGCAGTCTGTGCGGCGTTATGGAGTTGTTGAGCGGCTGGCGCGACTCGAGATTCCACAGGACTTACAGCTAAGTTAGATTTAGGATAACACTCGAATGGATTGACTGCGTACGGCTGGCGCGCGTGGCCCGTTTGAGTGCTACACCCACATTTGTAACTCATATTGGGAGACGGGCGCTGTTCATCTTTAGTACAAGAATTGGTGATGGTTGACCACTGGGCTGTGTGTCTGGAGCCATGAAGCAGTTGCTGGGGATCTCAGTAACTGCAGGAGTAGCGAAGGATTTCAAGAGACAGGTCCCTCTTCTACCTGGAGCATTGGATGGGATTGGTCATCCCTGGTGTCTCTGATGGTCAGAAGTAGGATTGGCCTGCTTGGAGGATTTCAAGAGACAGGTCCCTCTTCTACCTGGAGCATTGGATGGGATTGGTCATCCCTGGTGTCTTTCATGGTCAGAAAGAGGATTGGCCTGCTTGATTTCGATTTGCTGCTGATTAATTTTTGTACAAGATTTGCAGTCTAACCCGCTCAATGGAGTTAATCAAATGGATTTGGCAAGGATCAGGCGGAATCTCTGAAGAAGGGGAGAAGCCGTAGCAGTAGCAGCAGTAGCAGCAGTAGCAGTAGCCGTAGCTGTAGCAGTAGCCGTAGCTGTAGCAGTAGCAGTAACCGCAACCGTAGCATTAGCAGTAGCAGTAGCCGTAGCAGTGGCAAAAGCCATAGCTGTAGCAGTAGCAGCAGTAGCAGTAGTAGTAGCCGTAACCATAGCAGTAGCAGCAGTAGCAGTAGCCGTAATAGTAGCGGTAGCCGTAGCCGTAGCAGGAGCAGTAGCAGTTGCAGTAGCAGTAGCTGTAGCAGTAGCCGTAGCAGTAGCAGTAGTAGTTGCAGTAGCAGTAGCTGTAGCAGTAGCCGTAGCAGTAGCAGTAGTAGCAGCAGTAGCAGTAGCCGTAACCGTAGCAGTAGCCGTAGCCGTAGCAGGAACAGTAGCAGTTGCAGTAGCAGTAGCTGTAGCAGTACCCGTAGCAGTAGCAGTTCGCTGATATGGACTGCTGTGGAAGTAGATCGTCCGAGGGTCGAGGGCGACCCTGAAGACGGGGAGGGATAGTGTAGCGAATGCCCCGTATAGGTCGTTGTTAGGGAAAAACAAGTAGTTGTTTATGTAATTGTGAAATGTAAATACTGATGTCAGTGTAGTACAAAATCTCTGTGTGTAAAGGCTGTTGTAATTTCGGAAGAACTAAATCTGTTTGTACGTAGAAACGTTACAATATATACAAATTAGAATTTACTCGCAAGGTAACACTTAGTATCACTGCTTTTGAAGCTAAATATTCATAGACTTTTTCTTGAAGACTATATCACTATCATAAATCGATTAATTTTTTTGTACATTTTTCATTAACAAATCTAACAATTTGAATCATTTAACGACTTTAAATAAAGAAATATATGATTGGTTAGAACTATTGACGATTTTCGACATTTAGTTCAGAAGTGTCACAAGCTCCTAGTTCATAATGAGACTATTATGAGATTATTATTATTATTATTATTATTATTATTTTTCAGATATGGATCTAAAAGCTCTAGATTCCACAGCTGTACTGGAAGATATACCACTACACAAATTATCAGCTCTCCACCCAGATCAACCTCGAACAATTGTAAGTGCGAAACTCACAAATGGAAAATTTGGTCAGGCGATCCTGATCGAGCTCGATGACTACGTGGTGTTCTTACCAGCCAGAGTGACAGCGAGGTTCAAAGAGCAGCTGGATCAATTTATCCCCAACAAATATTCCTTAATGTACAAAGGTCTGAAAGACGTGGGGAAACCGCATCCTGCAGCTCAGTTTGAGATAATCGAAAACTAAAAAATTACATAGGTTAGTAGCAACTTAATTTCTGATTTATTTGCCAAGGATTTTAAAAAGAAAGTTGGTTAATATTCATAATAAACAAAATACAGATCAAATTTCAATAATTTTTGATGTTTTTTTTTTCAATTTTCAGTTAAAAATTCCCCCACTACTTCCAACAGAAAGGTAATTGAGCAGGCCCACAACAACAAGGGTAAAGATCCAGTTACAACATCAAATTGAATCGTAAGAATTTTAGATAAGGTAGATAAGGTTTTTCCTGAAAAGCCTACTTTTAACAGAGGTGGAACTTTTATTTGGCTCATTCCACTATCACAGTTCTTCAGCATATTTAATGATCATTAGAAAGTAATGTTTGGAGGGCACACTGTTCGAGTAGTTAGAGCCCGTAATGGTGATAATTGTGTTATGGTTATGGAAGCAAATACTAATTTTGAAATTACTATAACTGAGATATTGTTGAAGATTCCTCACGTCGTTCCTAACGATGAAAAAAACTAGAAATTTTGAAATCCACAGAAAATGATAGACCGTTCATCATAGCATTCCGCACTTGGCAAATACATGAATTACCAGCTCTCAATGAGGATTCAACCAATGCCGTTTTGTCAATCCTAACGATGAACAACCAACATCCACCTCGATTCGCAATCATCGCTTTACAAACAGATATACGTGATAAAAAACGGCTGACGTTACAAAATTCGATAATCTTAACATATCTGATATATGCTTAAATTTATCAGAGCGCTATCCCTATGAACCACTACATTTGAATTTCAACACTAATGTTTATGGCGAAATTCATGAGAGTTATATAGATTTTAACAATACCTACAAGGGAGAGTATTCCGGCTCGAAGAAACTATTGCTTGATATGAAAACATTTAACAATATGGCATTGTTCATTATCCATTGTTCACGTCAAGATGAACAAATAAAATCATAGATCGTCGATGTCTATTGAGTTTCATGGTCATTGAATCAAACATGGAGGTCCTCATAGTCGACATCCAAGGTTTCACGCTTACAAACAATTCGTTAGCAGAATTTTATGTTAAAGAAATATGATGGCACACGTATGAATCATTACTTGTTTAAGAAACCTACACATTACAACGAATTATCAAGCTATGATAAGGAGCAAGTACATTATTGCACTAGACTCCTATATGCTTCAGGTTATTTACCATATGAAACACTCAATATATATATCCAGGTGGATATGTTTCATGATAATATTGTTTAGGTAGGAGGTCATCAGAAGAAACGTTTACTCGACAATCACCTACAAGAAATGAATCTTAAGCAAGATTACGGCCCGAAAATCTTTAATATCTAACATCTATCTGAAAAGGAAAACCCCAACCAGGATACCTTCGAACTTAAACGTGATATTTCGTTGTGTATGAATCACAACTCAAATTGTTTTTATATGTGTACGATCCAAAATTGTTATAAATTATACCGCTGGTTTTTAGCTAATAAATAAATATAATGGTAATAGGTACTTAACTTTCCTCAGTATTCATTCGGACATGACTGCATTAGGGTCACACGTTTTGCTGTTTTCAGCAGTTTTTAATAACGTCGTATATATTTCACTACCATTTAGTGAAAATGATGTGTTTATTTGTTTTGATATAAATGCCAGTTGTCCAGCAGGATATATTAAGGTGAATTCCTTCATATACAACCTAAACACACCAACTTTGATGGCAACATTGCATAAGAATGCAACAGGTTATAAAGTTCGTGCAACCTTTCGCAATCGCGAGGTATGAAGGTTCAATATGGCAGAACCTAAGTAGCAGCCTCCCTCCTATCCCGGCTTCAGTTTTGAACAGTACATTTTTTTGATCTGCTATATCTCTTCCAGTGTAAGAGTGCTGCTCATTATTGTTACATCAGCACCGATTCTCCTAGGCCAGAAATTACACTATGGAGCTTAAAGAGTTTTTAATCGAGTTCGAAGATGTATTTCCACCTCGACATAAAGCCTAGCATTTCAAGTTACACAGATTTTTAAATACGGAATTGGAAAGGATGCTAACCTCTATCCACGGAAAACATTAAGTGAGCTGCCCTTGGTCGCTCGACATTACTACAGATAGTCCAGACACATGTTTGTGAAGGATAGAGGGTTTCGTCACAACAATATTCGAACTACTATGCAAACATTTATTGGTTATATCCATCTATATGGAAATACAAAAAATTAAATCTAGACTTTCGTTATGCTACTCACCGACCCCCATCCCCAATCCCCCCATGAAGATACCTACGCACGTTGCCCCATAGGGCGGTTAAAGCTATGTTCCTTCGAATTCACTTTTACACGGGCATAATGCTATATTGCTTCTAATTCAGTTTCACACGGGCTTAAAGCTATGTTCCTTCTAATTCACTTAAAGTGAATTCACTTAAAGTGAATTAAAAGAAACATTGTATAACCACTAACCTATAATCAATGGGTATTCAAGTAAAAGTATGAAATTCACAGATGCAAGGAAAAAATTTTTCCAATGCAATTTTTAACACATGTTTCAAATAACCTGTTTGGACAACTCTGTTTGGATAACATTTTTAAAAATTTTTTCCAGAGTTATTATCAAGTTAAATTAGTAGAAATACATCTATCAGACCACAAAAGCCAATTGTTTCAATTTGGCAGTTGCAGGCAAAGAAAAGGTTTTCAGACCTACATCGCAACAGGGAAAATTTGCTTTCTAAAATCAAAAAGAAAACATCTTTGGGACTTCATTTTAAGGTCAGAGATAAATAGCAACTTCAAATTCAAGTTGCTTGTAGAATCCCTAGTAGGCGCTTTCAAGGGTGCGTTTCCTCTGAATACTTCCAGGTTGAAAAAAAAACACTGCAATTTTCTGTCGTAAACTAGTAAAACCTTGTGTCTTAGCAAAAATGTTACTATTTCAAATCACGCAAACAATTATAGTGTAACAAAGGTATTAATATCGGAAAGAAATTTCTTCAAACATATTTCCTTAGAAATAGTCCACATCAGCAACACTGAATTGTTGAAACAAATGCTGTGGTATGCAAAACCTTAGTGGTATTTATTATTATATTTTCAACTTTCTCAAATTAACACTATTTTCAGCGCACCTGTTACATAACCCTCGTTATTACTTAACTGTTATTAGCTACTCAGTGTTTCCCTGTAGGTAGTTTTATGGCACAATGTTTAAGAGATATTTATTGATGGAAAGCAATCAAATCAATAGTTTCTCCATATACCAATTTTCCAAATTTGAAACGCTTTTCAAACCCCGTACTCTGATTTCTAGAAGAGCTCGACTTAATTTGTTACGTGTAGATTGAGAATATCACATATCGTAGTATCAGTCTCAAAACGACGGATTCTCATAGAGTCTATAGAAATAATGTAGGACAGTGTTGTTGCCCAATGATAAATATTATTATAGGTGCGTAGCATTTTCTCCGTATACCATACTCCAATAAGAAATTTACACGTAACAAAATATTTACAGAAACCACTTTCGACGGAGAAAGGAAAATCCTTATTCCCCGTAAGAGACCAGAGGATTGAAAATTATAAATTTATCAAGAAAAGGAAGGCCGGCCACCCCTATCTTTCTCCTTATTTATAATAAAACAAAGGTTCGTACATTAAACCGTATCGCTCTATTCCTTCAGGCAATGGCGAGCTTTAAGCAATGTTTTGAGTTGTGATTATTATAACACATAACAACCACATCAACTGAAAGATGTAATATTGTATTCCGCAGTTATTGATTCAGTAATTGAAATGAAATGACGTGACAAAATGTTTCAAGTATTAATTTAGCTAAAAATATTTTTGTATAATTAAAGCGAGCCAAGCAATTTGATTGATATAACAGAATTGATAATATCTATTATCGATCCAATGAAGATTTAGGGCATATGTCACGATCCACTTAGATCGTCGGGGTTGGAGGTGACATTCATTGCTGTGACCTCCGTTACCAGGCAGAAAGAAGCAAAGAGCGAGAAATAGAGAGAGAGGTAACAAGTATTCTCTTAACCCTCCACCTTTCTCTCCTTTCCCTCATGCGCGAGCACGTAATGCTCCCACCGTTATTATGTGCTTGCATTAAAAATTTACTTTTCCTCCCAACTTTACCAGACTAGGTATGTTGCACGTTTCGATATCGTCACATTATCGTCTACTAACATTTTTTTTCCGGTGACCATTCCGGTATTTTCGTTGATAAATCAAGTTTCTTGGGCTCCGTTTTGGCGAAAAGCTCACGGTGCATGCGCTCTTTCAGTCAATCTTGATAATTCATTGTTTCTTCTGTTAGTGCAATGGATTTTAACCTTCTCGTGATGAGGGATCATTTGACAATGTTTCTGTCTTACCACGGACCACCAACTGTTTGGAGGTAACATAAAGTAAATGTGACTGAATAAAGAGTTGTTCTAACTATCAGATTTAAGCGAAGCACGTATACAATCGTTCGAAATCAACAGTATTTTATGTTTACATACTACATAGATAAGATAGAGTACCTATAATATTTTAATGCGATTGTTGTCTCTGCATACCTTTACTAACTTCTGAAGCCGTGGTTCAGTACTACTTAAAGCCAAATGCATGTCATCACGGGCATCCAACCGATTTCGATGCTTGTTTTCAATTATCAGTAGTGCCGAGAACCCCTGCTCGCATAATGGACAGGGAAAATAAGGAAAAAGGTACCTGGTTGGGTACTCTGGGTCATCCAGTTAACCGAGCAGTTATTCGTGTAATATGGGCTCACGGGGGTAAAACTCATACGTTATCGACCAAAAATTATGTGTATTCAATGTGCTATTACTGATTAAAATTCCAAAAATACACATTTTGCATTTTTGTCTCTCTGAAAACTTCTTAGTGTCCGATCAATGATTAAATGTGCCATCTTGTAGGAAATTGAAAGATTTTCAAAATGACGGTTTATAAAAGTTAATTCCATATTTTGTTGCTTAGATAATTATAAATAAAAAAAAAATATGCATAATTTTTAATTAACAATAACTACTGCAAAATTCAACTGACAACTTTGAAATTGCGTAAAAAGTTGGGTCTTCTGGTACCTAATGTATATCAGAATTTCGAAAGGATTCATTGAATAGTTTTTGCAACATTGTAAATGTTTATCACAGAGCACTTCCATTTGTAATAATATTATGCGCAAACTAATGATGATGTAGTGATTGTACGGGTACCTAAAGAAATTGGAAGAGTTATTTCATAAACATTAAATATTTAATATAGAAAAAAAGTGATTTTCACTATAGAAAAAATCTTAACAAGAACATGATCATGTTTAGCTTTTAAAACTAACAGAATCACTTTGTTGATGCTATGAGTAGTAAATAGATTTTTAAATACCTTACAAGCTGGCAACTTTACCCTTTTTTAAAGAAAAAAGTTTCCTAAGCCTATGTGGGGCAATGTTAGCCATGTTGTTTTTAAATCCACAGCTAATTTATTTATTACAATTAAGAAACGTAACTGTCGCTATTTTAATGATGAAGAGTTTAACTATCAGCTAAAAACTGCTTGGAAAGTATTATACTTTAACATGGACCTTGGTGAAGCTTCAAATATGAAGCTCGACAGAAGGCGGCTCGGAGTCAGAGGAGGGGGAAAGTTGAAATTTGGGAGCTCAAAAAAATGAAATGGTAATTTCAAATCGATGCAACAAGCAATATTAATTCTCTGGCAATTATTAACGAATTTTGATGAGTTTTTTGTAATCGTTGTACGTGATATTCAACTAGTTCAATTGAAAATATTTATATTTGGTAAGTTATAATAATATTTATTATGAAATTATTTTGAAATATATATATATATATATATATATATATATATATATATATATATATATATATATATAAATATATATATATACATATTTACATTATATTTTATACAGTAGTTAATAATGGAGTATTAGTTTTTAAATATAAATCGTAAAATTGCGATTTCGCACACGTGATTTTAAAAAGAAAATAATTATATTCATTATATCGATTTATAACATTATATTCATTATATAATATAATATTTATACATCAAATTATTATATATAATAAGATTTGTAAAAATATTTATAACTTTGCGTACTTTTTATCGTTAATATCACGATATTAAACAATATGAATTTCAACAATCTTCATTAGTGCCTTGAAATATTCTTGAATATTGTTACATGTTTCAAATCCTAAAACATTATTATGTAAAAACAGAGAAATTTCAATTCTATGTTAATGTAATTCAGATTACTATACAGATCCCTTACTTCCAATTTAGGTCGAATAATTTTAGTTCGTACCAAATTTCTTCTTACCGTATGGGAAATAACGTTTGATATTGAGGAAGTGGAATTTGGTATGACATTATCCATAAGGTAATGGCTACACATTCACTAACGTTTGTATCAAACTTATTTAAATGCGTTTGAAACTTCTTTATTGTCACATTTCAGAAAAATGAATTAGCCACATAAATTTTTACGCAAAGATTATCCTTGAATCTAAATCCATTGGTTCTTGGAAAAGACAGTAATTGGATCATTTTGTGATAAATTCTAGCAGCTACACATAAATATTGAGCCACAAGCAAAACGAATACACCCTAATATTGTTGATGTACACAAGGCAGAAGAAAAATCTGCATTTCATAAATTGCATTTTGACAATATCTCAGCTCATATAGATACTAGATTTAATGTCAACAATACCATAATTTTTTTGGTGATAATGGAACTATATTTCACTTAAACTTATACTTCAGAATATTTTGAATTTACAACATAGTAGCAGGCGTAATAAACACAAATTCTGAAAATATGTTAAGAGAGTGATATGGATTATGCTTGCTGTGAAAATCTTAAATTATGTGAATTGTCAGTAACTATATCTGTCATATTTTATTACGGAATATGTAATAGAGAATGTTCGTTTCCTGATTAAACCAATTAAATATTTTGTTAGAAAATTGATACGACCAGGAACACTAATGTCTGGGCACTAATATGTATTGAAAAGTAATTACCGCACAAATCTATATAGACATCATGGTTGAGTGTACACAACGCCGTAGACGTTTGAAGCTCAATTAAGATAAGGTATATCTTTATTGTTATTATCATAATTGGTAAAAAAATATATACTAAATTAAACATTAAGGGCAACATGACATCATTTCAATTTTTAGTAGCGATTTCTGCATTTTTGGTGTTTCCCCCAATGTTTTTTATTTAATTTCCTTCCCGCTTGTGTCTTGCTGAGGATCTAGGCACGCCACTGTTTCTTTTATATCCTCTTTTATGTGGATGAATTTTGCGCGTCCTTTGACTTTACATTTCTATTTGTCTATTTCTATCTTCGATTTTCACGATTCTCATCCGTACAATATTGGAAGGATTTCTCTCATGGTTGTTCTTTTTAGTGTTTTTCGAAGAGTCGAGGTCAAGAAAGTTGGTAGTTTGAATGAAAATAACCATCTTGTATTTCGATTGTTATACTACATCTTTCGGATTGTTGACTAAGGATATCGTGTTACTTTTTATACACATACTGATATTTTCGAAAATTTCTATACAATTTTAGTGATGATAATTTAAGCCCGTAGTGCAATATCTCTTATCACGGTAAATAAGGCAAATGCATTTTAAATAATATGACATGAGACGCGACAGACCACCTTATGGTTACGATTATTACACAAACACAATTTACTTTGAGAATCGATCAAAATTTCCCCGATATTATTTTTAATCTTTCCTCGCGAAAATTCCCTGATCTACAGTTGCTCTGTTCCCGTTTAAATCTGAAGAAACAATTCCGGTGGATTTCTCTTTGGCAATCCCGGCTGAGTTCGATCGGAGGAAAAATTGGACATTTCGACAAAATGCAAACATGTACATTTCGCGGCCGAAAGGTGGAGGAACTTCCGCTTCAACTCCCACTCCACACAAGCGGCATTTGCATGGGAAGAAGAAGTAAGAACATTTCGCTCCATACGTGAACGAAACTGAAAAAGGGGAAAGGGAATCGCGACAATTTGCTCAAGCGATTTTGGATTGAGAGGGGAAACGTGAAAAATGTAAATCTATAAAGTGTAGTTTTGGGTAAACTTTTCACTTAGTTGTAACGTTGTTCGGTTGGTGATTGAATTGATTTGTTCTGTTTCTAGTCCACTTTTTTACCACTCCTAAATTAGCGTAAGCCAGCATTTCAAATTAATATAGCCGTGAAAGGATCTAGTTGTATCATCAAATGAATAACAATTTTTCCTCAGATATTTAGGTTTGAAACTATAAAAGTCCTTTTTTAAATATCGTGTTGAATATAACTGATATTAACGAAATATTCCCCGTTAACTTAAAATGTTCTAGACGGTTAATATCGGAAAAACTGTTTGAGCCCTTTTAAAAATGGACCCTTAAAAAAATCAAACGGTAAATGTTTATTCCGAGACTCTTCGATTTACAATTAATCGATCCCTAGTACCGCTGATTAAGATGCAAATCATCCAACTTCCGCGAATTGAGATCGCGCAATTCCCTCTTGCACTCACAGGGAACTATTCGATTTCAATAATTTCCGACAAAACTGAAATTTTTCAAACCTAAGCGATTTAAAATTGCGCATTTTCCAAAGGTATCGTACTCATTGGATCTCGGTGATGTTCATAACATGTAACTAATTTACCTATGCAAGTTCGGTCAGTCCGATTTTCATATTTGAAACGAAGAAGTGTTTCAAACAAATACTATTACGTAACTAATGGTAAATGGTAACTAAATGGTAAGTAATAGTAAATATGGTAAAGGTAATGGTAAATATTTAGTTCAGCCTTTAGATTCCTAGAGTAATTATTAATTAATTCCGGGCACCGTCGATTAAAACGAAGATTTTCCGACCCTGGCAAATTACGATGGCGCAGTTTTTGAATGCCCCGTGTTCGCAGACATATTATTAATTGACTAAGACTACTGGCGATTGTTATGGGAATTTCTTGACTTGTGCGCATTAAGATTGCGTAATTTTCTCGTGGGAAAGTAAGGTCCATTCGTAAAAGGGAGATAGTGATAAAAACTCATTATAAGTGCAAATCCCTTGAAATCGTGGGTCGGGTGTACTGCTAAAAATTCATATTTTTTATTACTTGCTCATGTATTCAAGATAAACTGCCAATATTTCCAGCATTAGCACACGTATGAGACGAAAAAAATTTACCTGTCCGGATTTCGACGTTCCTTGTAGTCCCCTTTGCTATGAAAATTATATTGGGTTGTCGCTCTCGTAAATATTGGCGATTCGATTGCCATTTTCCATAGTTGTAATCTTGGGGATTTTCAGTTTTTGTATAAAACAAGTTGGGAGAAAGAAAAAAGCAGTTTGTATGTTTAGATCTGTTTTAAAATTTGTTTCAAAAAATTGCAAACGATTTTCTCTATTTCGCTCTGTTATATTGCAATATTTCTGTTCTTATGTTCACAACCTATAGGTTTTTTTTTTTAAGAAAAAATCGTCCTAAAACGTATTTTAGGTTAAAAGATTTGAAATGAAAAATTACCTAGTTTCAATAAGAACGTTATATCTGTGAAAGGTAGATATTTCAATAATGATTAATTGAGACTTATTGTTACAAAATACCTATTTACAATAAAATGGTAAATATGCCACATACCCCATTGAAATGATCAAATGGAATGACTAATATTTTATTGAACTATTTAATTATTGTTTGTCCAACTGATTATTTATTGAGCATATTTTCATACCTCATTTTTTCAGATACTGAAAAGTTTTGTAAAAAATTCTGCGAGGAAATACCTTTGAATATTACCGACATATATCATGAGTATAAAAATAAAAGCCAAAACTTAAAAAAAACTGAATTTATTTCTGAAATGAATTCAAATAAAACGATGATGGAATACCACAATTAAACTTTTACGTTTAAAAATAATTAATTTACATTCATGTATGACGCAAAAGAGCAAATCAGCAAATGTGGTAAATCTTACGAGTTTACGCGTAAGATTTACTCCACTTTGCATTTGTTTGCAATGTTTGCATTTGTGGTGGTTCTGAAAAGAACCATTTTACCAAGACCTGATTTTCATTATGTTGTGGCAGTAGAAGATCTCTCTGGTCATTTGCGGTGAAGATTATAGGTTAGACAGTCCGATCAATTACATGGTCCAACTCCCAGAACCTATTTTCCACTTTTATAGTATGTCCGATGCACTTTTGCCAGTTTCTCATAATTTTTAATAGACACTTCAAAAAGGCTTTGAACGTTTTTTACTTCAACTGGAAGAGGAAGAACGGAAGACGAAGAAATGTTTTATTTCGACTATTTGCCATTTCATCGACTACGTTCTTCTTATTTGGCGGCTTGTTGTGTTTCACAAGTGAAAGCAGTTCGGCTTTTAAGATATCGTGCTGATAACTGAAACCCCTTTCCCTCGACTATTCAATTATTTCCCCCGTCTGCGAGGAACTAACTGGATGTTTCTCTACTTGTCTGGTGTGGTAGCTTACATTGTCTAATACAATTACAGAACCAGCGGGTATAAGGTCCATAATTTGAACAAAATAATCCTCGAATATACCTGCGTTCATGTCTTCATCATAGTCTCCTGTTCTCTAGGATTCGAACAAGAGCAAACTCACATCGATGAAACCATTAGCACTACTCACATGAGTAGTGAGTAATATTCTCCTTTTTCCGGAATATGCTTTAAGACCCATTAACTTTCCTTGTAAAAAGGCTTGCGGAGTATTGGTCCTGCCATACTTTTATAAGGTTGATCCATGTTTCATCTAGGTAAAATACTTGCCGTCCTTCTTCTCGAAATTGCCTAATTGTCCTTAGGTAAGTTCTTCTCCAACAAATAATATCATCTGTCTTGCGAAGATGTAAAGTTTTTGTTTGCTCTTCCCACAAAAAATTCAATTTTCTATATTGTTCAAAGCGTAGTCCTTTTAAATTCAAAGTCTTCATTCGACAGCATCTCCTATAGGTTGTCCTATGTTGGGATTTCCCGATTTAAATAAATGGAATGGACTGTTCTCCGAATAACCCTTTTGTTATCTTCATCTAGAGAAACTTTCGGACGCCATGGATAAGATTATGGATCACTTACCGTATCACTAACTTGTTTAATGAATCGGCACAATGCCCTTCCAAATCCCATCATTTTGGAGCACATAGAAACACGATCGCCTACACTGGTTGTTAGATTTTGGTGTTTAATCGCATTGTGGACGTTTAAAACCATGAGTTTTCCTCGGTGTGAAAATGCTTGAGATTTCGGAAAGTTGACCGGAGTAAAATACTGGAGACTTCCCATTTTTATCTAGGCACCTAACTCAAGCAAGAACTCAAATACAATGAAATGTATAACTTTTCATCTCTTTTTATATCCTTCAGTCTTAGAAATTCACAGTTCCTACCTACTTATATTAGGTCTCTGTATTATTAGTACCTAATTGTGGCATTCAAATGACATTTCTTAAAGAAATGATAACGATTGGATTATATTTCTCTACATTTATTTGATAAGTACATGAGTATCTGGGGCTGTGCTAATCTCCGGACCCGTAATTCCTTAAATAGTTTAGAGCGCCTAACATTCCCTGAAATGTTTTCCTTTTCACTATAGACTATTACCTTTCTGGGAACCAACAACCAAAGTGACTCCTAATTATTTTCTACATGTCGATCAGGTTAAGAGATTTAAACAGGTAAGTACAAATTAGAAACCGTCATCTACACCCCCACATATTAAATTTTCACAAAGTAATGCAGTATGTTCAAATATGTAAATCCTCATTTGTGTTAATGTGTGAAAAATCTAAAATTTTAATTTCCCGAAAATATCAAAATAAGTGGTATGCCCACACGTACGCTTATGGTAGCATTGGACATCTCGTCTCGATAATTGGACATTAGCGAATTAAGACAACGCAATTTCGGACTATAACATGCTCTCAGGATACCCGTTGATTAATTATAACCGTCTACGATGAAAGATGGAGATTTTAATGGGGTAATTTCATATTTTTTTTATCAAGTTCATTATTTTGTAGTCCCAAAATGTGTAAAGCTGCCAGTTTTTTTAATTACTTGTTACTATTTAATTATAAACCTTAACGGACAAATTCTATTTAGGAAAGTAAATTTTTTTGTCTGCATTGCCCTTGGTGCCATAGCTTTGTAACAGCTTAATACTATACTTATTTTAAAGTGGTTGATGTTCATATTATTCAACGTGTTTTTTTATGTCTATACATGTTTTTTGTTTTTGGAACTGTTTAGTACCTGATGATGGGCTCAAGTTGCCTGAAACATTTCTAAATTTTAAATTGTTCAAGACCGTTTGAAAACCATTGATAAGCGAATACACAGTTTTTCATCAGCTATTTCTACCCCATGGATTTCTGTTCCGCATCGCCTAGAATTTACTCTGAAACACTTGTCTCCACCTATTTTGTGCATTGGAGAAGATTTCCGAGATGTTTAGTGATTTGGCCAATCCATTCCATTTTTCAAATTCGGAGCATTTCCCTTATTTTCCATCTGTTGCCGGTGATATCATAGTAAAACATTTATCTCATCCAATATGCGTTATTTCCTCCCCCTTTCCCTCGATCCTCGAGGATCGGAATGTCCCATACCGTAAGCCGTGTGCCCGTTGGGAAATCCATTCTCCATGAATAACGTAGCGGCCAAAAATTAAAAGAACAAGACCCGAACAACGGGGAATAAACTCGCGACATAAATTATTGATGTTCGCCCTCTAAAATACTCGCGAATTAAAACCCCAGGCCGCCTATATCGTTCCTTGGGAAAGTTTCCTTGCGCCTTTTTGGGAGCGGAAGCATTAGTCTAATGAGTTCCGTCTTCGACCGCTGAGGCTTTCGCATTTATTAAAAAAAAAATTTTCGCCCGAACTTAGGTGGCAATTTTTCCTCAGTCGACGCCCCGTTCATTTTGTTTGCTCTTCGAGGCGGTCTTGACTGATAATGGAGATTACGGGAATTTCTTCGCCCTCGACGAAACTTCATGGTCCTCTAATTGGACTTTTGTGGCACTCGACGAATTAAATGTGCGAGCCTACCGCAGGATTCGTCATCCGAACCAATTTCACCTGATTTTTCAATATTTAATATTCACAATGTACATAGTGTTTCATGAGCTTCAATAATTAATGTAATCGTCAACGATGCGTCATTAGTCTAATCGATTTTGAAACTAGGTTTATTGGCATCATGTACTATCACATAAGATAATCCCGGGAAAGTTTTATGAATAAATTAAATACAAAAAGGGTGTTAGTAGTGCTTATTATCACATAGTAATAATATTTGAAGCGTGGGTTCAAGACAAACTACAAGATACCGAACGCTTCGACAAAAGCCATGCTGGTTACAGAAAAGATTGCGATGTACAGTGGTTACATATTCCTAAGGAGAGAGATAGACTTGCAGCCGAAAGAGCAGAGCTACTACAGAGCAAAACTACAAGGTATCAAATTGGGTCCACTAATTTTTTTTGGTATATATGGGATAATTATATGTATACGTATTGTACAATTAATATTAAACATTAATGCAAAATTCATATATATTAATGATGCTACAATTGGCCTGCATCTTCCTTATTATTTACTGACGATCTAAAATTCCACGAAATTGTTGATAATTATCTGATCTTATCTTTTGGAATGATTTTTTTAAGTTTCAGTAATGGTGTGTCGCACATAGGCATTAAACATCTTTACACGCATTTCTTTAATCATTGTTATACAGAAAAGTAACAATAGAGAAATGCCAGAAATCATAACGTTTCATTTTAAACTTAATGACATAACTATACAGAGAAAGGATTTCAAAAAGGACCTAGGAGTATTCATTGATAATGAAATATTAGGTAATTTCCATATCCAATCCGTAAGCAAAAGTGTTTCCAAAGATTGGGCGTTAGTCTTCGAATAGTAAGGCAGTTTCATTATAGCTCAGGAAAATTCATGATTTTAGCGAGTTTTTGTCTGTAAGTAAAATTATTATTCCGATCAAAATTACTGAGTAGTAGGGTTTATAATAGTATTACAAATGTCATCACAAGATTCCTTAAAGTCCAATTTAAAAAATTTCACAAGAGCTTGGAAACTTAGAGAGAATGCGTGTGTCATACAATGAAATTATACGATTAATACCGCCCTTTGTTTTTTCAATGAATGTCTTTATGACTATATTCTAATTTCTATTTTTGAATCGTAGTAATCCAATTCAATTAAAAAAGTTCAAGTAGGAATTTGTCATTACTTAATTGATATTAATTCCAGACCAATTCTTCTTTAAACCCGCCAGTAACACTGAAAATAACCAAAACAACATTAATGTGGGCAAAATATGAAAGGTTTTAAATTCCATCCCAAAAATAGGAAAAAATCACAAATAAAATTTGTGATCTTAAATATAGGTGTCTTCAAATAAACAGGTTACAATCATCACAGTAATATAAAATTTATAACGAAAGATTCATTATAAAATCATTGTTAAATGCGCCAAATTTTAAAATGTAACAACCAGTCATTTAGGGGATATTTGAACGAAATCTAAGGTGAGAATGCCACTACTAAAGGACGCCACCTCCCTTAGAAAGCGATGCCATATAAAGAAATTTTCGTTAAATCTTGTATCTTAATATAACATATATTTAGAATTTGCACACAACATTTGGACAACTTTAATCACTAAAATTTGGGCAACAGACAACACCGAAAAATTCACTAGGATCCACTCATAATTCATCCAATTCCCTCCACCATCAAATCCAGAAATGTTTTAAGTGATATTTTGTCACTTACCGGATTCCTGCGCCCAGTCGATCAATGAAGAAACTCTCGAGGAGAAGCTCGAGAAGCAATTCTCAAAGCGCCCCCTCGCGTCCAACCCAACGGTCTCAAAATTTGTTTTCACGCCGCACATCAGGGCCGTGGCGCACGCGGAGGATTCCCCGATTTGAGCATCCATGTTGAAAGTCTGGAACAGCATATAAAATGTAGTTGCAACGTGTATAGATGAGTTGGCATTTTTTGGGAATTGTATTTGTAAACTATTAATGTATCTAGGGGTTTCAACACAAAGTTGTACACAACGTTCAACAATAAAAAAGTCGAAATTACTTCAATATCTAAGTATATGCAGTTGTAGTTTATGATAATGTGTCCTTTATAGAGAGAAACTGTAGAATATAGATGTAGGGAATGTCTCACTGTAATAAAAATGGTATCTGAACATTTGGCAATTGCATTTTCGAATATGGTTAGTGAAAAACTTAATTTATTAGAGATAGTGGAAGTGTACATATGGACCTGCAGTCATAAGGTCGATGGTATATTGACATCTAAGCGTGCTGAGTAGCATCTTGAAATAAGGCATACTTTAATAAGGTAAGTGCCTTACATTATTTATGTATGCTTTTGGTAAAACAATATTTTAATTTTTGTCAGGCTTGAGTTGAATCGAACAGCAAAAGGTATAACAGTAAAGTAAAAACAGTTAACTCCTAAATGGTGGGCTAATGGGACGTGAGGCATGTAAAAAATAACACCACTAAAACAGTTAGTTCGTTTTGATTTGCTTCTGATTTGATTCTGAGTTTGATACTGCGAAAAGAAAAAAAATGAACCAGATGTGATGCATCATGTTATATAAATTGTTCATTTCTAAACAAAAATAAAATTAGTTTAGCGATGATAAATTTAATAGAACCCTGTTTAATATCCCTTGGGATGACTTATTATATTTCGACAATATAGAGCAAAAATCTCACTTCATACGTAGCATATCATACAGTTGATCAATATATCAGTCCCCTATCCCTCCAATGGTATTCTCAACCCCAAAATCTTTTCCTTTGTCCTCAGAAATGTAGGGTTTACATTTAGTCCAAATCCATTAGGATGTGTTACTGACGAAGTGCGCATAACTGTCAATGATTAATCTATAAAAACTGCTAGAAGTGTAAAAATCTATTAACAATTTTCTGGTGAACACTTCATTTTGAAGAAAATGTGTCGACTTTGATAAAAAGTTATACGTTACGTCGTTTTTAGGAAATATATAGAGGTATTCATATATACTTAGTTTTAATTTTTATAAAAAAAAACCATCAACAAAAACAATAAATCGGATCACGGCTCGGGCCAAGGTGAAGCACGATAAACTTTGTAAACGCACTAAACAATGAAAGTGAAAGTTGCTTATACAAACGACACGCATTGTAACAACAAGCGCACAGATCGTAAAACAATGTATGAATATAAATGGAAGGAGAAGAGGTGCGGAGGAGAACCAGTGGGGTCCAGACAGTGCTGTCGTGCTGTCCAGGGGGACCGCCCAGGAGTTCGTTCTTAGGGCCGGCCTGACGGTCAGAGAGAGAGGAAAGAGAACCTACTTCGGTCTGAAAACCTACATTTCGAAGATGCCCTCCGCCGCGTCACGCTCTGTGAAAGTCAGAAGATCCGGACGACAGTCGTCTATTTTGTAAGTCACCTTCCTCGCCTCTCACGCTCCAGCCCTTATGATTCGCTGTTCCCAAAAGTCTCATTTTCTTTTTTATTTGTTTGTTTTGTTTCCCTGACCTATAGATTCTCCGTTCGACGAGAAATAAAACAATTTCTTCTTTTTGTTTTCGATCTGTTTTATTCATAACAAGCTTAACCCCGGTGGCTACCAACCCCTTACCCCACGCGGCCGTGAAACATGGTGAAGACGTCCGGCTCGTGACATATGGTGGAGGCGCCGGTTTTCGATTCCAGGGGTGATTATTAATAACCAAAGGACATTCATGGGAAATGCATATCTTTCATATTTTATGCAGTTTTTTTGTTATTTGCATATTTCTTAATAGGTCGACATAAAATGCATATAGCTGGATAATTCACAAAATTATCATGAATCACTTTAATTTTTACTTTTAAAATTATTGAGAAAGGGCCTGAGAATTCCATAATTATAGTAATACGCCAGTTGCTAATAATAACGCCCCTTTTATGGTCGAGAGAGGCTGACTATTTACAACTACTTTAAATGCAATAATAATTTTTAACCCCGAAATTTTCTCGGAACGGATTTTAAGTATTGGGACTGATATCGCCAGTTTAATTTTTCTGAAGAGTTTTAAGTTTAGTTGTGTTTATTTTCTCGAATAGCTCACATCGATTTGTTTTTTGTTAAGTGAAGATGCCTAAAGTTTCAAGTGCTTCCGTAGGGATTAAACCGTACAAAGAGTTATGTGTCGAAATGGACAAAGTGTATTGCTTTGTTTGCGCTAAAACAGTAAGTAGAATTATTTACAATTAGTATAATTACAGTAATATTTTAAAAATGCTAACATTATTCGACATACGTAAAGCTGGCAGAACAAAGTTAACAGAACACTAATCTGATAAGTGCATAATTAGACGCTAATTAAAATGCTCCAATTCAAAATTTAACGCTCCTTTTTTACTTTCTCCCGCTTGTGAGTTTTGGGGTGCCATTAGTATGAAAAACATGTTTTTAGAAAAATTTGGAATAAAGCTAGCAGAATATTACACGCAAAATTAACAATGCAAATCTGATAGGTACATAATTAGACGCTTATTAAAGGCACTAATTAAAAATTTAACGCTTATTTTTTGTATAAAAAGGAGCGTTTTGTGTTCTGCTAATTTTACTCTGCCAGCTTAGTGTAGGTACGTCATTATTCGCCTGCAATTCTATTTAATTAAAGTGGTTAATTTAATTTCAATAAAAATAATTTAGTGATTTTCAATACCCATTTTCATCTAACAATACAGCACTTTTGTACAAATCACGATTAAATGACTAATTTAATATTTCGTTCTTTTTTCTCAGATACCATGCAGAAGAAAATTCTAGATCAATCAGCATGTACAAACGTCTTCTCATGCAGCCAAAGTAGACAAGGTGAAATCTGGAGAGAAAGCTCAAATGTTACTGCCGAAATCTTTTCTGTTGAACAAAAATGATGAGTAGCTGAACGAACTACATGTGTTTAACGGGACCTTTTTCGTGCAATGATAGTAGCAAATATTCCATTATCGAAATTATCTAATGAGAATTTCAAATCCTTCCTTCAAAGCTACAGTAAATTTAATGTCTCTAGTGAGAAAACATTAAGAAGAAATGATGTAGGTTCGGTATATACAGCGGTGTTAAAAGAAATAAAATTAAAAATTGGATATAATTACTTTTATATATGTGTTGACGAAAGTACAGATTTCGTGGAACTGTACATTGCACATCTGATGATCGGAGTTCTTAACTGTGAAGTATGGCCAAAATCTTACCTTATTGCGTCAAAACAGTTAATAAAGGCAAATGGCTTAAGTATAAGTGGGTTTGTTCAAGATCAACTATCAAATTTTTCTTCCTCAAAGTATTCCCAGTGATAGACTTTTACTTTTATCACCTGATGCAGCGGCTTATATGGTGAAGGCGGGAGAGAATTTGAAAATATTTTACCCAAAATTAAATCAAGTAACATGCGTAGTACATGGTCTTAATAGAGTTGCTGAGGAAATTAGAAAACAATTCCCGTATGTCAATAGTTTAATATCGAGTGTAAAAAAATTTTTCTAAGGTCGCCTATAAAAATACAATTTTATAAAGAACGCTTACCAAACACCCCCCTTCCACCTCAACCTATTTTGACAAGATGGGGCACTTGGCTGGAAGTTGCAATTTTTTATGCAGACAATTTTTGTCCGATGGAAAATATAATTAGAGGATTGTCGGAATACCTATTCTCTTTTAAAAGCTAAGGAATTATTTAAAAATAATGAAATTAAACAGCAGCTTTCATTCACAGAATGCAATTACAGTTTTATTCCACAAATTTTATCAATTGTAGAAAACATTCCTTTGGTAAGAGATTCTGAGGTAGGATGCAAAAATGTCAAAGGTAAAATTGGAGAAGAAGTTTTTCAAAAACAGTTGTCGTTAAAAATAACGGATGACAATTTGTCCTCGAAGTAGCCGATATTTTAAGTGGCAATTTTAATGAATCGGTATTAGATCCTGAAATATTGTCCAGTTGAAGTGAAAGGAAGTTTTTCAATTCATAAGTATATATATATATATATATATATATATATATATATATATATATATATATATAGATCGCAGAAAAAAGTATTTAACTCAAAATTTTAAACAGCATTTGATTGTTTATTGTTTTACTGTAAACAATATAGTCTTGAATATATTTATAAAAGTATATTATTTATGTACAGTAGTAAATTTAAGAAATAATCCAAAAATATATAAAAGATTTCTTAAATTTATTAAAACGTCACCAATTTTTATTTTACTTCATTATATTATGCAAAGAAACGTATGGCTTACGGTAACTAAAATCTAATATAAATGTTTGTGATTCACGTTGATGTAAATATCACGGAAATATTGAGTCAATTGTTGTAGCGTATATTGCCGTTGACTCAGCTGGATCATTGTTCAGTCTTTATTTAAATAAACTATACAATTCGACTTTAAGCGGTTATGATGCTCGTTTTGAAATCTCAACATTAAAGTCGGCAGGCAAAATAAGCGAAAGTTTACAAGAGGAGAGCAGCGTGTCCTTGGCTTGCATGCTCTCACATAAGAAAAAGTGAAAGAAAGAAGAGAATGAGGGAGGGAGAGAGAACATATTACGTGTACATCGGGATGCGCGTGATCTCATATAAGGGAAAAGGGGGGAAAGAAAGGAGGGAGAAAACAGATGTATTAAATTCACGTCCGTCTCGTCTCGTGATGCCTTTTTATTGAAATAGTCTCAGCGGGTCCGATAAAGAAACTAGCTTTCAAAAAGATATACAACGTTCCACTTATCGATCCATAATTTTGATATAGTATTTATTTGGAGGTAAGTTTTTTTAAAGCTACTTTAGATTGGTAATTCTTACTGGCAGATAACTAACTGAATTTGGTATAGATATAGGAAGGTTCTGTAATGATGTTTTGTCCTTTCTGTCCTTTGTGATGTCCTATGAGTATTAGTGCCAGATTGTCTGCGCAATCTGTCCCTCTAGTGGTGCTCAATCATTTTCACTGTCTATAACTTTAACCACAAGCGTTACCTTTGTTATTCCAAAAAGGAATATGATTGCCTCTTGTTGTGGCGCTAGTGTTATCGCATTTCATTCAAATGAAGGACTAAATTATTAATTCACAACTGTTACCGATTTGTTCCACAATTCTCCTCTCTCTTTATTCATAGATCATAAACCTTCTGAGGTAAAAATATCGAATCTCGCCCAATTTTATTACAGAACATTACTCCGTCGTCGATGTAGTATGTTTTAAGAACGAGGCGCGGAGGAGAAAGAGAGAGAGAGAGGAAGAAGGAAAATGTAAAGTCCTTCAGACGTACAGAAAGACTCAGATACGTACTAAATTGAATGACTCGCTTGGGCTTTCTTGAGCCTGCTCGACAGGATTTACGCTTTAGTCCTGGAGACGGAGCAATATTAGGTTACACCGAATTGCCGTTTCATTCGTCGTAAGTAATGTCCCCCAGGGACGATGAATATGCATTCTGCATTCGCTATGATTTCATTTCTACGCCATAAAAGACGCCAGACCTCCGGAGGGGATTCCAGTTGATTTCGTTAGTTAGGCCATTGTTAAATGATATTTGTAACCGGGCCGCGGGGTAATTTTCGTAAATCACACCGTCCCCGTTTTGAATATGACGCGAACCGAGGCGTTTTTCGGCGCTGCGGGCGTAAAACTAATAGTCGGTCTCGGCTTATTAGTATTCATATTTGTTCCCCGCCATGTAAACAGCAGTGTTCCAGTTTCGGCTTTTTCTGGCTACGACTCCGCATTACGGTTAACCCGGGATACACCTACTGTAAGCCAAGGGATTAGGACAAGTTTTCAAGAATGAATTGTACATATTAAGAGACTTGAAGTGGTTTTGTTTTCACCACAATTGTGTGTGTAGGCTCTCCCTCTCTCCTTCCTCCACCTTGGTAGATATGAAGTCATTACGTCTGATGAAGGAGTGATGCATATTTGAAGAGATATGAAAAGTATGAAGCTTGAGATTTCTGGAAGGAAAATTCAAATATATTATACATAATCGAAACATAGCAGTAATGCGTGCGAACTAACACGAAATATGAAATCATTTTGGAAAATGAAAATGCAAAATAAATACTTAAAATTCAAAAACAAAAAAAACCAAAATCCAGCGGGAAAGGTTTTGTTGTAAGGCTTTAAACCAGAACAAAATTGGAGCAACAGAACATGATATAATAGTCGTAAGTCCAACAATAATGATGATGAGTCATGAAACTTAAAAGTCAAACGGACATTTCCTGACGTTATAGCTGAAGCCTGAATGCGCACAGTCGTCTATTAAATAGAGATAAGGGAGCCTTTATGAAAAATATCTTACAGATGGCATACTATAGTAGGATTTACATAGCAATGGGGTATTAAAATGGTGCAATTTGTACCTATCTGGCAAAAGTTCGAAAATTATACACGCGATTATGTTGCAGTGGTAGACGGTTGCTGATTGTTGTAAATTTTTAGTTAGTTAGCAGTTTTAGTAATTTTTTCTCCCGAGTATAAATTACCCAGACCTACAGAGAGCAAAATCTGTAGAAACTGGCGCCCGAGGAGTCTCCGTAACCTCGAAGCACCGAACCGAAAGATCAAGCGCAAATTTCAAAGTTGACTACCTATACCTGTATATTATATATAAAAGTTGTTTCTGTTTTGAGAATTTTGAGGAATGTATGTTTGTTAATTGCTTTTATATTTAATTATTCTGCGGTATAAAGAATTGCTTGAAAACACCATCTACATCTCTTGTATCTTGGATATTTGTTTTGGACATTTTAAGCAGCATGAAGATATTTTAAAGTTTTTGTAATTAATTGTGTTCTACTTTAATAAATCCCACCAAACCCCTTCCTTTATTTCTTGTATATTTGTTAGTTTATGGAACAATTTTGTAACGTGTTGTTGTACCAAACTTCTAGTCTCAATTTTCAAAAGAATTGTTAGCTATTCTTTAAAATTTTGAGCAATATGTCGTTGTTTATTGTTTTTAAAACGATTAATTTTATATTTCAAAAAACTTGTCATGACAAAAATTGTCATGACAATATTCATGCATATTTGTTTGATCTTAGAAAATTTAAATCAATATGTGGTGGGCGATTGTTTTCATTATTGTCGATTATTTTACACTATTTTTTTTTGTTACATTAGTATTTCAGAAATGTTAAAGAACATGTGATAGATTAATGTTTGTACAATTAACTATTTTATATTTCAACAAACTTCATAAAATTTACTATTTCTTTGTCCTTGCAGATTTGTTGCTTTTTTTTTAAATTTTCTGAGAAATGTGTTTGGTTTTTGCTTTGAGAATTATTTCAAAATTTTTTATAAAACACCATCTTTCATTTGATGCATAGTTGTTAATGTTTTATATACATATGGTGAAATATTATACATTTTTGCATATTTTCCATTTTTTAGTCATCTTCTTTACCAGAAAGATGAATACCATAAATTATAGTAACACTATTGACAGGCTACTACAGAACATATGGGATCTGTAGGTCGTCATGTTGCATAACTTGAAATTCAAAACCCATTGTGATTACGCAGTAAATTCGGTTCATAAAATATTTGAATTTATTATAAGAACTACAAAACATCTATCATCTCAGATATCATCAAACATCAAACATCTCAGCTAGAGAGTCCCCACAACGCTTGATTCATCGTCTTCCAAATAGATATCTTAAAAATATCTAGTTATATAATTCTATATAATAATATGGTAAATGACTAATAATTCTGAATTTCAAACGCTTGGTGAAAAAAGAGATAATCACCCTGTAATATTTGTGAATACAATAAAAAACGGCATAGTATAGAAATTGCCTCCTAGTCAACTTGGTACGAATACATGTGCCCAGCGTTAAGTTAGCGCAATACAGTGTCCTAATACTGATCGTTTTGAATATCATGCCTGAAAATCTTGCCAAAATTGCGTTAAATTCATTGTGTTTAATACCCGCCCTTTAAATAACGATCGTTAGGTGGACATGAATAAATAGAAAGATTAGAAACATGAGATCCGGAATTGCTTCCAATTAGTAGTGATCATCAATAAGAGTCAAGTGTGCCATCAATTCGAAGCAGTTACAAATTTTTCACATTCCAAAACGTAACAGGAAATAGTTCACCTTTATAAACAAAAATGAATTAACGATGGCGATGATGCTCTTCCAAATTTATTTCCAAGGCAGATCAGGAATTCAACGGTCACCGTTCGTTTAACAAGGACACTTCCTTAACCGTCCCCCAATTAAACACAATTACCGACAAAAGAGTTAACTAATTGATTAATAAATAGGAGCGGCTATATCGCCCCCAAGTCGAAACGAAATATATCATCAGCTACACCTCAATTTGTTATTTAACCCCTGGATGGGTTATCGCTTCCATCCCCGACGGTCTCTCTCCTTCTCTCTCTTTCGCCCTTCCTCCCTCGAGGGCACCTTTACCGGGATCTGCGGTTTTTGTAGGATCCCGCCTGAATCGTGTGCAATAAGCAACTTCGAAAAACCGCAGGCGGCTCCATTCAATAAATCCCGGCCGACCGAAGCTGCGGCCGTGTTTTAGTAATTTGTGGTGGCTGGTAGGCAAAACAGCCTTCGCGCATCCTCCAAGAGTACTTCGGTTTTTACTGGAATCTATTATACAGGGCGTTAGAGTAGACTGCATGTAGTGTTTTCCTGATGGTAGAATTATTGAAACTCTGTCTAATATCGAAGGATATTATTAACGCTAATATCAAGGAATGTAATGTGAACTTGATAACGTCGTAAAGAAAAAATCCTGTTGTTGCTGATTCAAGTTATATGATGATCCAACCGTTGATAGATAAATCCCAGTCACCTAACATTTTTTTGGGTTTTTCCAAACACCTTTAAATTTGTCAGATTTGTGGGTTGAACCAATTTCTTTACCTGAGATTATGTATATAAAGGTGTAGTTAATCACCCTGAAAAATAACGCAAAATATTTTGTACAAATGTCGAGTTTGAGTAATCTACTCTCAATTTTGATCGTATAGTCAATTACAAAAAAATTACCGAAAATACTGAGGTATCAAACACTTGTCATTAAGCATATCACATCTTTGGCATCCCGTCGAATGAAAATATTAAATATAAGTGAACACACCATTATGATCCTTTTTATTCTCGATAATCCAATTGTTTTACAATGATAAACCCAATAATTTGTGCGGCGTGGCCTAAATTCATGGATTCCTACGGGGCTTAATCCTAATGTCTTCTATCTTACGGACTAATGGTGTAAATGTAGTAATAACACCAAACCCCTACTAATTAACACCGAAAATCTGAAGCGTGGTTTGAGCGTATTGAGTGGTATAGCCAATATTGTACTCTGACAAACTGGATATGAGGCATGGTCTAAATAGGCCGGTAGACAATGACAGAAGTTCACACACTATTCGCTAACTTATGTCTATGAGGGCATCAAAAATTACACCCAAAAACACCGGAAAATTGAGCGTTCGTCTTGGTGCCATCCTCGCAAAAATTTGGTTATGTTTTGCAAAAATTCTGGGTTTGTGCGACAGATTTCTCACTTCTGCCACAATTATAATACGACAGTAAAAGTCGACTTTATACTCAAGTAGTCATAAGTGCAGGAAGGGACCTTGGGGTTCCAATAATGGGATGCAAGTGTAATAAAATATCGGTGATTTTCTCATTGCAACCAGTTTAAATAATGCAGGTATTCAACTAACATAAGTCATAAAAAATATTGGAGAGATAGAGACTGCGTAAAGACTTCCTCGTCGTGTGTGGACAAACGAACCAAAGTGGTGTGTCGCCTGTCGATCACATGAGATCTCAGGTATCTTATTTAATTTTTATCGATCAATAAACCATCCACTGTCCAAATAATATTTCCAAAAGACTTAAAACTTTATTTTTGTATTTTGATTTAACCCCAGCCCCTAATCCTAACTCTCGTAGTGATTTTAATTCAGATGCATGCTCAATAGTTAATAAATATGCATTTTGGTATACCGTCCTTTCGCGTAATTTTCATTAATATATTAACTGAAACCGAGTTGTGCCTAATTAATTTTGCCACTCCCGCTCGCTATTGATGTCATAGGGCCCCAGCTTGGGCCTTAATATGAGTGTGATTGAAAACCTATGAGTAATATTCAGGAACAAAAATAGGTAAGCAATGGTAACATTGACTAAAATTTTGTACCGCAATCTTCCTAAAGCTAATAACACGGGCGCGCACAAAATTTTAATAATGTAATTGTAAAAGATGGCAATAAGACAGTGTGGACTTCGGTTTATTAAGATCTATTTCAATGGCCAGCAACAATGTCTATTGCTTGTCTATACCATAAATGATTTTAAATACAAAAATATTGCTGTTCCGCGGGGAATGATTTTAAAACCATTTATTCCTCTGCATTATTTACATAAACAGCTTATTAACACGTATACCCTGAAGGCACTATTATTTATGAGTCGTCTGTTAATTGATAGCTTACTAAGAGTTGTTTAGATATTGTTAGTTCCCTTCAAGCGAGCTGCGGAACTTCGTCGTTGATGGGAGGTCCCAGTAGTCTGTTCCATTGGCCAAGGCCCGAGGGGAAAGGGGAAGTTCTCATTGGCCGGTATGTCCGAAAAATTGGGTTGCTAACCCTGATACACTGGCCACGGTTAACCGGGCGCGAGAGCTTTTGGTGACAACGGGTTAAGGACGGTTTCCCTGTTGAAGAACTACGAACGACACGGACCCTCGAGCTGGCTGGGAAAAAAAGGCCATCCCAATAGAGAATATGACTGAAAGAATAGAGAGGCCTGAAATGGAGCCGAAAAATTTTATTCCATTCAATAGGAGTGATACAATATTTCGTTCTGGTCCAGTAGTAAAGCCACTTGGAAGTGAAAAAAAGAGTAACAACTGCTCATAAATTGTTACTGAAGATGGTAATGCAACCAAACGAAAAACAGAAGAGACTCTCACGGATCCCATGGGGTAAAGAGAAGCGCAAGAAATCTAAGACCAACTAAAGGAACTTACTAAAGATTCAATAGATCTGTCAACAGAAGTGAAAAGCACTTATAAAGTTAGAAAAGGATTCAAAAATCTTTCGACCGCCATAACACTCTGGCTAGAAAAGGAACTCGATCTCATTCTGTTCAATGAGTAACCCCTAGAAAACAAAGAGGATAAAAAAGAACGTGCACGTGAAGAGGAAATCGGAAAACTCGGTAATAAGATGTCGTACATGGAATAGAAATAAAATAAGGAGATAGAACGAATCGAAGAAAGCGAAACCGAAGGCGGGATCATACTCAAGACGATAAATACGAGTCGTATAAAATGGTTACCGAAAAGGACTGACGAGATCACATCACCCCACTACTTACATTCGACGAGTTGTTCTTGAACTGTGAAGACGTATGTTTATCGATCGTGCGCGGACCTGGTGCAAGCGACGCACGGAGAATGTTCCCGCACATCGACAGAATCGACCATCACGAGAGAGGCAATATCGACGCCGTTGAGAGACGAGTCCCCGATTCGTCTATCCCGATGCCTACCTGCGCGAGTACCTGCTTAGGTACGCCGTAAGTAATCGACCCTTCGTTGCGTGTTAAGCGCAGTTAGCTTTATCTTTAGAGACTAGTGTACGTAGTTATAATTTTGATTTTCCTCCATTAGGCAATATTATTTTACAATAGAAGCTTCCGTAAGTAGACGCTGATAGTTTCCGCTCCCCGTAGAGTTGTTAGAGTATTAGTTCCTCACCTACTGTTTCAAACAGGTTAATAAACGAACGCAGAACAGAGTTCTCGTTCCGCGTTTGCCCCCTTAACTGCCGATTGAGTTGCAAAGCAACGCAGGCGGCAGGTATCTGTTGCAGAATACTGCGAATATGGCGAACCCACCGGAGGCAGCGACGTGTGCCTTTGACGCAGACTTTGTCCTCTCGATAATAGAGAGGAACAAACAGCTCGTCGAGGAGGTGCGAAAACTGTCCGTGCGAGTCGAAGGACTCGCCGCGGATAATGAGCGTCTCACGGCGCTCCAGAGGAAGAAAGACAGCTCGGACGCGGAGGAGGCCGAAGCGATGGAGGAGGGCGGCGTCACGTCGACCGACTCTTCCGCCGAAGGCGACGACGTGGCCGCAGCGAAGGCAGAGGACGTCCGGAAGCCACGGACAAGGAAGCGTAGGAGGAACAGGTGTAAGGGGTCGAGCTCAAGCTCCTCCGATGCCGACGTCCTTAAGGCGCCGAAGAAGACGCCGAACCCAATTGGAGACGCCCCAGGTCAGGCGACGCCGTCCACCACCTCGACGCATAAGGCGTCCACCACCTCGACGGAGAAGGCGTCCACCACCTCGGTGGAGAGGACGTCCGCCACCGAAGTCACCTCAGAGGCAGCCGCATGCCCCACCGCGACTACGAAGGCCACCCCACCGATCGCCCTCCGCGATCAAGGGAAGTGAACCGAAGTTTCCCGGAAGCTGAGAGAACGCGACCTCAAAGTGAAGACGGCGAAACTCGTCGGAGATGCCGTCAGGATCCTGCCGGAAACGACGCAGGAATACCGCAAGATCCACAGACTCATGGAGGAAGGTGAGTATGAATTTCATACTTACCGACTTCCAGAGGAACGTCAACTACGGCCCGTGCTGCGAGGAATTCCAGCAGGAGTACCAATGAGCGACATCGAGGAAGACCTGATAAAGCAGGGCGTCCAACCCACCAAGGTGTGCAGGATGTCGGACAGGAGGACGAAGAGACCGATGCCTCTTATCCTCCTCGAGGTGCCGCTGGAGCAACGTAAGGTGTTCCAGGTCACGACGAGCTGCCACCTAGTCGTCAAGGTGGAGACCCAGAACGCGAGAAAGGGACCCTCGCAGTGCCACTGGTGCCAGGCGGCGCCGCGCTGCGTTAAGTGCGGTAAGGGCCACCACACGCGCAACTGCAAGAGGGAGGAGTCAGCCCCGGCGAAGTGCGCTAACTGCGGCGGTGAATATCCGGCCAGCTACCGAGGATGCCCGGCATTCGAGGCGGCCAGCAGGAGGAACCGCCAAGGATAGTCGACGCAGCCGACGACGTCGAGACCCACAGCAGGAGCAGCCCTCGGACCGCTGCTTGCCGGGTGACGCCCCAGGTGAGCTTCGCCCAGGCCGCAGCGGTCCCTCGCAATGGAGCACCTGCGCAGTCGAGCGCGACGTGAGCCCCGCTGCCGGCGAGGACGCCGAGCGCCAGGACAACGGACGACGCTGTGATGACGGAGATAATGGGGCGGATCATGCGTGAGCGTATCGACGCTTACCTCGAACTCCATGGACTTTTCCGGCCATGAATCCAAAGCCGACAAGGCCGTCCTTCCTGAGGATAGCTTCCTGGAACGTCAGGGGTGTCGAAAGTCGGAGACACGAAATAGGTGAACTCCTAGAACGTGCACGCATCGACGTCCTGTCAATCCAGGAAACACTGCTGAGCGAACGGACACGTGACCCGACCTACGATGGATTCACCACATACAGAAGGGACAGAGGGTGGCGCGGAGGCGTTGTCGCTCTATTGGTGAGAAGGGTAATCGATCATTTTCAGGTCCCGACCCGAGAGCTACGAGGCATCGAAGCAGTCACGGTGGCGGTGAACACTTCCACGCACGGGCTGCTTTACGTCACGTCAGCCTACTCACCGCAGGGCGGCGACCTCGACGAAGGCGACCTTAATATCCTGCTTAACACCGGCAGGAGGCAGGTCGTAGTCATCGGCGACTTAAATGCCTAGTCTACGACATGCCATAGTAGGACTACGAATCGAAGAGGACGCACCCCGGACAGCTTCTCTGAAGATCACCACGACGTCATCACCATGGGCCCCCACACTTTACAGTTCACCAGCTAGTAATTGTTAACGGTGTTAACTTTGTGATCTTTTTCAAATTTAACTTACTCGAACTGATCACGGCCTGTGAGAAGATAAAAACAATGAAAGCCCTTGGACCCGGAATATTCCATTTGTAGTAATCAAGGAGTTCGCCTTAAAGAAACCAGCATCTACCCTTGCTGCCTTCAATATTAGCTATATGGGCATGATTTCCCGAAGACTGGAACCAACTAAAACTCATCATCATCATCGAAAATCATCATAGTCTGTCATCATATATTTGTCTGCTTTGTGTAGAGGGTGAGCTGTACAAACACCTAATATTGGAAATGCTAAACAACGAGCTGGAAAGGACGAGAGTTTTATCAAAGCGCCAATATGGATTCAGATCAGGAAGGCAAACAGCAGACAGACTGGCAGGTAATTTCAAGTGGTCTCACTTGGAACTTTGTGCAGTCATCACGGTAGAAGTGAAAAATGCATTTAAGAGTTCCTCTTATGGGCTGATACGGGACGAATTGAGAAGGAGAACGATCGACGAAAGCCTCATCAACATAATAGCTAAGTAGATATCCTAAGCCGCTTCGGCGTTAAAATTTGTAACATAACCTCACTTTTTTCGCCGGCCGGCATAACCCCATCTTTTCGCCGGCCGGGCCCCCCTAACCTAAGCCCCCATCTTTTCGCCGGCCGGGTCCCTAACCTAAGCCGGGTGGGGGGAGTAGCCCCCGCTGGTAGAGGTAGGGCTCCTCCCCCCGGGGGCCCCCCTTTGACATGCAAGAGTGGGGGCGATGGTAGGAATGGCGCCAAAATTTGAAATATAGAGTCCCGCCGACCAGGCCCCTAATTAGCAACCTAACCTCACTTTTGCAAAAGCCGGTACGAGCGACGCGGAGCCCGGCGGAGTCAAGGGCCTGGCTCCTCCCCCTGCCGGGGGTACCCCAGCTAGCAACTTGACAGTTGACAGTAGTGACGGTTGGCATGGAACGTCGAGAGTTGGCGGCGGGGGACAGTCCACTCCATTTGGGGTGGGGGACCCTGCGCGTGTGTGTGTGTGTGTGTGTGTGTGTGTGTGTGTGTGTGTGTGTGTGTGTGTGTGTGTGTGTGTGTGTGTGTGTGTGTGTGTGTGTGTGTGTGTGTGTGTGTGTGTGTGTGTGTGTGTGTGTGTGTGTGTGTGTGTGTGTGTGTGTGTGTGTGTGTGTGTGTGTGTGTGTGTGTGTGTGTGTGTGTGTGTGTGTGTGGGTGTGTGTGTGTGCGTGTGCGTGTGCGTGTGCGTGTGTGCGTGTGTGCGTGTGTGTGTGTGTGTGTGTGTGTGTGTGTGTGTGTGTGTGTGTGCGTGTGTGCGTGTGTGTGTGTGTGTGTGTGTGTGCGCGCGTGCGTATGTGTGCGTGTGTGCGCGCCTGTGTGTGTGTGTGTGTGTGTGTGTGTGTGTGTGTGTGTGTGTGTGTGTGTGTGTGTGTGTGTGTGTGTGTGTGTGTGTGTGTGTGTGTGTGTGTGTGTGTGTGTGTGTGTGTGTGTGTGTGTGTGTGGAATGACGTCACAAATTTTAAAACATAAGTGAGGAAAAACATAGGCTGGTGGAAAAATTAAGTTTTTATTTCGACAAATTTTAAATAGAAAGTGACAATAGTGTCAATTCGTCTACCTCCTTCATCGTGGCATTGGCATGTATCGGGTACCTCGGGGTTGTCATCATCTGTTCTTGGACAATCAAAGAAGTGAGCGCCGTTGCGGTTAAAAATCATGTTGCGACCAGTTTCGAGGATTGCCAGAAGCTCATTTTTGTGTTCTTCCATTAATACGTCGTGATACATCATTAAGAATGCCACAAGATCGAATTCCATTTTTTCTCGGAAGGATTGTTGCTGAGGTAAACACTAAAATCGTTATTTTCCACATTATTTAAGGACCTTAGTAGAATGAGCATATTTATTCAAAGTACGAGTACCAGTAACCATGGGTTCGTTAGCATCGACTTATGTTTTGTTAAGCTCTCTTGTTAACGGTGTATTTTATATTAACCATCCTTCGGGTGCTAGTGATGTGTTTATTTGTTTCGATCGAAATAATGAGAGTTGGCCTGACGCTTGGAAGAGAATGGAAGTATGTGTCATTTCTCATTTACCTTCCCTTAAAATAAGCGTACCGAAAAACGCTACCCAATACAAACTAAGAATTATTTATGAAAATCATACGCATGGTGACAGCGAGTGGAAAAATTTTACACATCCCCCCACCATAACCCCAATCGTTACCAATATCTACGGCAGTTCATTAGTTCGAGGGTTAGTTTGGTACATTGCTATCACCCTGTCAATACTCTTCATCGTAAGCGTAGTACAGCACCTAAGAAATGGCACTTCATAAACTTTCCAATTGGTTTAAAAGTGACGACAAGGAGGACGACGACCGTTTACCAGTACTCTTTATTGAATCTATGGAAAGGTTACGTGAGGAAATTGACATTATTGCTGAGCAGGCACGTTGCATTAAATGTTTTTTCCGCATGCTCCACGATCTCGATATACCTAAAGATTGGAACATCCCACTTCCCGAAAAACCATGTACTATAAACGAAAACCGTCCAAAACCTGAGAGGCAGCATCGAGAGGGTCTATTAAAATTTCCCGATTTAATGTATGAAATAAAACGTAGGTTAAGATGTGAAAAATGCTACATGCAACTATTAATTATTTTGGGATTACCGAGAGAGTGGTCCTGTGTACCTCTCCCATCTTGCGATGGGCATGAATTTGTGGGTTATGATACTGTTGATTTGTAAATATTAATAAAAATGCATGTGAAATTAATGTTTTGTTTTCCCAAAATCTACATTTGTATGTTTGATTGACTAAAGAAAATTTCAATAAATATTGTTGGTTTAGCTTTAATTGGGTTTTATAAAAACATTCATCCCCTAAATTCATTCCTTAAATTCATCCCCTAAATTCATCCCCTAAATTCATCCCCTAAATGCATCCCCTAAATTCATCCCCCTAAATTCACCCCCTAAATTCATCCCCTCACATCCATCACATACACACACACACACACACACATACACACACACACACACACACACACACACACACACACACACACACACACACACACACACACACACACACACACGCGCGCAGGGTCCCCCACCCCAAATGGAGTGGACTGTCCCCCGCCGCCAACTCTCGACGTTCCATGCCAACCGTCACTACTGTCAACTGTCAAGTTGCTAGCTGGGGTACCCCCGGGAGGGGGAGGAGCCAGGCCCTTGACTCCGCCGGGCTCCGCGTCGCTCGTACCGGCTTTTGCAAAAGTGAGGTTAGGTTGCTAATTAGGGGCCTGGTCGGCGGGACTCTATATTTCAAATTTTGGCGCCATTCCTACCATCGCCCCCACTCTTGCATGTCAAAGGGGGGCCCCCGGGGGGAGGAGCCCTACCTCTACCGGCGGGGGCTACTCTCCCCACCCGGCTTAGGTTAGGGACCCGGCCGGCGAAAACATGGGGGCTTAGGTTAGGGGGGCCCGGCCGGCGAAAAGATGGGGTTATGCCGGCCGGCGAAAAAAGTGAGGTTATGTTACAAATTTTAACGCCGAAGCGGCTTAGGATATCTACTTAGCTACGATAGAGAGATAATTATGGTAGGTACTTGGACAGGGTTTTATTCCGGTGTACTAAATAAATTTCAGCCATAACAAGTAATAATCTTTAAAACAATAAGAGTGAATTATTTTCGTAATCAAGTTCTACCTTTGAACATTTTTCAGTATTTTTGTTTGCAGACTGTTACTTCCCCATATAAAAACGTAAATTAAATGATATACGGATTCAAGCCAAAACAATAAAACACAACTTAATTTTGGATACATCTAATTTAGATATGGGAAAAAGGTGCTATGTATATATTGCCAAGGTAATATTCAACAAATTCCCAAATGATTTGATATTTAGAATTAACTACCAAAACTCTCAGAAAATGTCCCAAACGATGAATTATACATGTCACATTTAATGAGTCCCTGTCGATCCTTTCTTTATAAGCGCTTGTAAATCTTGCCTATTCGGACCTGTGTACTCTTATACCATTTTGTGTTGTTTCTAGCTAATTTTGCTTTTCTTTTTTCTCTGGTTTTAGGCAATCAGGCTTCACTGCATACAGGAATACTTTGGAAAAGTTAATCTAACGGTATCCCTCTGTATTTTAGATTTTTAGAAGAACAACCGAAATTTGTATCCCGGAGCCTTTATAACGTTTAAAATTAAAATAAACCGTTTAGTATTTCGCTAATTTCTTGGACTTTCTTTAGGGGCAGTTTTGAATATTAAAGGTTCCTTGTCCATTTAAAAACCTTTCACAGAGGTTCTTGAAATATACTAAAATTTAGAAATGTAATATAGTTAATTGAAATTGTCATAGAATGAATGTTAAACAAAGTCTATGCTCTTTCAGCATTTCTCAAACATTCTAACCTTTAAAATAATAACGAGTAAGACTGTAGAACCCAGAAACGGTCTGGAAAATTCAATATTTTCTTCTCAAAGTTTTTACGAAATAAAAATATATTGAAACACACACAAGATTTCTAAATACCTAAATACCTAAATAAGGCACCTTTAATCACTTTAAGTTCTACATGAACCTCTCCTAAAAACAAAATTATTTTTAAATAAAATTTCCTTCGGAGGTATGTCTGGATATTTAAGGTTCCCTTAAAGAATCTTCTTTCTAGATACAGTCTGATACTATTTATGAGAACTTCTTTCTCATCTGATGATTCTATCAGTGATGCTCAGAGAAAGAAACGATTTTAAACATTGTAACGGTTCCATAATATTAAAGTGACTTGTGATTGTTAGGTCAATAAGATGTCTTTGCCACTATTAACAAATTTACAATAGTAATTGGATTTGGCTTATTACCACCATCAGGATTATGTTTGAGAAATCTCTTCATAGAAGACTTTGTAATTACAATATTCACAATTCAAGGATATTGAAAATCTAGAATCATCCTTCCTAAATAATATAATAAATAAATGGATATAACATATATGATGAATGATGATTGGTGGCGATTAAAAATGCAGTATGAAAATTAGTTTGCTTGTTATATCGCCCAAAGTTGAAATTATCAACATACTAGTACATTAAATGTGAAGGCAGTAGTAAAAAAACTGAAAGATTAACAAAACTAAATAGTAACGCTCAGATAAAAATTACAGGATCCTTAAGAATAATTTAGTCTTAGCTATTATGAAGAAACTGTTAAAATGTTAAAAATTAATTATGGGTCAATAAAATATGAGTAATGCTTAGTTTAAAAAAATGTGAAAACAAATAAAATAAACGAATGAACATATTGCATTTGTCAAAAGAATGTCAATTGTTAAAACTGTTTTCAAAATGTAAAGGAGTAAAACACAAATTTTAGAGAGTTATATTTCTTATATAAAATATGATTCGCAAGAAGTAAAGATAAATCATATAGATTTTCTTGGACTGCAATTTTAGATTTTAAAGGTTCTGTTAAGGGTTAGAATATAATTAAAATATTAGAAATTCCCCAAACACACTACATCCACTTTTAGACCCATCCTTATTTCAATGGAAATACTATAGCTGTCTTCAGATTTACTCAAATGAATTATTTTAGGAAATTATAATGTGAAAGTTTCAAACGCCTCTAGATGTATATTCAGGCCGTTCAGGAATATCTAAACTTTTCCATAGTCCTCGAGAAATTAAAAAAATTTGTAACTTCAACAAAACTTGACGAAACCCACATAGTTCAAATAACTTTTAAATTTCCCTAAACTTTAATGCGCTTAGTATTAAGGTACTTTTGGGGATTAAAGTTTCTAGAAGAACTAGGAATTTTTATTATTGATTTTTTACCAATTGACATCACGGTAGAAATAAATGTTCAATTTCTGTAGTTAGGGTTTTCCATTCAATTTCTGTAGTTAGGGTTTCCCATTCGATTTCTCTCATCTTATTCGTGGTTATATTATGGGATATATCCGTTATATGTGCAATAGTTTCGTACGGGTTTCAATAGTATACGATCAGCATATTGAAAAATTCGATATTGCTTCAAGTGATTTCAACAGCTCTGGAAGATATCTTACGTTTGACCAAAACGACATCAGTTATGTTTCATATGTTTCACATCTGAAGTTAATAAAATTCAGTGCCTATTTCTATAAGCAGTAAACTGACTTACAACGCTAAACTGCCAACATTTTCTTCTCAATGATTAAGTGAATAACATGATGTATTGCATGTTTATTTTTCTGGTGTAAAAAGTCTTGAAAATTAAGCTGGAAATTGTTAGATTTTTGAATGCGGTAGACGTGGTAACTAGGGAGAAAAAAGAATAGAAGGGAAAAAGGAAGCTGGGATTGGGGTTTTGGTTTTTGGCTCGTGAGGAGATGAGCGGAATCGGAAATTAGTTGTGCAATTAATATATACTTATTTGACATTAATTAGAAACGCCATTGAAGTACTTCTAAAAGGAACTTTAAATTTGTGACATTCATTAAGTGTGTTGTAAAATGGGACAACACGAATTCTTCCCTCGCTGAGAGGGAAATATTCACTGGCTGTGCTCTCGTCTTTATTCCTATGGGAAACTTATCGCCAACTTGGACCTATCCGTTATCTCCGTTAAAGGTGGTTGACTGGGCCGAACCCCTAATATAAGTGCATTGGTGCCTTTTTCGAACCCTGGCCTGATATGACTCATTATTTTACGTCGACCTGTGGTACAAACCTTTTACTCATTATTTTATGTTGACGTATGGTACAATGGTTTTACTGATCAGTTTAAAGGATTTTTGATATCTAATTTTTTGTTGATAATTTATTTCTGCACAAATTAATAATAAATAAAATGTTTCTTGATAATTTGTTTCTAGACATTTGATAATTAGTTAAGAGTTTGTTGATAACATTGTTTCTAAAAATTTGATAAATATTTAATCGTTTGTTGAACACTATATTTCTGGATACTTGATAATTAATTGAATGTTGCTAATTTTTTTCCAGCAATTTGATGTGTAATTAAATCAGATGAAATTAGACACTGTGGCTTTACTATTTCCTCAACCACTGCCCAACATATAGTTGTTAGAAAGGTTGCTACCTAGCCGAGTTTGTAATCAGTAAGAAATATTCGTAACACAATTTCAGTACCTGGACCAACATTTAGCATCCTATAAACTTACCTTAGCGAACGCAACGGCTGGAAATGTATCCCAGGCCAGTTCGTGGTCTTCTCCTTTTTTCCCCAACCTTTGACCCCTTAATATCCTTGCAGCTGTGACTGTCGCCACCCCCATTCCGTCGCCAACGAAGAGGATGACGTTTTTGGCGTGCGGCCGTCGATCTGTCGTGTATTGCAGCCGTTTCCTGAGAGCTACACGGGCTTGTTCGTACCAGTACTCCTGGTCTGGAAAAGAGGAACCCAATAAATCAGGGGAAATGAGGAATGTAAAAAGAAAATCGAAAAGAAATGAATGAGTTGATTCATTTATTCTTTCAAGCAACCATCGGCTCCTAATTCCTACTCCCTTCCCACATTAGACTTGCTCACTTCCCCAAAACCGATACCACCCGATATAAATCAATCGGAATCATCGCTTCCAGTTCCGATGAACTGTATGGTCGGCGTCCCGAAAACGAAAGTAACGAATTAATCTGGAACGAGTAGGGAATCCTCGATTAACGTCGCCGCCCTCGATGCAAATTCGATCCAGGCGCGCAACTGATCGGGATCAATTAAAATTCCCATCGAACTCTCTCCCACTTGGAATCGGTGCGACGGTCCGAGAGGGCTGGAAAATAAACCGTGAATTCGAATGATCGGGGGGAGTTTCCTAGCCTCGGGCCGTGGTGGGAATAACAATAGCACCCGCTTCCTTCGGGATAACCAAGAGTGTAGTTCGCTATTCGAAGTAGTGAAGTACTGTAGCGGTCATGAGAAGTGACATTTGCGAAATGTAAGGTTGTACGGAACTGTAGCTTCGCTACTTTTGATGCAATATGCTTTTTCGATGTGGACTAAATTAAAATTCTTTATTTCAAAAGTGAGGAAGTCGGTGTTTCTTTGGCTGGAGAAGTATTAGTTACAAAATCAGTAATAACATTCCATCCACTTATTCTATCATATTCAGATTCATATCATATAGTATCGAGTAATATCTGTTAATATTGAAAATTTGACCCCATACTTAACTGGATATTTCTCTGACTTTCTATACGATCTCTTAATCCTTCGAAATTCAGAGCGCCGTCGATTTTTTATACTAACAGAACAGCAAAGAGCACGGCTATTTTAGATAGGGTGATACGTGATGTCTGAGTGAAGGGCAATAGCCGACTTATAATGAATACGGAATGATTGAAAATAAAAATTACTAAAACTCATATTGGTATATGTATTAAATTTCGAAGCTGTTACTAAATCGGAACTGTATTAAAAAAAGGAAAAGGGAGGGATTCACCTTGAGATCTGAAGGCGTTTACATGTATCTCGAGGGAGATTTGTTTTTATATGATTAATTAATGAGGCCGTTGATAAACGAATTTGATTACTGGCTTTCTAACACGAGTTATATCAACTAAAAACAAAGGATTAATATAAAGAAGAGTAAACCACCGAGTCAGCAAATAAATCCTATAAAAACAACACGCAGCAGAACGAAGTCAGTCAGTCACAGTCAGTCAGTAAGTCAGTCCCGAGTCGTCAGTTGGTCAACGTCGGTCCTTCCCATCTTATATTGTATATTGAATCTTTAATTAGTGTATTAGTAATAAAGTTAAGTTTTTGAAAACGATAGTTTCGAAAGCGGAACTAAAACTCACGGTAAAAGGCTTTGTCAATATTAAACAGTGAACTACGAGAGTTTATGAAAACATGTTTAGTTACAGTCATCTGTGATTAATGTCATTAATTAGACTTCTGCTCTACGGATATCATCGCCTGGGATGCTGTCGAATCATGGTACATCAGCTAGTGATCAATCAACTTTTCCATATATTGTAGATTACAGTGTACAGAATGCCTGTATTGCAAGAAGTTAATTCCTTTGATGAACACGTATTCCTGCCATAAATTTTCCAATTTTTAACGCTTTTTCAAGTTTTATGTAATACAATCGACTACTAAAACTCCGGAAGCGTCGGAAATATTAAACCCGACGTGGCAGTTACGGCTGTTCCTACATTGATTTGTGGGCATTTAAAACATCTTACATGTAATGTAATTGCACTCATCCAGCCAGATATAATGGAATAGGTCTTTAATGGTATTCCTAATCGGTTGGCATATTGCCAGGATGTTTTCTGCTTTTCGAGGAATTTAGTCGAAACTATGTGATGTAAAATAGTCGGTTAGAAAGCTATACAGTTTGGTTTCAAAACTCTGTACTTCATTATGTTCTTTTCTTTATGAGAATGTTTAGTAAATGCAATAATTATGTCGTTCATAAAGATTGATAATATTCTTAAGAATCTTCGTGGGGAATACTGTATTACCACTTTCGTAGTAACTCACATATAATATGGGGGATTGAGATCTATTGGCCTAGATATGTTTCTCAAGAAGTCTAAATCTTTCGACAGAATGCATGTCTTGAAGCATTTTAGAAGGCACCTAGAAGAAATACTATAAATACTCTAATACTATAAATATATTAAATTTTTTTTAAAAATCTAAAGGTCTCTAAAGGATAGTATTTCTTATAGGCACTTAAAATATAAACAAATCTGTAATCTGTAAAAATTGTAAACAAATCATAAAATCTGAAGACATGTTTTAAATGTTTTTTGAAGCATTATACTATAATAGTATACCACAAACGTCTACGTAAAACTCCGGATGTAAAATTTCTTCTTAATTGTATCCCATACTACACATACAAGATAAATTAAGAGGAAGCAATGAGATATTTTCCTACAAACAATAACATGTGGGCTGTTCTGTTTGAATCTAATTTATAATGAAATAAATAAGGATCATATATATACAAGCCCGAATGCCCTTGCGGTTATTAGATATGTAGGAGATAAAAATAGAATGAGCCAAAATATTTCTAAAAAATCAAGAGTAATTTAAAAAGAGCTAATTTTTTGATAAAAGTGAAATCCTTTTTTAATAATCTTTGTGGTCAATATTTTGTAACCTATATCGTCCTAGTAATTTAAATATAGAATTTGTATTGAATTCCATAAATAACACAAGAATTTAAGCATCTGGGTCTGAATTTTTCTAAAGGCGTATGGCTTGAAAGGATTTAAGCTGCATCTAGAAGTAGATCAAAAATTATGGATATATTAAATTACTGTTGGAGACCTAAATATTCTACACGATACCAGAGACACATACTTTTGGAGATTTTAGAAGAAAACTAGAATCTGGAGAATTACCTAGTATTTATGTCCACTGAATTTCACTTAAATTTTATATATTTTGAATATTTTTATTGTCACATATTATTTATTATATTTTTATATTTATTATAATTTATCTTTAATCACGATGTCCACTATTTAGTCCTTTTTAGGATTAATAATTAAAAATCGCATACGTGATATGAAAATATGAAGAAATTTCTGTAAAAATATGGGTCCAAAAATGCTTCCCCATGAAATTTTTAACCGTTGAAATGACTACTAGAACTTCTTGAGGACTAGCTCCTTATTGATGGATGATACTATAAACGTGAAATTTCGTACAACGGATATTTATTGTAAGTTAAAGTATTCTATGTTATAAAAAATATGATTTGTAATACAGTGGCGAATAAGATGTCCTTTAACGAAAAGTTTCGGATTCTCTTGTTCAATTAAGGATTTCCCTTCGTTTTCTTTCAAAACATAACTAAAGAGAAATTTTTACTCAAGAGACGATAAATGAACACCTTTAATTAATGGACAACAAACCGAAAATATGGAAGCAGGGAAAACTGACAACTTTACCGACGATTAATATTATTTATAAAAATCGGTCGTCCTTGCCACATGCTCAATCGTACGTTCATTCTAAAGTGCATCAACGCAACAAAATATAAAGCCAAAATATGTCAAAATTGAACAATAATATCATCATAATAGTAATATTATATTTCCTTTGTAACCCGCGTCTGCTTCACCTAATTAGGGAATAACGAAATTAATGAGTTTTCGAAAAACATATATCTGTTACTAAAAAACCACTAAAGTAGAATTCAAATTTAAGAAAATTTCTGCCTCTAATATACTAGATCTATGTGATCATACATAAGGGATAAAAAATAAAAAACGTAGGTAGAAAAGAATATATAAAGAAAAACTCAATAGAAAGGAAAGCAATACAACTCGGCAAATATAAAACATTTATGGTATAGTATGACAAGAGTTTTGAAAATATGGTGGGTTTCCCCGAAAAGTTGTGCTTTTGAGAAAATTGATCAATATTAATATTTTGGGGCATTTCGATTAGTTTCCTAAAATTTAGTCTTTTATAACATAAAATGTGCGTTCTCTTGTTTAAAATTAATAGAGTATGGCATTTAGAAGAGTTTTGCTAATTAATAATTAAAGTGATATAGAATGTCCGCAATTTTGTTATTTTGACATATTTCGAATTTTAAGGCAATTATTAATAAATAAATGATATGCAATGCTAATATGAAAGCAATTTATCTAAAGTAAGGCGAATCAGAATTTTTTATAAGAATAATAATAACAACTCATATTTAACTGCAATACATATGTTCAGAAATAATACAACTAATTTAACATAAAGGAAACTAAAACTTTTTCAATAAATGTGCAACACCTTGTGTCTTTTTGTTTTATAGCCTCTCTTATCATCCTACAGGGATTATTTATTTTCGTTGCAAAGAGTATTTCCTGATCATCGAGTAGAATTGATTTCTCCCATTAATTCCTCTCTATTTAGTAAAGTACGAAGATATTCTGCGCTTTTATGTCTGAAAGGAACCCAACGAAGATTTTAGACTGCACCGAGTCAAAATTCATTTTCATATTAAAGAGTTTTCGAAAATCGAGATTTGCAGATGTGTAGATGAACTGAAAATTTTATCCAAAAATTTCATTATCAACATCATCATCCTGCTATTTTCGTCATCTGCCGAATATGGGTCTCATCAAAATTTTTCCACACTTCTCTATCTTGTGCGGTTTCAACTCTATTTTTTTCAAATCATCGGTTCATTTAGCAATGTGATTGAATTTTACGTCAACCATAAGGGTTTCTACTGTCTAACAATATTTTATTTCATCTGTGCATATTTCACTTGTTCTCCAAATAGAATACTTTAATAATTGATGCAAATAAATTTTTAGAATGCTGCTCATATTACTTTTAGATCGACTGGAGCAAACTGAATCTATTTGCAAACTGAATCTTCAAACTTAGTTAACATTTTCAAAATTGTCCAAAAACTGATACTTTATTTTACAATCCATCTATTTTTTTCATCGAAATCTATGGGGTTCCGCCTGAAACTCATTATAACTTTTTATCGTGAGCATAAAGGGCTTCCCGTTTTTTCCCAGGAAATTATAAATTTTACGACGCCGGCCGTTACAAGTCGGAAATTAAAAAAGAACTCCATAAATACGAAGTCGATTATTATTAAACTCCCCCCAGCTGCAATTCAGTCGATATTACACTTCCGACGATTGTTTAATTAACTGCAGTACCGCACCTACCGCAGTAAAGTTAAAATATTACTTTTAATACGACTATTTACCAAAAAAAAAATTCGTTATATATCTGCAGCTTCTTTTTTCGGTCGAGGCTGAATTACATTCTAGAAGTAGGTACAGCCGATCTCGATGAAAGGGCACATTTAAATTGAAATTTCCTGTGGGTAGCATGTTATCAACACACACCACTCGTAGAGCCAAACGTGCTTACATTTATATTCAGGATGATGGATTTGGTGGCGGATCTTGTTCGTCCTGAATGAAAATTTTTATTATGTTGTAACTATCGTTGGACGGGAAATGATTTTTTTTTGAGCGAGAAAGAAAACGTGGGAGATTTCGATAAAGATATTCTCTTACCATAAATCTGGGCATTTTATACGCTAAAGGTTGAAATGTGAAAAGTATGATTTAACATAAACATGTTATGTTTTCAGAGCGAATGCTGCGAGATAATGGAACATTTCATATACACACACTACGAAATATTTTACAATTGTAATATTAGAGGAATAAAATTTTCTTCACCTCTATGTGCCTCAACTTTCTTAATTCTCATATCAATCGTCTAAATCCTCAGCAAAAATTTTCCCGAAAGGGTTAATTTTGTTTGACAAATTTTAGTCTAAAATATGCATGAAAACAACCTGAATGCACCATGAATGAAAGTATCGTTTCTCCAGATGTGTAATGCAATTTCACCTAATATCCACAATTGTTCCAAACTAGGAAATTTTGCTAAATTTACGAATTGATAACTTTGCTGAATATTTAGAGTTCAGAAAGAACAGCGGAACATTGTACTCTACCCCATCCCACTTCCAAGTCCATCCCACTTTTACCTAAATAAACGAATTCTTTTATTAAGTTGCACTTTGCAATTTTTGTAAACTTAATTTTTAAATAGTTGAAAAAAGGATATAATGCATTGACTTCGAAATGTAGTACTGTAAAGGAATGACGATCATTCACTTGACTACTTTACCACAATTATTTTTACAGCAGTTTTCCTAACAGTGAGAAAGAAGTCTTTTAAAAGTTTAAGAGTGTCATAAAAAATACACGGGATAACAATGTACTTTTCAAGAAATAGATATTATAAAGTGTTAAGTTTAATGCATCTGAGTAGAACTTGAAGTATTTTCGAGCACTAAAATTGCACCGAGAAAATTCGAGCACCGATTACATCGGTGGATGTGAAAATGGGTTTTTTTACTTGTAAACATATATTGTGAAAAGGTAAATGATTTGAATTGAATATTTTAAGGAACATATCGTTCTTTACTATTTTTAGTGTTACACTTTAATGTTCATATTATATTTTACTTTTTTAATGTTTTGTATTTTAACAAACTTCAAACATCTATTACTTCCTGAATACTTCTTAAGAATACTTAAATACTGAATGTGTTTTTTAAAATTTTGCCCAATATGTCGAGTTTTAATATGCCTATAAATAAATATTTCGTAATTTTTAATTTTCATGAAAACACTAACTTTTATTTCCTGTATATTTTTTAGATTTCTGAAATATTTTGGGAATCATGTGTTTCATTATTGCTTTTTGATGAATTATCCTTTATTTCAATTAATTTCATCGTAACACCATGGTTCGTTTCTTTCATATTTGTTTAATTTTTTGAAAATTTCGAGCAACACGTTTAAAATCTTCATAACGCATATGGTTATAATATCGAAACTCTAAGAAGTCACGAATTGAAACTTTGTGAGTCTTTGATTAATATTTTGAGTAACTAAGGTACTCAATTTTACCTATGTTGGAGTTTCACTACACTTTATACATGTATTTAAAATTAATTATCAACACAAGTTTAAATTCTTTATAAAGCAGATGGTCATCACATCACAAGTTGGAGACTTTAAGACTTTACGAAATAAAGTTTGGTCACCTTTTATGGACACATTTAACATTAAACTTGACCAAGATAGGAGTTTCTCTAATTCTATTTCACTGTTCGATCAGTCAATGGCAAAAATGATGACCATAATTCATTTACATGAAATTCTAAGATTTCACAATTTGTAAGGTTCTCAGTTTGCTAATGAGACATTAGGCAACTGTTGCGGTAGGTTTATAAATTATTATTAAAATTGAAGTATCATTATATCATTTATCAATTCATAAATTAAAAGTTTGGTGAGTTCGAAACCTCATGATGCATTTTCGTCATAACGTTGAAATTGCCAGGATTTTGCGAACCACTCAAGAAAGTACTGCGTTAATGTTCACCGAAGATAGAGTTTCATTACTTGTTTTACAACTTGTCCTAGTCAGTTATTAATGTGAGTTTGTCTTCGTGAAGCAGATGGTTACTTATTTAAATTAAATTAAATTCATAAAAACTCGGAAAAAAATAATAGTCCCACATATTTTATTAATAAAACAGTAACAAAATTAGGAAGAAGAAGGAACAACCAGTTCCGAAACAAACTAACGTACAACAAGCTCATATAATCGCAACTAATACCATCCCACATTACCCTGGAACGAATAGGAAACGTCCGAACGGCATTTAAAACAGAAAATACCTTACGATCGAACATCGTAAAAACTTCACCACTAATTAAGACTCAAAATATACAAAACATTATACAGAGTGCTCTTGCCGAAAAACATATACTGGAGAAACATCACGACCACTTGCTGTACGTAAAAAAAATATAATGTCAGGAAATACTACACATATAGATCAAAATTGGCAGAACATATTCTAAGAAACAACAATCATACCATCAAATTGGACACTGCCAAAATAGTGATGGAGAAATGACAGATTAAACAAAAAAATTTAAGGAAGTGCCTGCAATCTAGTTAACAACAAAAACAATATCGTTCGTATTTGAATCGAAATGGATGGCATCTGGACTACCATGCTACATGGAATGATAACAAACGAACAATTTCCAACCACATAGGTCAATCTCAAATCGACAGTAACACACTGACATCCTTAAATTTTTCATAAAATTACGCTTTTTTTACTAATAGTGCTTCTAACTGTAGTTATTTGCTGACGTAAGTCTCCAAATTTAATTTTCGATGTATTTTCAGTCTATCGTAACGGTGCCTTCACCAGTAAGATATTAAAGAGTTCGAGATTATTAAAGTAGATTACCATTACTATTATAGATTATATACACACCTACCAGCTCCTTCTAAGAAAATGCGAAGGGGCGGAAGGCCCTAATGTCAATAATCTTGTTTTATCCTGATGATCCTCGTGGTGGCATTGAACACGGTTAATATATTATTGCACTGTCATCGGGCCTTAAACCGTTACAAATTTTCAAATTGTCAAATGTCGTGAAGTCGGTGAAGATTACGTTAAAAATACCGTTAGATACGAGTTCATATTATGCACATGCGTACAGTACATATATGTATACATAAGACAAGATTATCAAAATCACGATAAAAGATATAAGAAATCTTTAAACTGGTAAACCCCATAGAACTGCAATGTAATCTGTGCCACTCCTGGTGAAGTAAGGAATACTTTGAACACTGTCAAGCTGTTAAAAAATTGTAGTGAAAGAAACAAACAAACATACATGCCCTACCACCCATTACATAACTTTTTTCTCGCAGTCCCACAAGTGAGAGGAAATAAATCGTCTATTTGACCTACAGTTTTAAATTGGACTAAGGACGAGCAATGTAAGGGAAACAGCGAAGGGTATTTCAGCAAGCAGCGTCGGCACGTACCACTGGTTTAATGAGTAAGACAGCGATTTATCTATCAGGATTAACCTTTGCCCATGACTTCCTTCAATATTTTGGCATATGCTTGTTTGAGTTTCTTTTATCTATTTTTTCTTTGTTAGACAAGCGCTTTGTCACTGTCAGTTTGTTTCTTATTGTGAATATACAAAGCAATCTTCGGGATGCTTTAAGACAGAATGTTCTTCAAAAATTTGTCTCTTCCTATGTCTGAAATGTCTGAAATGAATCCAAAATTTTAAGACTTATTTAATTTAAGTATAGCTTTTTTCGAAACTAACAATTTGGATTTGATGTCTTGAGTGCCCTACATTTTTCATACAAAAACCCCTAAAATTGTAGAAGTAATACAACTAAAAATAAAAATTTTCATTTATAGCGCTTATCCATATCTGAATCGGAATAGTTTCCAGAAATGAATAGCTACGTTATGGACATTGGATCGGATAGCCTGTATGAAAAATCTAAAACATTTGCAACCGGTGATTTTCTCTTTCATATTCCTTAACAATTGAAATGCACCATTTTCTGTTAATACCGGTGAATAATGCTCAATGAGTACTCGTTGAATGATATCATTCGTCCGAATAATTTCAAATTTTTAAATTGTTTTCACATCTCTCCGCTTTATATTTTCAATCAATTCTGTTTCCACGTCCGAAAGCATCGAGAGCATTTCGCCCCGTCCCCCACAATTTGTATATTTTTGATCCTCTAATAAACAATTTACCAAATTGAATATCCAGTAATTGGCCTTCCCTCCGACTGGACGCCGATTTCATCCTCAATTTATTCCCTTATTTCGACATTCCTTGTGTTCATAAACGGGAACGTCTCGAGCGGGGCGAAAAATAATTACCGGAGCAATCGAGACAAGCATGATTCCTCGGACGGGACGTAAATTATCCCTCGTCGCCAATTAAATCTTTCAATCAGCGCAGCTTTATAAGACAGTAATTTGTGTTCGCGCCCCGGGAAAGGAGAACGACAGGAATCAGTTTAATACGAGTTTTACGTCTCCCTCGTCGCGAGGTTCCTTCTCGAGGGGAACAGTAACGGTTCTTGGCCAGATTTATTGTTCCTACCTACATAGCACGAACGTTGCATTTTACTCGAGAAGGAAGTAATGGGAATTGTATTAAATTAAATTGCAGTGCATTGTTGTTGACGTTGTGTTCGGAGACTCCTCGGGATGCGAAGTAGCGGCAATGATGAATAGGGACGGGTTGTTATTTTCATGTTTATTTATACAGTAATGGAGGTCACGTTGTTATTCGCTGGAGGGGTTTTAAGTAGAGTCAGGGCACGTGTGCAGTTATTCCATTTACTATTACAGAAATGAGCCAAACAAATCAAGACATATAATCCAAACTTGTGTCATTTTCAACTATTTGTTGGGGTGGAAAGCGGGTTTAGGACGAAAAAATCAAACATCTCGTTCTGTTACTAAATCGTCCATATGTGGACTTGCAGACTGGGAAATGGCAATAAGTATTGTGTCAATAATTTCGAGTAGCATGCCGTTTTGAGCATGCCTTTATAATTGACCTAATGACAAGGAAAATCTTAGAGTTATTTAGATTTCCTCTTGAACATGTCATCATAAATATTGGATGTCCATTCGTGAAAAATGTTAATGATTTTCCGTAATTTTTGATAACCAGTCGTTAAAAACTAAGATAACATGACGAAATTTAAAGACTAATAAATTAAAGACATACACACAGCAGAAACGCATTGATTCCAGGGGCAGTTTTTCATAGAAATTTTTTTGTTGAATTTGCATGTTTTGGAATGGTATGCCGATGGAAACAATTTAGGTTTTTACAGAAACTAGTGCGTAGAAAAATTATGATGCACCCCTCATTGGCCTAAGGGTTGAACATTTCGGCATAGTCGTGTAAAATCTCGATGTGTTTTTCCGTGATTTTGAACTAGTCCAAATTAAGGTATTTACGAATTTTATAGCACAATAGTTCCTTCTACAATTGGTATGCGTGCCCAATATGCCCAATATGTCATATATAATAAATAAAGTTGCACAAAAGTTTCGAAAAAATTCAGTGACATTAACTTGCATGCCAACTAATATTTCATTAAAGAATAATAACTTTAGTTATTACAGTTATCATATTGAAAGAATGTAGAAATTAATTACTGGTTTTAAATTTTTTTAATCTCAAAAAATTCATTCAATTTGAGTGAATTTGTTTCCCTTATGAATTTTCTTGGAAGGTAAGTGAGTGTTTATGTGTTATAGTGTACATTTTCATTTAATTTTTTTTTAATTAACAAAATAAAATAAGGGTTGTCGTAATGAAACTCTACAGAAACTGAAGTATGATTCGTATATTTTTCGCATCGGACTATTTATCTGGAAGTATTTATAAATAATTTTTTTTATTAGTTTTTAGTATAAAGGATGGAACTGGCCTGGTTTTAATGCTGTATCTACAATTTTTTGGCGGTAGAAATCAAAAATGTATCAGTCCAATTTTATCTCAAATCGCCCAGATTCCCTTTTAAGCGTAGTTGTGGATTTGGACCACCGTTCCAGGTAGTCTGAATTAAGGATGTCGAAGTCGACCTCCACCTTTTGTCGGAGGGATTAAAAGATTACCTCTATAATTTTTCAAATTTCCAAGATTTCTAATTGGATTGCACTAATAAATAAATTTTAGTTTAGTAAAATATTATTTTATTGACAGTCATTATGTAACGTTTTAACATAATTAGGTGCATATAGTAAAATCTAAATGCAACAAAAATAAATGAAAAGTAAAAAGACACAAAACTAAACGAGATACCTATTCTCTTTATATTTTATTTATGTATTTATTCTATTTTAAGATACGCATTTTAGATTAATTTTAACTATATTAATTAAAATGCTTTAGGAGTGCTGTAGTTCATGTAGATTTCCTTTGGTGGGAGTTTTGGATATTGAAGATTACAGTAATACCTTTGACATTCTATCTTTTTTGGAATTTTAGAAAGAGGGTTTCTGGACTTTCAATAATTTAATATTCGACATACTCGTAACATTTGGAATGATTTAATGAGATCTGTTGTAGCTTCCAACATTAAAATGTTCTTTAGAGAAAGTTTTGAACATTTTGTCCTAAAATTTTAAGGAACCCCTAGGAATTACTTCAAACAGCTTTCGTTTTTCTATTGATTGAAAATATAATACTTCTGCCACATATGTCATAGCGTTTAGAAAAGTATAGATTTTTCCATGGTATTCTGGGAATTAAAAAATTAGAACTTCCACCAAACTCTTAGTTAGATTTAATGATATTCCATCATTATAAGTTCTAGAGAAATGTTCTGTGGAAGAGAAAAATTCCCTGAAATTTAAATTACACGTACTAGGTTTTTGACGTTAATTTAAATTCAGAATTAAAATAATGATGCGTGAAATATCCATATCTGTTTAAAATTTTAACAAGAAAACTTCTAGAACATACAGGAGACCATTTAGGAAATTCTAGAATTTTCTGTGGTCCTCGGAGAATGATATAATTCGAAACTGACTGTTCAGTGTATTGTAAATATTTTGTAAATAACTTTCCCAACTGTGTATATTCGATGCTTGCTATTACTTTTGTTACCCTCTTTCTGTGTTGGACTGTTGTAAAAATATTCTTTGAATCGTAGTCTAAATCACCTCTAAGGTATTCAAATAACATTCGCTTTTATAATCTTCCTTTAACTATACTGTAAATTTAACGACGACGGCGGGACAAACCCGATAAGTGTTGGTCTCCAGGAATCTACCCGAAGGTTGACGCAGGTACCGCGGGTTTTTCCACCCGATTAAAATGACAAGGTGAGAAGGGTGGATAACCTGACCAATTACCGTGAAGGAAATCGGTGACCACCCCCACTCATATCATCAGAATCCTGGAGACTGACACAAAAAAGGACACTCACTTCGAAGACGGTGAAAAAGACGCATGAACATTTTTGAATTTAGGAACGAGGAATTGTGGCCTCTTCCTATATTTATAGTGTAAATAGATGTAAATAAAATAGTTAAGTCACCGCTTACTAGTTTATCTTTACATCAACTCAGGTGTTGGCAACCAGTGCCAATTACAGTCAAATCAGTAACGAAACATATGGTCCTTCGAGCCGGATAATTAAGATTGCTTAATATCCTCGTCAAGTGTGGTGTACTCGTAGTACATATCGTTCAACAAAAGAAGAAACTCCATGTGTCAACAGTCGCCTGGTCTCCGAAAGCTGCCCATCCCAACGAAAGGATCGTCAGGAGGTGACCACGGTATCATCAACGCTGAAATAACGAGCTTCCTTGGTAAGTCCTTTATCCTTTATTCCTTTGCTTTTATTTGTGTTAAAAATGGATAAGGAGAGAAAACAATTAGTGACAAAACGCAGCGCTGCAAAGGCGCGTATTACACGTATTAAAACCTTCGTAGATAGTCTCGAATCAATTGAAATTACTGAGGAAATTATTTCAGATGTAAAAAATCGCCTTTCTTATTTAGAAGTAGCATTTTCTGAATATCAACTTGCACAGGATGTTATTGACGTTCTAGATGAAGAACCTGATGAGGCTGATATTCAATTAATTGAGAATAACTATTTTTACATTAAACGTAAATTAAATGTGTTCATTAAAGAATCGAATTCAACTATTAATCAATTAAGTAGTGCTAAGATTGAGAACAATGAAGTATCTTTCAGATTACCTACATTAAACATTCCATCATTTGATGGTCAATTTAGCAAATGGATCACTTTTCGGGATGCGTTTGTCTCTTTAGTGCATAACTCACAAAGATCAGATTACGAAAAATTCAGACATCTCGTAAATTCTTTGAAAGGTTCAGCTGCCGATGTAATTGCAAATTATGAGATATCTGCAAACAATTATCCTGTCGTTTGGGGAGTTTTGTGTGAGCGTTATGAGAATCACAAATTAATAATTTATGATCATGTACAAGCCATTTTCGATATTCCAACTATGAATAAGGAATCATTAGAATCACTTCGTTATTTATTAGATACTACCTTAAAACATTTGAGATCGCTGAAACAATTAAACTTGCCCACGGAGAAATGGGATGTTTTACTGATACACATTTTAATTAACAAATTTGATTCAAGAACTAGACGCGAATGGGAACTATTCGACATAGTAGGTGATTATCCAGACATGAATGATCTGAAGTCGTTTCTGAATAAAAAATGCACAGCTCTGGAAAATGTTTCACACATTTTTCAGACAAAAAACAAGATTGACCATAAACAGACAAAATCATCTCAATATCAGGGTCAATCATATTCAGCTTATAATCAAGGTTGTTTATTGTGTTCAAATCCGCATTTTCTTTTTAACTGCCCAACTTTTTTAAAACTTACCATAGAATCACGTGTGAATGAGATCAGAAAATTAAAATTGTGCTTTAATTGTTTAAGGGCTGGTCACAATGTGAAAGATTGTAGGTCAACAAAATGCAAAAAATGCCAAGGCAATCACCATACGTTGTTGCATTTTAATAAAAAGGTAGAAAATCAATCCAAAATTAATTCTAACCAAACAATTGCACTAAACGATAGTGAACAATCATCAACTTCAAATGATTCTGATAAGGGTGTTTGCAATCATAATAAAATGTTTAATAAAAATGTCTTGTTATCAACTGTGTGTGTTCAAGTAAAAGATCGTTATGGAAATTCGCATAAAATTAGAGCATTATTAGATAGTGGATCTCAATCTAACTTTATAACAATGGAACTTGCTAAAAAACTAAATCTGAATTTATCTCGCATTAATTTCTCAGTTATTGGAATAAGTCAAAGTGTTGCAAAAGTAGAGTTTAAAACGAACATTAACATTAAATCAAACGTCAATTCATTCCAAACATTTGTGGATTGTTTAGTACTACCTGACATTACTCACACTTTACCGACAACAGAAATTAATCCAAACCTATTAAATATCCCTGGCAATATCAAATTAGCAGATGATCAATTCTACAAACCAGGAAAAATCGACATGTTGTTAGGATCAAGTATATTTTGGGAATTGTTATGTGTAGGTCGATTACAATTAGGTATAAATCAACCAATTCTACATAAAACACTTTTTGGTTGGATCATTGCAGGAGATTTAAATTTAAATTCCCTAGTAGAGAACAAAACAATTTCAAATTTTGCTCAGTCAACACTAGATAGTCAGATTTCTAAGTTTTGGGAGATTGAGGAATTAACGAATCGCAATACCTATTCAAACGAAGAACGAGTGTGTGAAACTTTATTTCAAAATTCGGAGAAACGAAATCCTAGCGGTCGGTTTATAGTCAAAATCCCTTTCAAGGATAACCCATCGAAATTAGGTGATTCAAGGGAAATTGCTTTAAAACGATTCCGATATTTAGAAAGAAAATTTTTGAAGAACAACTCTCTAGCAGAAGATTATACACATTTCATGAATGAATATGAGTCATTAGGGCACATGAGTCTGGTGCGCGAAACGGACATCAGTAATGCATTCTATTTACCACATCATGCGGTAATTAAAGAAAGTAGTACAACATCAAAAATAAGAGTAGTTTTTGATGGATCTGCGAAAACCAATAGCGGTGTATCACTAAACGAAATTCAATATGTGGGTCCAAAAATACAACAAGATTTATTTTCAATTTTGATTAGATTTAGGCAACATAAATACGTGTTAACTGGAGACATCGAAAAAATGTATCGACAAATATTAATACATCCTGACGACCAAAAATATCAAAGGATTCTTTGGCGACCGAATCAATCAGATGAATTGAGATGCTATGAGCTTAAAACAGTCACATATGGAACAACGTCTGCGCCGTTTTTGGCAATTCGTTGCTTACACGAATTAGGTGACAGTGTTAAGGGTGAATTTCCCCAAATTGCAAATATCATTCAAAACGATTTTTATGTAGATGATCTTTTAACAGGAAGTTCAACTAAAGAATCACTATTTGATATTAAAAACAACATCTCCACCGTTTTGAGTGGTGCAGGATTTAATTTGCGTAAGTGGCTGTCAAATGAACCCTCACTGTCAAATATTAACTCATCGGAAATTTTACAAATTGGTGACAATCAAGTCAAAACCTTAGGAATTTACTGGAATTCCTCGTTAGATACAATTCAGTATGTTTTAAAGGACTTTGAAAACAAAAAACGCGTTTCAAAACGATCCATACTTTCCATAATTTCCCAAATATTCGATCCTTTAGGGTTATTAGGTCCGATAATAATTACAGGGAAATTAATTATGCAAAGGTTGTGGCAAGAAAAATTATCGTGGGATGAGTCCATTCCTCAGAACCTGCATACAATGTGGATTAACTTCATAAACAAATTAAAATATCTTAATCAACTCTCGGTGCCTAGATTCACTTTATGCGAAAATCCTAATAAAATCGAATTACACGGGTTCTCTGACGCCTCAGAAAGTGCTTATGGTGCATGTATTTATTTAAAATCTATAAACAATAATATTAGTAGTGTTAATCTATTGTGTGCAAAATCAAGAGTTGCGCCATTACATAAGGTAACGCTTCCTCGTTTAGAATTATGTGGAGCACTTCTTTTAGCGAACTTGTTCAAAAAGGTAACAGAATCACTGTCAATTGAAATTACAAATAGCTATTTTTGGTGTGATTCAACAATTACGATTCACTGGATAAATTCAGCTCCAAATAAATGGAAAACTTTTGTGGCAAATCGAGTGGCTGAGATTCAAGAAATAACAACTAATTATCAATGGAGGCATATAAAATCAGCTGATAATCCAGCTGACCTAATTTCGCGAGGTATATCTCCGAAAGACATAATTAATAATAAATTCTGGCTATGTGGACCTGATTGGTTAAAATTTGAATCCGATCAGTGGCCTATAAGTGAAGTAATAAAGGTTGAATGTCCTGAGCGGAAACAATCAGAGGTAGTATCATATCATGTTAAAAATGAAGATAACTTTTTAAACCAATTTTCATCGTTCGAGAAACTTCGTAGAATAACTGCTTATTGCTTAAGGTTTAAAAACAATTGTAAATATCCTAACGATAAACAGGTAGGAAATCTAAAAATTTCAGATTTAAAACGAGCCTCAAATTGTTTAATTAAAGTCACACAAATGAATAATTTCTCCTCTGAAATCAATGATTTGCAAGTATCACAATCCATTTCAACAAAAAGCTCTCTTTTGTCATTAAATCCTTTTCTTGATAACGACAAGATATTAAGAGTTGGAGGAAGAATAAAAAATTCTTCATTTAATAAAGATAAACGTCATCCCATACTTTTACCTAAACATAGTGTTCTTACTAAATTAATTGTTAGAAGTTATCATGAAAGATTACTTCATTGTGGGGCAAATACGTTATTGTATTCACTACGTGAAACTTATTGGGTAATAGGAGGAAAGAGTGTATGTAGACATATGGTTCGAAAATGCATTAAATGTTTCAAAACAAAACCAAAGCCAATGTCACACATTATGGGAGACCTTCCATCCTCTAGATTTCAACAATCACCGTTTTATAATGTAGGTGTTGACTATGCTGGTCCTATTTTAATTAAAGATAGAAGTACAAGAAAGTACACTACTCAAAAATCTTACATATGTCTCTTTATATGCTTTTCTACAAAGGCGATTCATTTGGAACTTGTTAGCAGTCTGTCAATTGAGGCATTTCTTGCTACTTTACGCCGATTTGTAGCTCGACGTGGAGTACCTCAAAAAATTTACTCGGATAATGGAAAAAATTTTGTAGGTGCCAATTCTGAATTAAGACAGTTGATAGAAATTTCAAAAAATCAATCCATGATTCAACGGTTTTCATGTGAAAACAATATTCAATGGCATTTCAATCCTCCTAATGCACCCCATTTTGGAGGACTGTGGGAAGCGGGTATAAAGTCGACCAAATCACATCTACGTAGAATACTAGGGAACGCTCTCCTTACATTTGAACAAACATCAACATTTTTGACACAAATAGAAGCAGTCCTAAATTCACGTCCCTTATGTCCCTTATCATCAGACCCAAACGACCTTAATCCCTTAACCCCAGCTCATTTTTTAATCGGGAAGCCACTAACGACGTTGCCAGATACAAACTACATCCTGGTAGCAGAACCTCGCCTATCGCACTATGAAAGGGTGCAAAAGATGATGCAGCATTTCTGGAAAAGGTGGAGCACAGAATACATTTCCGAACTCCAAACTAGGACCAAGTGGAAACTACACAAGGATTCACGACTACTAGAACCCGGAACATTGGTTCTAGTAAAGGAGAACAACGTTCCACCTCTCAGGTGGCCACTAGGCAGAATCGTTGAGACACATCCGGGAAACGACAATGTGGTGCGAGTGGTTTCAGTGCAATTTCGTGGCGCGATTTATAAACGTAGTGTAACAAAAATTTGTCCGCTACCGCTTGATTAATATGTGTTAAAAACTTTTCAAAAGTTTTCAAGGCGGGCGGCATGTTCAGTGTATTGTAAATATTTTGTAAATAACTTTCCCAACTGTGTATATTCGATGCTTGCTATTACTTTTGTTACCCTCTTTCTGTGTTGGGCTGTTGTAAAAATATTCTTTGAATCGTAGTCTAAATCACCTCTAAGGTATTCAAATAACATTCGCTTTTATAATCTTCCTTTAACTATACTGTAAATTTAACGACGACGGCGGGACAAACCCGATAAGTGTTGGTCTCCAGGAATCTACCCGAAGGTTGACGCAGGTACCGCGGGTTTTTCCACCCGATTAAAATGACAAGGTGAGAAGGGTGGATAACCTGACCAATTACCGTGAAGGAAATCGGTGACCACCCCCACTCATATCATCAGAATCCTGGAGACTGACACAAAAAAGGACACTCACTTCGAAGACGGTGAAAAAGACGCATGAACATTTTTGAATTTAGGAACGAGGAATTGTGGCCTCTTCCTATATTTATAGTGTAAATAGATGTAAATAAAATAGTTAAGTCACCGCTTACTAGTTTATCTTTACATCAATTCAGGTGTTGGCAACCAGTGCCAATTACAGTCAAATCAGTAACGTAACACTGACATAAATCTCCTAGGTTGAATTGTGAGGAACATTCAATAAATTAAAGTTCCACAAAACACTTTAACTCTCCATTTTAGAGATTTGGAGCTTTTAAATGAAAAATGAAGTTGTTTAGAAATTCTGTAAAGCTCCTAGATTCAATTTTAAAAATATTGTAGCTCTCCATAATTCTAAAGAAATCTGAAGGGTCCTTTGACACGACTCTGACTTTCCAGAATTGGAAATTCGAACCAAAATATTTCTGGATTCTACTTGGGGCCATTTAGAAAATTTTATATATTTTCTATAGCAAATGAATGAGTGGTTTTCTTAGAATCAAAAATGTGTAATTTCATAAAGCCCTAAGTTTCCAAATTAAGGTCCTTTAGAAATTCAACGTTCTAGACTAGATATTCTCAACTAGAAATTTTCATCACTGATTCCTTGAACCGTTATGGAAAAATAATTATTTGAAACACATATACACCTTCTATAGTTTGATTTTAAGGAAATTTTTGTAGTTAGTCATCTCAAAACACCGAAAGAAATACGAAGATAACTGTATAGATATAACTGTAAGGTATTCTCTCTTCATCCTGACTTGAATACGTAGTAGTTTCTTTTATTCTTTTTTCACGTTTAATAATATTCACGGAGCAACAATAAAAAGATTCTTTATTTGTTCTCCTTTAATTTTATTGACGTCAATATTATTGATCCCTACTCGATCAGTGTGTTGAACATCCTCGATGTTGCTTCATTAATACTGACGGTATGAGGTAGACCTTACAAATGAAAAGACTACTGGTTCAATTTTCCGGCTGTATCAATGATATAATATCCAACAGGTATTATCAAGTTAAGTATTGTAATAACATCTTGTGTAATAAGAGACACCCTGCATCGGTATAAATAAAGTTTATAATCCAATAGTTCTTTTGTGTTAATACCATTTCACTGAGGGAGTAATACTGGCACATTGGGAGAAAGGAAACTTGTAGAACTGGGGATAACGAACTTTCGAACGAATCAGACCATTGCTAATTTTGACTGTCCTAAAGCCTAGAACAAAAGAACCACATTACTAAACTTGTTCAAAAGCAAAATCTAATTTTGAAATTAGTTTGGATTAAATTTCGCCCCTACCAGAAGCTTTCCTGATTAAAATGGTGAAGAGAAAAGCAAAACCAACGCGGATAGGTGTAGAGTTGACAAATGGCCTATACAAAATAGAACATGAAGAAACGGGAATTATATCAGAACAAAAACATAGTAACTACTAAAAAGGTAACAAAAAGATATTACATAAGTGCAGTGTTCACAAATTTGATTTTTCAGAAAAAGAAATAATCACAGATTAAAACTATGAAAAGAGAGTGTTACCAGTGTTGTAGATTGGCGCAGGAAAAATGTACGGGAATTGGGGATGACGACCATATCACTTATAACCGTTGCAGGGTTACTGACTTCCTTGCAATGAGGTTACAATTTGGGAGCCGTACGTTTGATTAAGAAAAAAGTCGCCTAATTTGAAACAAATTAAATTCTTAATTTCCGTTTTTATTGAATAAAGATTTAAAAGAAAGAAATATTTGAAAAAATTTGAAAATTTTGAAAGAAAAAATTTGAAAGAAAGAAGATTTGAACCAAAATTTAAAGTCAAAACTTTCGTATTCCCCTCCTCTATCGCTTTCAATCATTACTTTAATATAAAACCGTTAATGCAATATATGTCTCCAAAGGAAACAAAATTTACTTTCTGGATGTAAATTCACTTTCAGGATGTCTTGCTTTGACGTTATTACATCGATCAATCAATTACACGATCAGTCAATCAATCACCGTGCGAAAATTAAGCCCAGGGAAATTTGAGGGGATGGCGGACCAGACCTGGCAGTTCAGTTTCATAGGATCGATGTGTCGGTGTATATGCTTTTAAAAATTTTGGAAACACCGATGGGCCACGTTGTGAAGTAAGCGTGTGGACGATATTTTGACATTTTGGGTATTATACTGAATTCTTGAATATACTCGTAGGACACGATATAGGAAAGCTAGTCTGATACAGTTTCCAGATCTACTAACTAAGTCTGTTATTTCTAAAATAAAATAATACAATTAAAAATCCTTCGAATCGACTCAACTGAAATATCACTGGAAAACATTTTCCTTATTGAATATTCGATCTAAAAATGAAGGCGTCTTTTTAGTAAAAGAGGACAGCTTGACTGTACTACGAAAAATGGTTTTACCTGTAAGAAAGCAGTAGTGTTTATGAAGTAAAATAAAATGTGAAGGATTTTGGAATTGAATTTTTTCAGTTATTTTGACAGATTTAATGCTAGCAATTTAGTGTGATTATTCATCTAAATGGTAGTATGAAATTTTCCCTAAAACGTAATAAAAAAACATTTAGAAAACCAGTTAGAATTAAAGACATTTACGTTTAAGACGAAATATTACATTGTACTTTTGAGGTGAAATTTTGTTCTCGATTCGCATAACGGACGGCGGTATATGTGACATTTGGTTAATTTTTAATCACACAAATATTGTGAAATCGATGTATGTTACAATAAAATAATTGAATTTATTAGGTGGGTGGCGCACCCACCTAAAATGATGTACAGAAAATCAACGTAATTTCTTATTAAATTCCGCAAAGTAGAAACCAGACAGAATTAATCGATCCGTTATACTATTGCAATCATTATGAAAGCCAAATTTTTTATCCGAGTGGCAGGTAACTTACTATTAACGAAAAAGTTGCGTTATCACAAAACTTTGTACAAATATTTTTTTGAATTAACTAGATCAAAATGAACACTTTTTGTTTTTCGGCCGTTTTTCAAAATATGCACCCTTTTCCAGTTACCAAAATTTTTCACTTCAAACTTGTCTATTTATATCATAAAAGGTAAAGGATATATAAGAAAAGGTTTATTAAAATTACATCGGTCATTTAAACCTAAAAGTTAATTAAACAAATTTTGGTATGAGGAATACCTGAGATATTATCCACGCATTAATTCAATTGATCCTGCAAACTTCAAATCAAGCTTTCAATTGATTTATATATTAAAAATTTGTTTTCCCTACTTGTTAAAGTTATTACTAATTAATGAATCACGAGAAGTACTCAGTTGTCCACTAAAACATATTTATAAAACAAGTATGGGTCTTTAATGCTGATTATCGCTTCTCACATGTGTAAACAAGTCAGCACAGTGCATAGGTGCGCGCCCAATTCAAATATTACAGAGGTATTTTAAAATAAAAACGAAAGTTCTACAGATCACGTCTACAAATAAATGGAAGTAACAATTATTTAATTATTAGTTCAAATAAATATGTAAATATTTTAAATATACGAAATATTAAAGCTCTTCGAGCTTCACTAATCATTATTTTTTAAGAGTATTAGACTATTAAAAACTAGAGTTGCTATTACATTCAAACACATTTGGAAAAAGATATGGCACGTAGATTTTTGATATTCTACAAGCCTAACTTTTTCCAAGAAATCGAAGAATTTAATGAAAATAGAACTGGAAATATCACAGAAATATATATTGTTAAAATAGAAAGTCGACGATCCTTTTCCCGCTCTATGTGTTAAATAACTTTGGTAGAAGCTGAGATACGAATTTTTGAAATTGCCAATTTTAGTTATTTTTCGACCTAAATTCGCACATAACTCGAATGGGGTAGTTTCTTCCAAATATGCTAAAAGATAAATTGTTTATTATAACGCAATTAATCTCATCAAATTGTATGCAGAACTTTTTTTAAATTCGTTTTCCTAGGTAATAATAAATTAACTTCCCCTCTGATAAATAAATGCTACTCAGGTTTCTTGCTTGTTATATTAATATGGTGAATCGATTCCACCTGGTTTTAATCTAGCGAATTTCAAGGAGAGGTAGAGTTAATTTTTTGTGAACTATTTTAGGGGAGCACTGCTCGCCAATTATTGGAAATCTGTAGTAACAGTTCTATAAATAAACAAGTAGAACATTCAAGCTATTACCATAATTAACATAACGTATTGTAACGATTTCTCCTCGTTTTTACGGCCATCCAGGCCAATGGAACGTTCCACAGACACTCCGGCACCTGGATTCCGAGAACTCAGTTTTACGAGCTCCAGAAGGATTTCAAACTATCGACAAGCGGCATCGTTAAAATATAAAAAGGCGACCGAGAGATAAGTCGAGGTCAGTCATCATTTCCTACTATGAATCGAAAAATGTTATTGGGATACACATTAGTATATTCAGTAGTTGCCATAATCGCATCTTAGTTGTAAAACTATGCGTGGGTGTAATGTATTCCATCCAAAAAAGAAGATATTTCGAAATAACTGAACACAATCAAGAGGGTAAATTTGGGTGCATAACTTTAAGTGTAACATGTATTCACCGTGGGTACTACCCATCTACTGCTGTATTATTACGATCAATGTTAAATGGTTATGCCATTTGCTGTATTTCTGTGATTTGTGGGATCCGTAGAAATATAGTGATTTATATGCGTTACCGAGAGGCCTTTTGTAAAATCTAGTAAAATATGTGTAGAAGAGACTCTATAGATACCGTAGTAAATGAAATCGGTGTCCACCTATTAGTCCAGTAAGCGTTAAACATCGACAAATTAATTGTGGAAAAGTTGGCTTCGAGGTTTGGAAAATATTTTTTTTTCTCAAGAAGTAGAGATACATTCAAAAAAATGGAGGACCTCTTTCACCACGATTTTTTACTTGACCGATGATAATTTGTAATAACTTTTTAATATTCAAGCCTACATCCCATCCTGAAAAATTGTATTTTCAAAGGATTATAACATTTAAACATACGATTTTCCAAAGTAGAATGGGTGACCCCCAAACTAGTTCTTCATGCATTTTGTATACATGTATATCATTTGTTCAATTTTGATATTCAAAAAAAAAATATCAACCGCTTTACGTACAAGCTTTTTATATATTTTAGAGATGTATTTGAAATTTGAAAAGCATTTGTTATTTCCATTGGACTATAACAGACATCATCAGATCTCTCTGATACTTTCGTTTTAGAAACAATTAAATATATTCCAAGGATTTGACTCTAGTAGGTATGAATTTTTCAATTAATGAAATTAATGAATTATACAATTTTGGGTATATTGAATTTTGAAGATTTACACTTTTGGAATAGTTCTGAAATTGCCATGGGTATTGGTCATTTATTCTACGTTCCAAGGGAATATTTTCTACTTCTGAAAACACCAATTCCACTTCCTATCACGGAAGCCGTTTTTCATTTTCTTGAGTGGAACCAAACAAAATTTTAATAATTTTTAAAAAGGGATTGAAACTTAAAAAATTCAGAAATTCTCCATTATATTCTGTGAAATTGTATCATTTAAAAATGCTCAATCGGTTCTTATTCTGGACAAGTACAGGAAAAGTAGAGAAAGATTAAAAATGAAAGTTTAGTTAGGTAATTAGTTCCATTAATGCATTTTCATTCATTTAATAAAGGCTGATGAATCCACCTGAAGGCAATTGAGGTAAATGGTGTATGCGTAACAAATCCTGCTGAAATTTCATTCTAATATTGATGTAATCCGCGTGTACCGAATTAATGCACTTATCTAACCAAAAACTCCATTGCCACGTTTCGTGTCATTTGATAATTTTTTTAATTCTATCCTACTTCCAGGTTCAACAGTTTATACTAGGATTCAGGGAGATATGAAATAATAAAATGGCGGAATGGAGTGAATTCGCCAAAGGTTCAAAAACTATATATCGTTAATGCGGAAGAGGAGGGTTATATCTCAAAAAACTTCAATTTTCAGATTTGCGTGGCAAACTATGTAAAAAGTACTCAACTTTTATGGGGAAGAAGGGAATAAGTAAGTTTACATAAAAAGACCATTAGATGGTAGATGTAACTCTTTGGCTTTGAAATATTTGGCGCCACCATTCTCGAGAATAAGGTTATAATCCAGTATGCTGGTGGCTTTGGAAGCAAACATTTCGACTTGTTTCGTGATTAGTGTTCATTTGAAGTTATAACCAAAACAAATTAATTTTTTTTGAGAAAGAAAGTGATATTTTGTGTTGCTACATTTCAAAGAGGTAAGTTTAAAACAATTATATTAACTTTTTCGGGAAGAAAGTGGCAAAATCAATTGTAACAATAATAGAAATTATTTTTCTCCTCAAGATGGTTACATTTTGAAATGTAACCTTGTTTAATAGAAAAGCATAAACATTTTGTAAACTGTGTTATTGGAAAAGAGTTATATTTAAATATGTAACTATATATCAAATAAAAAGATGATGCAATTTTATGATTTCGCTCTGGAAAAAAATGGTACATACTTAAATGAAACAGTATTCTTAATAAATAACTACTACCAATTACAACTTTTATTAGATAAGAAATTAGAGTTATTTTCTAGAATTGTTTTTATGTCACAATTAACGTTATTAAATATACATGTTTGAGCATCTGATTGTGGCTGTCCTAAAATTCTTATTATTTGAAAACTAGGTAGTATATTAATAATTTATTTTTAGATTACTTTTCAACATGAGTAGAAGTCGTGCCCAGCAAATCCTGAATCTGAATCCTGAAATACAAATTTTGCAGGTAAAATGTTACATAATCTTTTATATCTCTAGTAATAATATTTATATTGATTCTTTGTGATTTGCTTTTAGAAATTATTGTTGAGTCAAAGAATTCAACTGATCGAGTACAGAATTGGTTAGAAACCTACGTTACGAAAAACGAAAATTAGTGTCTCAAGAATATTTGCCATTATTTTTTAATTACTTGGTAAATGAAGCGGTAAGGCACTATTTATCTTTCAAGCAGTACCGCTCAATTAAAAAATTACATTGCCTTAGGTTCTGATGGTGTTTCACAACAAAATTCAAGTCGAGAAATTACTGAAGTTGATATATTAGGCAATAGTTTTGAAGGTAGACTTTATAAACGTTTTTAATTCCACAGTTCATTGGGTACTTCTTGTATGAAGGAGGTGCATCAAGACTTGCTTTACCACTTAACAGAGACAATAATAACAGCTCTATTGAAAGCCAGTGTCCATTAGAAACCACTAGTTCATCGTCGTTCGATTCATCATCACAATCTTTTTCCGAATCACGTTCTTCTAAAAAGGGAGATTTATTTAAAGGCTCCAGGGATGACCCTTTTTCCGAAGACGATAGCGTTAAGGATCCTACATATACTTCCTCTATTTCTAGTAGTTCTTCTGATAAAAAAGAAGAGCAGGTACTACCAGAAGGTAAAAAAAAGAAAAGTGAATAATTCATCCCATGAAGAAAAAAGAACCAAGAAAAAAAGAAGAATTCCGATAAGTGGCAAAAAGTGAAGCACAAAGGTTAAGAAATGGTGGTCAAGAATATGTTTCCAGGGGTAGTATTAAATGCAAGGACGGTAAAGTATTAAAATGCAATGTAATCCGAAGAGCAAAACGTGTGCTCCCAGGATGTGGCCAAAAGTGCATGTTGAAATGTTCGGAAAAGATATTACAGGATCAGAGGCAGAAAATTTTTAGCGGTTATTGGAAGTTGCAAGATATTGAAAAACCAAGAGTTTCTATCGGGTTGTATGGAAACTGTTGTCCCAAGATAAAAATATACAAATGCACAGCATCCAAGAAAGCCGAATAATGCTTACTATTTCTTATTAAATCAGAAGAAAGTTCGTGTGTGTAAATTATTTCTCATGGCGACTTTATCAATAAACCATAAAGTGATCAGTACAGTGCTGAGAAAATTGAAAATTGAAAGTTTGTGATAGCGACAGAGTTGTGAAGAGGGATGGGAGACGGAGACACGGAAATCATTACAAAATCGGAGAAGATATAAAAAACAAAATAAGAGAACATCTAAACAGTATACCCAGGGTAGAGAGTCACTACTGTCGGTCCCACTCGAGTAAAGAATACGTTGAAGGTAATAAAACTATTGCAGACTTGCACAAGGACTACTCCCAGCTATGCAAAAAACAGAACATACCATCTGCTACCTGATGTACTGTACCTAATGTACAGTAAAATATTTAATGAAGCAATTTGCTTTTAACTTACCAAAGAAGGACCAATGCGAGCTTTGTCTCGAGTATAAATATTCCAATGAAATTGAAAGAGAGAAAATAGAAGAAAAATACGGTAAACACCAAAAGGAAAAGGATTTTAGTAGAGAAGAGAAGGATCGTGATAAAAACAGTGATGAGAAAATAATAGTTATTGTCTTTGATTTGCAAGTGGTGTTTCCCTGTCCCACAGGAGATGCGTCCTCTTTTTATTATGTCTCAAAATTAAATGTATTGAATTTTACATTGTATGACGTAAAACGTCACGAAGGTACATGCTTTATGTGGCATGAAGGTCAAGCCCATAGAGGAGCCAATGAAATAGGTACCTGCTTTTTCAAATATCTTCAAGAAATTTACATCTCATCTTCTTCTTCTTCCGGATGAACGATACGCTGATATATGCGAAATCTGTTCGATGATGCGAAAACCTTTTTTCATCCAATCTTCTGTCCAAAAATATGACTCAAATTTCACTGAGCAATTGGTCCAAGAATCGGATTTCTTAACGAAACTCAGTTGTTTCTGGAAAATTCTCAAGAAATTACCAAAATTTCCATGAATTCTTTCATTTGATAAACAAAAATATGATCTAAGCCTTTATGTCTGGAACTAGGCACAACTTCCAAATATCTAATGAATTCTAGGTGAGTATAATTCTAGGAATCAATTAAACTATTAATCTAAAATGTTACTGTTTCATCTGTTTACAGAGTTCGTAGAAAACGCCTAGTCATTCTTTCAGAAATTCACTAATTACTGTTCCATTAACTATTGTCCATAACTTTTAACCAAGCAACGGAATTTTCTTTTCCATTTCGATATTCCACCCAACGGGTTTTTTAAGAAACAATTACTTTGTAAATTTTCACAAAAACAATTTTTGAAGTGGCAAAGTAGGCAGTGCAATGTGACAGATAAATGATTTCTCCAAATATATTAAATAAAACCAGTTCAAACTTTCAAACGAAAATAACAACTTGAATAGAAATGTTGCACCGAGTTGCGCTGAATATTTACGACACAAATTAGAAAATTATAATTTTTTAGGATCGAAACGGGTGTCGTATGACCAGTTGAGTAACAGATATGCTAGATGAAGATTTTCATTGAAAAGTTATTAACAATCCACAAATTGTCATGCTACTGACACTTTATTCATGATACTGATTTGTCATGTAACCACTTAAAGGTTTCTATCTTAGTATACACATTGATCAGTTGATTCCATTATTCGTGATAAATCGTAGTATACAGTAACGGACGCGCCATTGCTACTCAGTCAGCAGTTTGTGTATGTTTTGAGAATTTGGCGGCGGCTGCCGCCATTTAACTGCTATCGTGCCACTCAATTTTATACTCCGTAGCTTCGTAAATCCTGATATAATTAGACCCATTGATATCCTTCCCCATCGTTTACATAATCCTTTAAATTCGTTTTCTAAGCTGAGCTTCGGCCACCCGCGGTCACGAAATAGAATCAACCGTTCAATTACCTTCCTTATTCCGACAAGGAATTAGGGATAAATAAGTTTCATTTAATACGCAGCCCCATTCCACTTTCATCCTCTCAAGGCAGTTTTAAATTAACCATTAACCTCCTCTCGAATTTTAGTGTTACACTTTTCTATTACGTCCGACAATTAAACTTTTACAAGACATAAACTGGTTTATCTCTACGTTGTGCTTTTTATGAGTGTCGGACACTTAATAACGCAACGGGGGAGTCCCCGTATATGTATAATATAAGGTTATCGCGATCCATAAAAAGAACGCCGCTCCCCGACGTCACTGAGATACAGATAGAGAAAAGGTTTCGGGGACAAAGGGCAGATCCATTATCCCAAGATTAATTCGGGCAATTAAGTTCATCATTTGAAAAGCTGCCGGAGATCGCTATCTGGAACGCACGGGATGGGAACGAGTGAGTCCGAGGGTGCTATCGGGATCGTAGGCATTGTTGTGGGGGATAAAAATTACAAAAATTTATGGACGGGATTCAGGTAGCTCATGGATTATCATCCTTGAGATTCTTGTTATTTAAATGTGATTCCTCTCTGGAGATCTTTACGGCGGATCTTTATGTCATCCCTAAGTGCTGGTAGTTTCCGGAATGTCCGATAAGATGACATTGCTAAAGCTGCAGTGTCGGGGGAATTCTGGATTAATCCGAGTAATCAATGAGATTTTTCTGGATCATCTTTTCGAAATTACAGAGATTGTTCTGGAAAATTCCTGAAAGGAGTAAATGTAATTCATAAAATTTTCTCAAAAGGGGCATGCGCCCTATGCAAGTTTATTAGATGTTTTTATTTGCAACCATTTCTGCATTTTGAGAAATGAGTAAGTGCCAAAGGCATTGGGAATTATAGCAGGATTACCTTTTCGTGCTGGGTGTAAAGTATGGTTTCAATCTGTAAGATACCTGGTATGTTCATCTTGGAATATCTGTTACATGTTAAAGTGAACATCCAACTATATCAGACTCATGGAGACAGCCATCTGTACAATTCTAGAAACAAATCCAATTTGAGACGTACCTACTGTAGAATAGAAAGCTGTCAAAGTGGCCCAGGGTTTAGGGTATTAACAATTTTTAATGCTCTGCTAAGTGATGTGAAATAAGTGGCTTAAATGAACTTAAATGTATGTTAGTAACCAATTCTTTTTTAATTCAGATTCTTTACTTTAAAATTTTATCTCATAAATAATTGTATAAACAAAGTAATATGACGCGTGAAAACGTTTTTTTGAATTAACATGAACAATAAATTTGCGTTTGAGTGTGAAGGTAGATGCTTAATTTTCCGAGACGGATATCGAACATTTAGGGATTTGTGTCACCCTGAGATAAAAGTGCTGGCGTCATCAGTAAATAATACTTTAAAAATTAATTTTTTTTCAGAATCAGCGTTGTCCCTCGTGGTTTCACAAAGCTCCATTCTCAACTGATGATTCGTGGGGAAAATTTCCAAAACGCGCCCAAATTTATAACCCTTGTGCCTACGTTTCTTTAAAATTTTGCCTACTTCGCACATTTGTGGACTTCGGAACGTCACGTTATTCCGAAATTTGTCGGTCAGTGCAATGCGCGTTTCCTTGTGCTTAAACCAGAGCACACAGCTTCTTTAGTTGTTCTTCTAGTTTTATCAGTTCTTCTAGTTTTATCAACACTATTTCTTCGGGTTGCTGTAGGTCATCGTTTCGGTACTCTGTGCACTGGTTTAAGCGCAAGCTTCTTTTGAAATAACGAACAAATCGAAAAATCGTTGCTTCTCTAGGAACAGCACGATTGGGAAAATAGAACACAAAACGTCTAACGATATGTTGGACAGAACAGTGCCCTTAATATCACTTCACAATTTGTAACCGCTCAAGCCCTTCATAAACAAAAATCATATTTAAATGTTTTAAGTCGACGTCTAAGGGTTAAATGACGTCAAGACAAGAAGTTCCGAGCGTGTCTAAAATCGATGGCAAGTGCCCTTTTCCATCATGAAACAGAAGCTCAGGTTCTGTGACAACAACATATGTCTATCTCGCTCATACAAACGAAAATATGTCTTCATGATGCTTCCACTTACGTAATCCTAATACACTGCGGAATTGTAGTGACCCGGTATAAAGGAAATATAACAAAGAGAACGCAGTATAGTCATAAGCTCAAAATATTCAGGAACAACAAAATGTTTTGGTGGCTATATCATCGAAGACTCAATATGTGAATAATCAGATTCTCTTTTAATCACCCAAAGGAACCACATGGGAGGATTGATGTAAATAATGGAGCATCGTTAGTTATTACAGATTTTACGTAAACAAATAAGAAACAACAAATTTCAATCATCCAACATTTTTAAAATATTGGTTTTATTATTATTTACTTGATTTTGTCGCAAGTATATTTCTAACTGAAGGCGTTGACAATTGATGAACTGGTATATAACATTGAAACATAAGGTAAGTACTACTGCATTGTCTAAGCTGATGATTGTTCTCATTTGGATAATCATCTTCCGTATATTTAGATGTTATAACTATTTTTTGAAATTCGTTATAAAATAATAATAAAATTCGAATTAGAAAGTTGTTAGAAGGAAAATTTTATACTTGGCACATGTGCTATTACCTGATACTGAAAAAACTAATATTATAGTAAAGTAGCCAACTCCAAAGGATGTGAATGAATAACAAATTAATTTGTAGAATTTCATTACAATATTCGGTTATACACATAACATCTAAAAAACAAAATTTTGTAGTTAGTTCAGAAACAGTATTAAAATTTTCATCTAACGACCGAGAATTCAATCTTGCACTACAAAATATTTTATGCCTAAAACCTCGTCAATATTTTTCATCGAGCCATATTACCATAAAATTAATTTCAACAAAATTATTTCTATTCGATTAATTCGATTACTTATCTTAATTGGTTCCATTATTGCGTGAACATTGTGCGTTAAACTAGAATTACCTGAATTAAGCATGCACAAGTGCTAATGTGAAACGTTTCGCTATCTAATGAACTGTTCCTGTATTAATTTGATTCTTGTAATTTACGAAATTTCCCCGGAAAATGATAATTGTCATATGTACATGACGTGTGACGTGTTGTAGCTGCGTGTAGAACATACTAAAAGACATTAAACCGAATATTATAGTTAAAATGCGGATAATTCTCTACGTAACATAACTGTACCAAACCATTCCCAACATCTTCCGACTTCAAGATATTAAATTCGGTGAACAAAATGTAATGAACTCTACCGCGTTTGGATAATTAGATCCCTTGTCAGGGCAAATATTGCAGATGCATTATAATTAAAACATCCTTAGAAGCCTCGTACCTACTTTGTAATTTCCTAAAGGTAGGTACTTTGCCTCATATTGTTCCCAAGTTCTCAACTGAAATTAATTTATAGCTACATGCTCGAAAATTATTTACTAATAACACTCGATGTCGCATGCACTTAATTAGATAATGTTTACCGGGGAGAAGGTTATTTCACTTTCGTTAGGAAGCGGGAAGAGATAATAAATTTAGCGACGTTTCTACGTGGAAAATCGTTAGAGTCACAGCTAAAACCTGCATTCCTCGCAGCAAGTGGCGTCTGAGGTAGTGGAAACTGTTATAATTGCTATGAAGGCTAAATTTCAGCGAAACGAAAATACTTGTGGATCTCTGGAGCTTGTTAGTATATTTTCTAAAGTTTCCTTTATTAGCAGTATGCCGAAAGTGGTAATGATCCTAACAAATAAATGCCATCATGGATCATTTCTATTATTCTTCTGTACGTAAGTACATGTCGATACTCAGTTTAATATTATCCGAAAAGGTGTTACGGAGTGTCCAGATTCACGCTCAGGTGACAGGAACACTTGTAATTCAGGAGATCTATGCTTGAAACTATTGGTTAGTAATAAGTTCTTAGTAACTAAAATTCAAACTAACTATTAATTTTAGACATGATGAGGGTGACTTGCACTATATGCATTTATATTTAAATATATTTCATAAAACACTAACCTCATTTCTTGCATATTTAATTTTTTGCATTTATATAGCGGAAAAAGTGACTATATATGCGAATATGGCTTGTAGATTTACGTGTACACTTGTCCTTCTCTAATCATGATCAATAGTCTCTATACAGGCAATCTAACACGTCTAAATAATTTTATGACTTGAGATTGTAGGGGGGCTTTTTGCTATTAGAGAATCCTCAATAAGTTTTTTATTCTAAATAACCAAGATATAAAATATTCTGGTCAGAGTGTATTGTTAGCAACTTGGTAATTCAACATTGTTTAACCCTAATAACAATTTTCTGATTCATGATGACCTACGAACATTTATTAAACCCCTATAATGTTTTTTATAGTAAGAAAGTTTTTAAACAATATTCTGATCTCAGGTGGTAAGGAAAGGATAGTAGAAAGTTGTATTATTCCTGATGATCTATGGTTACTTAAAAGTCAATATTATATTTAGAAGGTCCTGAACAATATTGTGAACTTGTACGCGTTGATATTCCCAATACAGTTATAAATAATCAAATATCCTTCAAAAATGGTCTGACCCTGGAATAGCAATAAAGCAATACGAATACTGAACAGTGCTCTCTTCTTACCCTAACAAATTACCCTGATGATCCAAGGTTACTCATTCCAAAATAATTATGGTTAACCGTAACAAGGTCCCTGATCTACATTCCAATATCTGATCAATAAAGGCTCTAAAAACTATTAAAGAATATTCTTATCCTTCATCAGCACTGAAAAACAGATATTCAGTCTTACAATTAAAATTATTTAAAATAAGAAGATGTCTGATTAATTTTCGGATATCAGGTGGTAAACGAAACAACGAGCATTTTTTACATCAGCCGTAGCGTCGGCACTTTGAGGCTGCCGGCCTGTGCCTGACGGCGCGATCAAATATAAACAAACCGTGTTTGTTGAGAGTTACCCTTTCGTGATCCTTTATTTTGGGGGGGGGGGGGTGTTGGGGGGGGCGAAAATTTATATATTTGCCATCCAATATCTATTTAATGGCCAACAAACACTCTCATAAAAATATCCACAGAACTGAGCAGCCGACTCCCCATGTCTATTTACATGCAATCGTCTCTAGTGGGCGTTAATAAAAAAAAAAAAAGAATTCCTTGGTATGTAAATCTTTGTTATAGTTTAAAACATTTGTTTCATAAATTTTCTTGTTAATTACCTCGTCTGCCAATAGGGCCGCTTGTGTTAAATTCTGTAAAGTTTTCTATAGATGCGTCTCCTCAGGTACCTTCTTGATGTTATCACTACTTAAGATATCTCCTTAAAGAGCACACTAGGGTTTCTATCCACTAGCTTGACATGTAACCAATTTGTGGAGTAGTACATATTTTTCGAAACCCATCAAATGACTGAAGTGCCATAACGTACTTCAAATAAATTTACTGGGTCGCGTTGGGATAGCCGGCAACACTCGAACACAGAATTTACAGAAAACACTGTATACAGCCCGTAGATAACGTTTTTGAAGGTGCCAGGTGAGGAAAATGCATAAATTGAGAAATATAAATATTTAAACATTTCCAAATTTTGGCGAATGCGCACACATCCCCTGCAAATATTTCGATTTATGGTGAATTCGCCGCTTAATTTTCACATCTGAAAAGAATATAAATAGACATACCAACATTAATTATGCAATTAATATTGAAATACTATGGTGTCTTCTCTTCATTCTTCAAATATTTTTATATAATACAAACAAACTCCATCAATCTAACCTTGACTCTGTACATTCAAACCAAGTCAAATGTATTTATCGAAATATGTGTTAATTTTGTAGCCCTGAAAAGGGCCGTTTGTTGACGCTGAAATGGTAACACCCCAAACAGCTCCTACTGCCCATGAAGAGTTGCACCCTTACTGCACTTAAAGAGGATATCTTTCGGCCACATGTTGCAAAAACAGTGTGAACCGTTCCAAAGGACATGAGCCATAACGCTCCCAATAAAGGAACTGGTCCACGTATTCTGTGAGGTAGGGAGACCCCATTGGTCCACGTTGCCCTATGAAACGTTCCATACGGGACCAGTACGCTTCGACAGCATTTGTGCAGACCCCCGTTATCGGATCGATAAAATTCCGAGAACGGTTCACTTTGCAAGAAAGTGATGAGAATTTTGACATCTCACATGAAGTATTCCAATGGAACAGAAAAAGTAGTGCGAAAGACACCGTTCCGTGGTCGTAATTGTCGTTTTCCGTGCGTTCCGTCCCTCTATGACGTGAACAATGGCTGATTTGAAACATTCGGAAAGCAGAAATTCAAATTGTAATTAAAACAAAATTACTGATTTTCCTCACCTGGGTTAACCACAAATGATATGAAGACCACATATATAGTGTTTCCTGGCAATTTTGTGTAAACCCGGGTGTTGCCGGCTATCACAACGTGGCCAATTTACTGTAACTTTTTGTTATACACCCAGTAGAAAGTTTAAAACGTTGTTGCATTAATTTCAATAAATAATTATAAAACTTTCCCGAACAACAGCCTCTACAACTACGTTAACAATTAATTTGAAAACTTTAAAAGCGTACTTAATTTACATTCCACAACCTCAGCCTCTCGATACATTAAAAGTTAAAATTCTCATGAAAATCCAGTCGAGCTAAATAAACGTAATTTTTACTCATGAGTTCCGGCTTCGTTATAGTTTGTGCATTGCGGTGGAAAACAGATGCCTCGTAGGAAAACAAGCTCACACGACTGGAAAATCGTATTTTCCATTATATCATCTCGGATGCCATTATAATTCGCATTTCGAGCTTCAACTTCGGGAGCCGGGTACACAACACCGCCAACCCCAACCCCCGTTCAATACAATGATGAGGCGAGTTCTAATAGCAGAACGTTGCTCGCAAAGAAATCCCATAAATGTTGCACGACGCCCTACTAGTGGCGGGTAAATAATGTAAAATTTTCGAAATCGAACCGAGGAGCAGTCTGCTCGAAGTGCATTAAAGGTATACACTACGTGCATTAGAAAGGAATGTAAGTGAGTTATTGAAAATTTTACACGGAGCATCGTATAAACAACCTGAGTGCTTTGCCCTTTATATAAGATGTTTGAACGGAAGACGTTTAGATGCGAAGTGTTAATCTGACGTTGCGTTAAACTCGGGAAGGAAGAGTTTGATTTTAAGAATAAATCATACATGGAAATACATTTTACGCAACACTGTCACAGTTTATAAATACATACAGCTGGCTCTCTCCTAAGTCCTAAGCGTTTCGCAGACGGTGATTACTTGGAGATTTTCAGGTGTAGAGCACATATTTCCAAGTTTCAAAATGATCTAATTACAATACTGGTTTTTCCATAAAAATACTTCAAATTAAATATCAGCCATAGGAGAATAACATGAAATTGCGTGTTGTTTTCAAATTGAAGGCACCAGCGCACTATAATTATCAATCGACATTGCTGGTACCAGCGAGGGGATACGTTGTGGAGGGGAACAAATGTAAAATCGTATTGCACAATAGTATGATTTTTTATCTTATAAATAAGTAGAATATATTTGTCTAATTGACATATACAATAACGTTTTTTAATCGTTTTGGCCCGAAATTAAAAAAAGTTGCACAACCGCCCTTTTGGAACGAAGTTAGCTTTAAAAAAAAATCGGCATTATTTCTAAAAGTTAAGAAAAACATTTTGAAAGTCGGGATTTGAAGTTTTGCTTTAAATAATTTCCAAGGAATTCTTTTAAATATGAGTCTTTTTCATAGCTTTAAACAAGAACAATTTTTAAGCAAGCAGTTCGAAGCGTGGTAGGGAAACTATAAATCTCGGAAACAAATTAATAAATCGATTTTTTTAAATTTGTTCTAGTGTTTTGTGTTCAATACAAATATTTAATTAGCTCTGTATTTAACTTATAAATTAATTAGGTACTTGTTTAAGCAATGTAACATATTTTATTTTGCAAAACATTTTTTTAATACCTACTTTAAAAAGTGCAGTACAGTATTGTATAAATTGAGGTATGTATAATATAGTTATGTATTAAATTGATTATATATACATTTTTTTAGAACATTCTGCAAATAAATCAATATATTCGAATTTATACAAATTTTTAGCTTATATTCTACAAACTAAATGAATTATTTAATGCTCAAAAATATCGCAGCTATTATATATAAATAAATTGTTATAAACATTAACTACTGTATATAAAATTTATAAAATTAAGAGTAAAAATTATAACTACTTATTGGAATTGAAATTATTCTCTTTAATAATAATGAAAATTGAACAAGCAATATCATAACCTTATATTTACTTTATCAAGGGAATCAAAACAACTCCTTCTCAGTTATTGGTTGAAAAACATCACGCGATTGTTGGTTTATTACTCGAGGCAAAAGTTATAAGAGTATGTAATGGGTTCAATATTTTCTGGTAAGAGAGGATGGCACGAGAGAGGGAGAGAGAGAGAGAGAGGGAAAGAGAGAGAGAGAATTCACTCATCAGCTGAAGAGGCAGTTTAAAAGTCTTGTACTAGTATATAGGTTTGTTCAACAATTTGGAGTAGCATCTTGACTCGTTAAGGAATAGGTTGTCCATTTATTGCTAAATAAATCATATAAAATTAATTCACGCATAACTGCTTTCACTTTGTTATTATGCTCACTACCACGACCTTAGTAATGTAAAAAGTGCAATTTAAATTTAATCTAAATTTAAGCTGACCGAGTTCTAGTTTGAACGAGGTAAAGTCGAAACTGCTGTAATATATATGTATAATAATAATATATTATCAGTTTAGGGAATTAAGTTCTTCATAGGGAGATACCAAATTTCGAATAATTAATTTTAGTCCCTTCGTTATAAATAACCTTAATACTGCTATTTTTTATTTCATGGAAAACTAATATTTCGTCTACCCGTATACCTGTCAAAAAACTTTTCGTCGCATTGTCTTTCGATGACATTTCCCACATCGGCAATGAAAAGCCAATCGTTAATGAAATTCCGACGGGATATATTCCTGCATTCCCAGTTTCGTTCATTCTGTCCCGCGGACCCCATAATTACCACACCGATTTTATTCCGCTAATAATCCCCATTGTTACAAACGTAGAAACATAAATTCGTTTGTATCGATTTCGAATTATCCAGACGCGTAATTCTATAGGTCGCACGGGCTGCTATAATAAAATTGTGATGACATCTAATTCAGTTGCAATTTTTCAAACATATGACTTCCCAGTGAAACTCAATTAAACAGGTTATAATAAAAAATATCACGAATTAATATTACGCGACTTATATCGCTGATGAAAACCGAGTAGAATTATGGGCTTGATCCTCCTGCACCAAAGTGATGTAGAATTCATTAGCTTTTTCGATTTAAGATCATTAGATCAAGAGATAAATTTATACCTCAGATTTTTTATGAGCAAATTAGTTGAACCTTAAAAAATCGACTAAAGTCAGATTTTTTTAGAAAACTACTGTATTTCGTTTTAAGAATTAGTCTATTAAGAAGTCATATTCTTGGATTTGTTGCTTAACTTAATGTCATGTTTCTTGGAATAACGCCAGGTGAATTTATTTGGGTAATTGACATTGAATTGGATTTAAATGAATATACTGGAATTAGTTTAAACTGCGTATTACTGAACTGGGTGTTTGTTAAAAATTCGATTTCTGTAAAATTGACAAGAGCGATTCTTAGTGTTACAAAAGATTGAGATTGCTTAACAAATGACTAGAATCACACTTACTTAAGTGAAAAACTTCTGGGCCTTGCAAATTATCACGTGAATTTTGAAATAAACTGAATATGTGCTTACAATTCCAACTTTATCAAACAGATTCATCTTTACTTTAAGATCCAGCTATACTACCTTTAAACATCGACCTTTAGTCCCGTATTTGAAGATTTTTGCCTCAGAATTCCTTCGGTCAAAACCGATTGACGTCATAACTTGATATTATATTATAAACAACTGGAGAAACCAAAGTTATATAATGCTTTCACCCTAGGGGTATTACCCCTTTTCGGCGATAAAATTATTATACACAAAATAACAGCAGAAATCAATAGAGGGTTTATTTTTAATCAAAAAAGCTTTAGATAAGCAAATGTTTTTCAAGTTATTCGCCATTTAAATCATTAATTTATCACAAAAAGAAAAGTTATGTGTTAATTTAGAAATAACTCAAAAATTTTACGTTAAAACAAAATAAATGACATTATACAAAAATAAAACTCATGAAAAACAAATCGACCGGATTTTTTAAATTTTTGTAAGTGTAATGCCGACCGAGTTATATCACATTGAAATTGGCGGTTTGTTTTCCGAAAATCGAATTTGAACACTTCAACGTTAAATAACTACAGACGGTAAATTTTTCAAGAGGCACTTGTTTAAGCTGATTTGTAGTATTTGAAAAGGTCTTTAATATACGTTGTAGTAAAAGCCATTGTTATGATAATTAACGGAGTTGTGATGAAGGACCCAAAAAGTTCAAATTCGCTTGTTTGCAGACCACGTGATTCTCTGTACAATGCAATTTTGGGCGTGTTTTTTTTTGAAATTAAGACATTTAGGATTAATAGAAGCCAATAGTGTATTTCGGTAAAACTTTTATTTTCGACTAATTTTGGAGCAGGAAAAATACACGGACAAATAGATGACTGTAACTTTCTGAGAGGAGAAATCTTCTAAAGATACGCGTCTGATACCCTTCGCCGTTGGGATTTATTGAATGTCCAGACATAAGGCTGCTTATGTCGGATTCGTGTAAGAATTCAGCGCATCACAAACCAACGTAAAGAGAATGATTGCCTACGGCGTTTGAACATAAGGCAATTGTTTTTCGATGTCAGCCTGAAGGACGGTATCCGATTGTTTGTTGGTGGAATGTGGTGTGGTGATTGTGATGTCGAGGCTCAGCTATGACTGGTCCTTGCCACGTTCGATTTTTTTTGTGACGTGGTGGGATAATGGTGATGATATGTCTGGGTTGTGACTCTTCCTCGCCACTTTGGTGACAGCCGTTGTCCCGCTTCATTTCCGCTCCCTGATAGGGTCGAAATCGGGACAGGTAGTTAGCGGCCCGTGCTTTTTCCGCTATCGCCTCTTTACGCCTTTTCAAGAAGCAACGGCCCCGGTCCAGTGTAGTGACATACACTACCTGTAGCCTCCACAGCATCCTTCTTGTATGTGGGTGAGAGTCTTACTTCGAGATAATCCCCCCTCCTGCCGGGTAGAAAAGGGGAGTGTAACTGGTCCCCCGCCAATTACTAGGTCTCCTGGCTCTCTGCCAAATGATTCAGCTAGTCTGTTTTTGGGCCGGCTACGTTTTTATTTTCTTGCCAGTGCATGAATGTGGGATGAAATCTTGCTTTTTTGTAGGGGCACTATCTTTGTCTTGAGGTGAAGCATTCTTCCCTTCTTTTCTTGTGTTCTTGTTGTGTTACCACTCCACCCCCTCCGTGGCTTCCTTACCCTTTCATGTCGTCTAATCCCATGGGCCGGTACTTCCCACCGGGGTTTGATACCCGATCTCCCAACACGTGGCCAAAGCTGTTCTTTCGTTTCGCCACCCAGAGCCCGACTTTTCTCGAGAAGGGAGACTTTTCTCTCTCCATGTCTTTTCCCATGCAGTCACCCATCAAAAACTGCATCGTATTTGACGGGCTTAAGTGTGTATAAAAATATACACTAGACACGTGTATCTTTACACTATATATACATATATGTATATGTGTATATACATATACATGGAAAAAAAAGCGGAGTGAAAATGCTCCTAGTATGACTTTCAGACTTAAATAATTTCAAACTGTTGAAATTAAATTTGTAATTTCATGATAAGACGTAGTTTTAACAGCAGTTTTAAGGGGTAGAAAAAGGTTGGAAATATAAGAACTGAGAAATAATATTACACAGTTAAGATTTTTGGGGTTTAGGGCTGGTTTTAAGGGTTGATTATTTCAGCCAATCAGGGGTAATCTTAAAATCAGTGAGCTGGAGTCAGTTCATCATAAATGTGCAAATTAAAAAGGTTGAAGCAGTTAAAACAACTTTCATGAATTTCATAATACGGGGTAGTGTTAAGGGATGAAGCATTGCAATAGTTCGGAAATAATATTACAAATAGTGAGAGGTTTTTAAATTATTACAAATGTCTATTTGAAAAATTGAAAGGTGTTGTAAATTACTTTTTCTGTAAATCTTGTCTTAAAGGTTGGCTTTTAAAGGGTAGAAAAATTGCAACATTTCCTAAAAATATTCCAGAATATGCAAAAATCTTTACTGTATATATACAAATGTAATTTCAGTATATATCGTTCTTCAATCTATAGTTTCTTGTATTTTTTACTGGGGGAGTTTTCACCCTCTAATTACGAGAAGCACAGTTCAGAAACATACAATTATTGATGAAATGGGTACGATAAGCTAACTTGCACATTTTTTAGTTAAATCGGTATAGGCCGGTAGAATTCTGAGGTAATATCGTATTTTTACTTTTATACTGGACTACTTTTATTATCGCGCATGCTCCAATTTCAATGATAATTTTAGCTTTAATTAAAATTTCAGTAACAGGTTTGTATACACGTCAGCGTTTTTCTGACTCTAATCGACCGTAATGGTTAAACCGACCGATTTTTCATCGTCACATTTCAATTTTCCGAAAACAGACATACAATGGTGATTCCGCATAAACGTAAATAAAATGTTCCGCATAGAGCACGAGAATTTTAGATATTCAATCAACTGTGAGCCGTTCAGCAGTAATAAAGCGATTGAAAAAGAAAGGGAGGCTAAATTTTGAATAACTTGTAAACATTATCGGTTTGATTGAGAGCGGTTCGGATTCTCCGTCGTTTGTACAGATGAAGTTTTGGCCACTCTATAACAGATTGGTATCGTGTTACATGAAGTCGGTTTGTTTACGTACTGCTTTAAATGTTTTCATTATCTAGTGTACATTGCGGAGGCAGGTATCTATAATAATGGTAATTGGTTGTATTGTGGCGGTATAGAATGAGGAAAAGCCATACAGAGCAATCATATAGAGAAACCACATTGTATGTGATTTAATGAAACGTGTGTTATTTTAACATCACATACGCAGTGTTGTTACATGTAACTGTTGCATAAATCATGTTCACAACTTTTTTGACAACTATTTTGTCAAAATGCATCAACAAAAAAGATGGCTAACGGTAAGGTGGATAAAAATTTAAACGAGGTAAAAATTGACGGAAAGAATTTTCCATTCCTGATGAGTCCTGTCAGTGAAGCTGTGGCATAGTTAAAATGTGATACGCTGCTCCAACTCTGCCAGGATAATGGAAATTAACAGAAAGTTGAAGGATGTCCCAAAATGGAGGAAGGAAGGAATTAATGAAGGAAGTAGACTTTCCTTGCTAAAGTGAGCACTTTTCAACTAAGGACGATTTTCCAGTTATAAACCTACGTGGTTGTAAGGTAGCAGCCTATTTTAGGAGATCACAGTACTTAGGTGGAGGAACCTGTCTTCATAAAAAATCCATCTCCGCTAGATGGCCAAACAATTTATTTTGGTTCAAACTTCGACACTGAGAAATATACAGGGCGTTTCCTATTTATGTAAAAAACTTTTGAATAAAAATCAAACTGAAGCTTCTCACAGTGTGTATAGTTTCGGAATTCAGATAAGATCTCACAACATACAGCAACTTTTATGAAACTTTTCCTATACTCATCAGATTAAATGACTCGTCCGAGCATTTTGGGTTATGAGGAAACATATACACTGGGAAATATACAAAAACTTTTCCAGGCAATTCGAGAAACATTGTGAGGCAAATTCAGAACACCAAACGAAGCATCTCAAAGCCTAAAAAGTTTTCCAAAACTTTAAAATATCGGGATGTGATTTTAGACAATCCACTGAGAAACTGAAAAAGATCATTGACATATTGTGATACATTCTAGAGAAACCATAAGCAAACTGTGAGATTCCTAGATACCTGACAAGATTTCTAAACTATGAATACGTCAAATAAACCTTCAGTCGACAGCGTTTAGAATACATTGACATATTAAGTATTATGAGCCTAGGAACATTTTGAAACTTCTTAAAATATTTTAAAATTTCCTTTAAAAGATTTAAAGATTTTTTAAAAAATGACTGAAATGTCAAAGATTTTAGAGAAAATCAATGCAATCTGCGAGGTTCTTGAAAACCTGGCCAAAACTTGAAACGCATATGAACTTCTAATTAACCTTGAGCCAATAACACTTCAGGGTTTTTTAATTTTAAGTTTCGGAGCATTTTGAAATGACTTTAAATAACACATTTGAAATAATTGAACACGTTCATCGCCAGTATTATAAAGAATGCTGAAGGATGGAGCGCTAAATATAGCTAACTTTGTTACAAATATAGCCATATCGATTTCCATAAACCTGACAAGTTTTCTTCATTTTTTTAAGGAAATACGTCCAATGGGGACTGCAAAGGAACTTTGTGAGTATTTCGAGAAGCTTCTTGGAGAAAATTCAAACAACCGATAGAGCCTCTCAAAGACTTAAAACGTTTCCAAACTTTAACGGATTGCAAACCCACTACTCGACGAGTTGTTCCTGAACTGTGAAGACGTGTGTTTATCGATCGTACGCGGACCTGGTGCAAACGACGCCCGGAGATCGTCCCCGCACATCGACAGCATCGACCATCAGAGAGAGGCAACATCGACGCCGTTGAGAGACGAGTTCCCGAATTCGTCTACCCCGCTTACCTGCCGGGACGCTTACCTGCTCGAGTACCTGCCTAGGTACGCCGTAAGTAATCGACCCTTCGCTTGACCGTTAGACGTAGTTAGTTTTACCCTTGAGACGAGCTTACATTTTATTTGTTTTGCATTCCCCTATTAGACATAATTGTTTTTACAACAGAACCCCCCATAATTAGACGTAGATAGTTTCCGCTCCCGGTAGAGTTGTTAGAAATAGTAATTTCCCACCTGTTTTTTCTACCTAAGTTGACAAACGAACGCAGAACAGAGTTCTCGTTCCGCGTTTTTCCCGTTAACTGCCGACTGAGTTGCAAAGCAACGCAGGCGGCAGGTTTGTTTGTTACAGACTGCGGCGTCAATGGCGAATCTACCTACATGGGACGCCGACTTTGTCCTCTCTATAATAGAGAGGAACAAAAATCTTGTGGAGGAGGCCAAACGACTGTCCGTGCGAGTCGAGGGACTCGCCGCGGATAATGAGCGCCTCATGGCCCTCATGAGCAAGAGAACCGGCTCGGACGCGGAGGAGGCCGAAGCGATGGAGGAGGGCGGCATCACGTCGACCGACTCTTCCGCCGAAGGCAACGACGAGGCCGCAGCGAAGGCAGAGGACGTCCGGAAGCCGCGGACAAGGAAACGCAGGAGGAACAGGCGTAAGGGGTCGAGCGCAAGCTCCTCCGACGCCGACGTTCTTAAGGCGCCGAAGAAGACGCCGAACCCAGAGGGAGTCGCCCCAGCTCAGGCGAGGCCGTCCACCACCTCGACGGAGAAGGCGTCCACCACCTCGGTGGAGAGGACGTCCGCCACCGAAGCCACCTCAGGGACAACCATCCGCCCCGCCGCGACTACGAAGGCCCCCCCACCGATCGTCCTCCGCGATCAAGGGAAGTGGACCGAGGTTTCCCGGAAGCTGAGGGAACGCGACCTCAGGGTGAAGACGGCGAAACTCGTCGGAGACGGCGACAGGATCCTGCCGGAAACAACGCAGGACTACAGAGAGATCCATCGACTCATGGAGGGAGGCGAGTATGAATTTCATACTTACCGACTTCCAGAGGAGCGTCAACTCCGGGCCGTGCTGCGAGGAATTCCAGCAGGAGTACCGACGAGCGACGTCGAGGAAGACCGACCTGATCAGACAGGGAGTCCAACCCACTAAGGTGTGCAGGATGACGGACAGGAGGACGAAGAAGCCAATGCCACTTATCCTCCTGGAGGTGCCGCTGGAGCAACGGAACGCTTTCCAAATTACGACGTGCTGCCACCTCGTCGTCAAGGTGGAGCCGCAGAACGCGAGGAAGGGACCCACGCAGTGCCACCGGTGCCAGAAGTTCGGGCACGCGCAAGGCAAATGCCAGGCGGCGCCGCGCTGCGTTAAGTGCGGTAAGGGCCACCACACGCGAAACTGCAAGCGGGAGGAGTCAGCCCCGGCGAAGTGCGCTAACTGCGGCGGCGAACATCCGGCCAGCTACCGAGGATGCCCGGCATTCGAGGCGGCCAGCAGGAGGAACCGCCAAGGACAGTCGACGCAGCCGACGACGTCGAGACCCCCAGCAGGAGCAGCCCCGCGGACCGCTGCTCGCCGGGTGACGCCCCAGGTGAGCTTCGCCCAGGCCGCAGCCGCCCCCCGCAGTGGAGCACCTGCGCAGTCGAGGCGCATGATGACGGAGATAATGGAGCGGATCATGCATGAGCGTATCGACGCTTACCTCGAACGCCATGGACTTTTCCGGCCATGAATCCGAAGCCGACAAGGCCGTCCTTCCTGAGGATAGCTTCCTGGAACGTCAGGGGTGTCGAAAGTCGGAGACACGAAATAGGTGAATTCCTAGAACGTGCAGGCATCGACATCTTGGCAATCCAGGAAACACTGCTGAGCGAACGGACACGTGACCCGACCTACGATGGATTCACCACGTACAGAAGGGACAGAGGACGGCGCGGAGGCGGTGTCGCTCTATTGGTGAGAAGGGTAATCGATCATTTTCAGGTCCCCACCCCAGAGCTACGAGGCATCGAAGCAGTCACGGTGGCGGTGAACACCTCCACGCACGGGATGCTTTACGTCACGTCAGCTTACTCACCGCAGGGCGGCGACCTCGACGAAGGCGACCTTAATATCCTGCTTAACACCCGCAGGAGGCAGGTCGTAGTTATCGGCGACTTAAATGCCAAGTCTACGACGTGGCATAGCAGGACTACCAATCGAAGAGGACGCACCCTAGACAGCTTCTCCGAAGATCACCACGACGCCATCACCATGGGCCCCCACACCCCCACCCACTACCCCTCCGCAGGGTCTTAGACCTGGCGATCCTGAGGCGGGTTTACTTGCCGACGGAAATCGTCACTCTTCAAGAGGGCTCTTCCGACCACAACCCGATCCTGTTGACGCTGGGCAACGAGCCGGAGGAGGAGACCGGACCCACGAGAACCATCGTGGACTGGGATCAATTCCGGCACACGATGCGAGGCGCCATAGGACCGATTCCCGTCATCCGGACTAGGACGGATCTGGACCAAGCTATCTGCGACCTGACCACGAGCGTCAAAAACGCTCTGGCAGAAAATACGAGGGAGGTTCCCTACAGAGCTTAGAGCAGGTACGGCCAAATCCCGGATTTCCTGCAGGACCTCATACGGGAGAAGAACAGAGCCCGAAGGAGAGCTCAGCGAACCCCAACCGCCGAGGCGCGAGCGGAGGCGAACAGATGGAGCCGCGAGGTGAAGTCTCGCCTCCAGGAACATCTTCGGGAACAGTGGGATCGACGTCTGGAGGAGCTGGACCCCCAACAACCCGGGTTCTGGAATTTGCAGAAAGCTCTGCGGAACAAACGTGGACCGATGCCACCGATCCATGGGGAGCGAGGAATCGTCTACACCCCTCGCGAGAAGGCCGAGGCATTCGCCGACTGCCTGGAGCGGGAGTGTAGGGAGAACCACCACCCGGACGAGGACGACGACCACGAGGACATGATACGACGCGAGGCGGCGAGGATCCGGGGGACCCCAGCAGAGGGGACACTGGAACCTGCTACGACCGACGAAGTCTATCAGATCGTCCGCAGACTCAAGCAGAAGAAGGCGCCCGGAATGGACGAGTTAAGCAACCGCGCCCTTAAGCACCTCGGTCGTATGGGCGTGGTCGCTCTAACCAATATTATCAACGCCATGATGCGTCTCCATTACTTCCCGGAGCAGTGGAAACACGCCATCATGGTGATGATACCCAAAGCTAACAAAGACCTTCTGTTTCCACAGAATTTCCGGCCGATCAGTCTCCTTCCTGCTATCAGCAAGATCGCGGAGAGGGTGATCTACAGGAGACTTCTCGAAGCCACCGAGGAGCTACAGGTTCTTCCCGACGAGCAGTTCGGCTTCAGAGCGCAACATTCGGCCGAACTCCAAGTTTGGAGGTTGGTCGAACAAGCTACCACGGAGCTGAACCGCCGACGAGTCACCGGAGTGCTCTTCCTAGACGTCGCCAAGGCCTTCGACCGAGTATGGCACGACGGCCTCGTTTACAAGATGTCCACTCTGGGGTACCCAGGACCCCTCGTGAGGATCATCGACTCATTCTTACGAGGCAGGAAGCTGCAAGTGAGAGTGGGTCACGAGCTGTCAACCACCCGCACCCCAGAGGCCGGAGTACCACAAGGAGCCGTCCTATCGCCGCTGTTGTACTCCATCTACACTTCCGACGCCCCCAAGTCCGAGAACACTACGTTGTCTCTGTTCGCAGACGACACGGCCATCGCAGCCAGCTCTCGCAGCGCCGACCTGGCAACCCGCTACCTCCAGCGTGCGGTCGATAAACTCGAGGACTGGTGCGTCAAGTGGAAGATCGAGATTAACGCGAACAAGAGCCAGGCGCTCTTGATACAACGTCGACGGCAGCGACCGACGGGACACATCCGACTGGGAAACGACGACGTCGAATGGAAGGACACCGCGAAGTACCTCGGCGTCACGATGGACAAGGGACTCACCTGGAAACATCACATCGATTCGACGATAACGAAGGCGAGAGCTGCGCGCGCCAAACTCTATCCCCTGATAGGGAGGCGAAGCGCGCTTCACCTAAGGCAGAAACTGAGGCTGATCAAGACCATCATCCTGCCGATCTTGACCAACGCTTCCGTGGCATGGGGCCACGCCGCCAAGACCCACGTCAACCGACTCCAAGCACAGGAGTCCATAGCGCTGCGCTGCGCAGTGGACGCCCCCTGGTACATGAGCAACCGACGCACCCTGCAGGACCTCGAACACCAGCCCCTTAGGGAACGGATGAGAGAGCGAGCAGAGAAGTTCTTCCTTAAGGCGGAGGATCATCCAAATCCGCTTGTACGACAGGCGGTGGATTACGACCCCCGCTTCAGGGAACGATACCGGCGCCCCAGGACCCAGATCGTAGTCGAGGACGACTAGGATTGAATATCACCGATTACGACACCACCGAATTTGACGCCATCGATGTGATCGATAAGGTTCCTCTAAGGAACCCTAAGCAGCCCTAGGCCCTCCAAGGACCGCCACGCCCCGCTCGAGGCTGAGTAGGAGCCCCGACAGGAGCCCCTTTAAGGAGCCACCAGCCGGACCCTGCCCAGGACCACCCCGAGAAGGAGCCCCCCGAAGCCGACCACCCAGGACCGTCAAACGGATCTCGAGGCAGCCCAGCTGCCGGTCCCAGCCCCCCCCCACGCCGCGACGGCCCCGAAGTCTCTCCAGGACGGAACGGGCCAACCCACATGGCTGAGTCGTGGTTTTCTGCGGTTTCCCGCGACCGTAACCAGAATTGGCAGCCACCTCCCGAGGGATTCAGAGGGCCGCAGCCTTCCCCCTCACTAACTCCCGTACATTTAATGTACCACTTTTATGATAATTTTGTATATTGTATAACGTAGTTAGGACGACGCCATAGGCTTATTTTTGTATATACGTAGCGATAGTAGTAATATATTTTAAAAGTCAAAGACGGATTGCAATGCAACTTTAGGCTATTCACTGAGAAATTAAATAGGTAATTGGCCCATTTTAAGAATATATAACGAAAACTTAAGCCATCCGTGAGGTATCTGGAAGCCTGATATTGTTGAAAGCCTATACTAATTTCAAATGAAAGTATATACAATATTCGTCAGATAATGTGGCTCTTCCGACCAGTTTAAATGTGGGAACATTTTGAAACTCCTTTAACCTAAGGCAAACATGTCTGGGTAACCTTATAATTAATCGCTAGAAATCATTACACCAATGTTTTACAGGGTGATCAAAATAGAGAAGTAATTATTGCTAACTTGTTACCTTATAACAGCTACTGCTGTCATAAGAAAATATGCCCTTGGACTTTACATATGGTCTTTCCTAGGCATTTCAAGAAGTCATTTTCAGAAAATTTAAACAACCTATAAAGCTTCTCAGAGCCTGAAAAGGTTTCCTGCATTTTAGGACATCCTGATGCAATCTTGAGTAATTCACTGGAAAATTAAACCGAAAATCCACGTTTTGACAAATTGTAACGATAATTTAAACAACCTCCGAGAACTTCTCCTGAAAAGGTTTCGTAGGAAATTTCATATCATGTGCTCATCTATGCTAACTTAGTTATTATCAGATTAAATCTGTTTCGTCTAAAAAATGCTAGCTACAATTCTTTGGATTTAAATCTTTATAATATCCTATCTTATATGCTCAAACAAGTACCCTTCAAAGAATTTAAGATGAATACATATATATATATATATATATATATATATATATATATATATATATATATATATATATATATATATATATATATATATATATATATATATATATATATACTAAGAGATAGTTGAAATCGATCGCAACGAATAATACGAATATCACTAAAGGCTGTTTTCGTTTGTTTTCTAGCAGAGGTCAAGCACAGTTTTAAATAAGGCCAAATAACAAGACTAAATTATTGCTATTATAAATATGAACCCAACCGGAACAAATACTTCCATGGCTAATACCCCTCCTGATATTCAATTATACGGAATGATTCATATTTAAGTTTCTCGCGTTTAGGCTTGAACGTAATTCGTTGTACTTTGGGAGGTTATTTCATAACTTTTTTCTCTTGTAAATATTAAACCGTCATTATTTTTCTTAGATCTTATATATATCCCGAGAGTTCTGGTTTAGAATCCATCTTGCTGGGCGTCATCTCACAGCGGCATCACAACAACAAACGAAAAGTTTTCATTTTCTCCAATCGATTTAATCTCACCATCACTAGACAACGGATTTCTTCGCAGTTACTTAATTAGGCACGACCTACACACAAGGCATCTATCCATTGTTGCTTATTTACTTTCCACATGTAAATTGGAATAAACAACGGCACATCCATCTAAATTTATGAGATACCTCGTGTATTCAACTTTGTCAATGTTTGTTTCACATACGTAAATCCGAAACTAACGCTTTCACAACTCGAAAGTCTGCTATGGATGGGTCGAATGGTTACAATGCAATCAAGGTACATGCGTAATGTTGAGGACTGATAGATGGGATGGAAATGGGAAAAACTCTTCAGCAAATCAACTAATAGGTAAAAAGGTGTAATAATTCGCCATGTATTATAACTTCTAGCTCACTTCCATTCTACTTATGGATGCATTAATTATAATGGATGCAGTTTCAATCTATATTCAAGTTGAAACTAGATGATGTTCAATAATTAGGGAAGTGTTAAGAAATCATGTAGGAAGAATATAAATTGCGTAGTAGCCCAGAAGTATTCAACTGGATTAATTTATTTGGTAACTGAGATACTCTCATAGAAGATTTGGGCTGACTGGGCGAGACGTTAACGTCTTATGCGCTAGTGATTGTTACAATATTCGACTTTCTTATATATCTCTTTGTACCTTCACATAAGTTTAGGTATTGGTTTAAACAGTATGTTTTGCAACGGAGCATACATGAAAAAGTACGAAGGATCAATCCAAATGTGTTCGATCCAAAATTTGTTCAGGTAACGAAGTCGTTCTAGTTTGATTTTCCGGTTGTCTTATATTTTGTATAAGAAGTGAGGCTACTAGCAAATCTATGCCATGATAATTGCAATTATCTATATTAATACCACATCAAGCCCATCTTCATTCATCTCACTATCATCTATGAATGATCTTACAACCTATGCTCTTCATTGGTTCCTACTGAAATTTATTTGCCTTTCAATGAACATTTCCCAACTAAACTTTCCGAAATGTTTAAACTTTTGATCGAAATTGTAAAAAAATAAAATCGTGGCACGCAACTGAAAACTTTCCACCCTTCGCACTTACTTCCTCACTCTCCTCACTTGTCGCCGAATAAAAGTTAGCAGAAGTTTTAATGACGTAAAGGAACTCGGTAATTATTTTCATGCCCATCTAATATTTATGAACGTTAACGGAAGTTATGGTCGATATTTATAACTGTTTAGTGTATCAAGCAGTATAAATATTTTACATTTAATGCAATGCACTACAGTCAGACACATTAAGGACGTATTTGGGGGCTTTGAAATTTGGCGAATGAAAGGCCGAGAAACTAGAAGCATATTATGCCCAATGTGTGCCTTAGTATAAGAAAAGTAGTGAAGATTCCATGTAATCATTAACATGTTGAGCGCTAAGCAAGCACCCTTGTAAACGGGTGAAGTAAGCACGTGTCCAAATAAATATTTCATTGGAAATATTATGTCAGGTAGGAGAATGTTTCACCGTTGACAATTCCACCTAAATTACCGTATTGTGTTATCCGAAAGTAATCTCCGTGCGTCGCGAGACGCAGCCATTTCCTTCAGTTTTCAAAGAACGACGTAGAAAAGAATTTCCATAATTAATCTTTTTTACATTCTTTTGAAGCCTTTCCGCTCATTTGCTTTTGCAAGCTCTACGTTAACACAATGAAACCGAAAAACATCCAGTTTGGGATATTACCTCACATTAATCAGATGTTCTGAAGAAAAGTGATGATTTTGTTTTCAGCCGAGGATCAGGGAACATACAAGTGTATTAGGAAAATGTACATTTTTTTTGCGAGGATCAGGATGAATATTTTTTGGATAAACCAAATATTATATTCCAGATATATTCCAGAAGAATAGGGTATTAGGTGTACTTAAAAGGCAAGTTAGAAAAATAAACAATATTTCACGATTAAATCCAAAAAAAGTGTTATGATTGCTGCCTAGTGAAAATATGTACATATTGGCGACAAAAGCAAGATGTTAATATTATCCATATCTCCAGTCAAATGATTTCGATTTATATTAGTTGGTAAATCATTATTATAAAAGTTCAATACCAATCAATAGTCGAAAGATGGATTGAAATGCACTTAGATTGGTTTCACTTGTATCATTAAAAATAGATAATCTCCAGAAATAAGAATTCGAATGAAGATTTACACGTAAAAACCTGACAATAATTTTTAATATTTATTATTATTTTTTTAACGAATCATTTAGAATTCTGGCAGTGACTTTGTAAATAGAATGTAAAATGGATAAAATTACCGCGACATGAAATTATTAGTGAATAAACAAGGAAATATCGTGGATCATTGGGTAGTATTAAACACAGTTTCGAAATTAAAGTCGATCGCGTGGACGAATTTATTAAAGGTGTATTTGGACACTAGGACACCTATAAAGAAAATCAAATTTTAATCCTAGAAATTGTTCACTATAAACCCAATCAAAATTTTGACGAGTATCGATAAACCAGTTTAGCATCATGAAGGTTCTAATGAAATGCGGCATTAGGTACAACAAATTAGATACGCGAATGGTTTTAATGGAATCAGCCCATGTCATTTCATGGCAGCAAGATAATTTTATTAATATTTCGTTATACTGTCATGACAATAAAAACATCGCATATTTAGACGAAATCTGGTTCGATGCTCACGATACAGTCAAATACGATTGGGTGAATAATTCAAAAACTTGTATCTTGGATGCTCCTTGCTTTATAGGGAAAAAAGTAATCATCTTATATGCCGAGAATGAAAACGGTTTAATTTCGCATAGTTTTCTGCTTTCAGCAAAAATATAAATCAAAATTTTGCTGATTATGACCAAAATATGAATGGGACTTTGTATAAGAAATGGACTTTTGAACACATACTACTAAATATTGCCGAATTCAATAATAGTTATGGATAATGCAGCATATCTTTCCTGGCAAAGTACATTTTAGTACATGGTATTTTAGATTTCCTTGCTATAAGTCAGCTAAATATTCCAATCAAATCCACAAAGGAAAATTTATTAGAAATTATTGAAATCCAAAATTTTAAACGGCGTATATCGATCAATTGGTACATCAATACCGCCATACCGTGTTGCAATTTCTGGCGTATTACTGCATTTTCAATCTGATTGAACTTATTTGATCTAGTGTTACAAACCATTTGAGAAGATACAATAGCAAACCAACTCGAACCTATACAATGTCAGAAACTTGACAAGCAATTGCTAATAAGAACCACCCCGAAACAACTGCTCTTATGGCTAGTACCACCCAACTAATTGAATTATACATTTTTCATATATAGACATTCATATATTAAATATACTTAATTATTCATATTTGAGGTTCTCGCCTATGCGGACTAAAGTGTAAATAGAATGAAAAATGGTATTTAAGGAAGGGGTTTTATATGTTTGCGGACGGGATTGCGTCCATCCTTGCGTTGTGGTTGTTGTTGTTATTACTGAGGTCTGAAAAGTATTAATTCGTACTATGGTAGGTTAATTTGAGAAATACTTCACGCGATATCGAGAGTTCTGGGTTCGTGTCCTGGTCGTAGTTATTTAAAACTTCTTCATTATTTTTTCCTCATTTTCAAAATCATTTTTCATTAATATCAGAAAATATTCATACTGTTTTTAACGATGGGAATTTTAATACACATTGGAAGAACAGTAAGAATATCATGTCTTACCTCTAATACACCCTGTAGTAGTTAATCTCTAATATATTATGTTGAATTACTATTACTTGATGTATATCCGTTTTACTATGCCCACCCAATTCCTTTCCTGTCAGTTTCTGGCAAATAGTACTCACCTCCTCGTTCATCTCTACTGGAGAACGAAACTTTGCGAAGAAGTACTGAGTAACGTTTCCGTAGAAAGGGATATCTAATTGAAGCGTCTTTCCTTTAATTCGTACTAAAAATTCCTTTTCCAATCACTAACTGACCACGTGCATAAAATATACAACTGGGTATTTTAAAGCAAAATAATTATATATGCGACGCCTATGGAGTCGCATTTGATGTAATTTAACGCCTAACGTCTGGCCACACTATAAGTGGTCCCTCTACGCAACGTATATACTTAATAAACACCCAATAGGGATTATTGTTGGGTAAGATGTTAGCTATTCCTTAGAAAAGCTAGGAGACGGAAGAGGTATAATTAAGAAGTGTACTATGACGGAACACCGATAAATTAAGAGCAAATTATGTGGTAGGTGAAAGCCCCAAAATATGCACAAATTTAAATGGAATGTAATAAATTGTCTATATATTTAAAGTATGCAAACAAGCAATAACATGCACTTTGTATAATTTTAAAACCCTACATACATAATTAATGTATTTAGGAAATTATTCAAACAGTGTATTCAGTGGTAACATTGTATTTACATGGTTTCTTTTCCAATTTTCAATCGGTTGGGTAGCTTTGGCTTAGATCTCTTATTTTTCATTGCTTTCTATGTGCTGCCAATCATTTCATTTTCAGGTACGTATTACTTTGAGCATCTTCCTTTATTTGTCTTACGTATTTTTTTGGGATTTCCTGGCGCATTTCTTCCTTATACTATAATTTATGGTTTTATTTGATAAGCCATCATACCTAAGTAGGTTCCCGATTAGTACATCCCTTCTCCTTTTGACCTCTTTCAAAATAGTTCGCTCTTCGTTAATTCTGGCTAATACCTCTTCATTCGTAATATGTTCTGTTCACCTTATCTTTACCATTCGTCTGAAGCAACACATCACGAATGCTTCTAATCTCTTCCCCGTTATACTCTCCGAATATTGTATTCATTATATTAATAGCGTTTTGTAGTAGGTGTTCATTCGTCACAAGGAGTTGCTATGCCCTCTGCGTATCGCTGGGATGTAATGTTATTGCCCTGCGTTTAATGTCAGAGTCAGTTTGATGCTCCTGTAAATTTGTCATTTACAAACTGTATGTATAACTCAAATAGAGACGGAGACAATACGCAGTCTTATCGAAGTCCTTTTATCACTGCAGCATCTTCGCTTGCATTTTCAATATTTATCACAGCTTTCTGTTTATTATACAGTGTGTAAATTATTCTTCTGTTTTTATACTTTATGCCTATCTTTTATGATATTTCAAACAGTGTCTTCTGTTTTACGTTATCAAAAGCCTTCTCTAGACCTACTAAGACTATAAAAGTGAGATACACCTTAACTAGTATCTCCTCAGTTATTAATCTCAGTGACATTAAGGCCACTCTAGTGCCTGATGCCTCCAAAATCGGAATTGGTCTTCTGTTAAACATTTTTTTATTTTGTGTTCAGTTTCCTGATGCACTAGGCCATTCATTATTAGAGTCAACACAAATGTCATTAAGATGCATGTGTTAGGGGGCTCATGATTCGGTAGTTCTCACATTCATTTAATGCTCCTTTTCTTGTATTGATACCCTTAGATTTTCCTGACATTTTCTGGTACACATGAACCTCAGAATTTCACTTAGGCAATCATATATTATGAGCTTGCGGGTTTTATGACTCAAACGCTGTATTAATTCAGATGGCATTTAGTTTATTCATGTGACTTTGTTTCTTTTCAGATTTTCTACTGCGTTTTCCTATTCTGACCACATTATTCCTTCGCTTTGACCGTCCTCAGCAGCATTATTTCTGGTCTCTAAGGACATATGCCCCTCCAGGTAAATCCAGAATCAATCTAGATGCTATTTTTTTGCTTTGAAAGAGTTTATTTTCTTAATTTTTTCCTTTGTTCCTTAAAAAGTTGGTTTACATTAGTAAGCCTTATTCATTTTGCCCTTTTTTCACAGGTTGTTAATTTTTGTGCGTCGTTCCTCTATATAATTTCCTTTGGCTTTGATTGGCTCTCTATTTATTCTGTTCATAGCTCCCGGTATTTCAGCCTACCTTTTTCCGATTTCTGCTTTTGTGTTTTTTTATGTTGGTTTATCATATAGATAATCTCATTAATCTCGATAATTTCATATCGTCGAATATCTTCTAGTATTTCCTATGTATATCTTCCCGAGGGTGATGCTTGAACATTGTATTTGCTAGTTTTAGCCTATGTTATCCACAAAGTTCTTCGATTCTTCGATTCAATTCAGTCGATTGTATCTCCCATTGCTTTGGCCAAGTCCATATTGACCTACAATATTATTTTCACACCGTTCTATTTGCGTAGTACTTATTAAAAATTGATTTGGGCTATGTATTTTCCTCTAAAACATCATGAAAGATAATTAACCTCATATTTAGACGACAACACATTAATCCTATTACTCAGGTGATAGTCCAAGATCCCAGAGCGATAAGACAACTTATTTTCTAAAAGATGAAACTTTAAGTTCTCAGTAGTGTCTCATGTACTTTGTATACCTGCGTGTTTGTGACATTTGCCCAGTGACACCTGGGCAGGTACCAGGTGAGAAAGGTGACTAAAAATAAGAGTTACTTAACTTAAATTTATATGGCTGATTTTGATATATATTTAATAGAATATCATTCTCAAATAGTATCGCAAGTATCAGACACTTTTCATGGACCAAAACTTTTGTCAGACGCTTTAAAGCTCCACCAAAAATAAATGAACTATACTTATTTTTTAATGTCTGATATTTTAATATATTATCAAGATAACTATTACAAAATTATATTTAGTCAGTCAGACAAATTGGAATGACCAAAAATCCCTTAAACACAAAAATTATTCGGCCGCGAGTACGAACGCGAGAGCATTATGCATGCGTTTCAGAGCGAGTGAGACATCCATAGTAACCCGGTTCTCCTTCTTTAACTCACATTCTGTTTCAGTCTACTGTGTATGTGCGCGCAATGTATAGTCTACATTAGTATAGTTCGGATCTCTGAGAGCACATGTTTTTGTTGTTTACATCGTGTCAGTTGTGAGTGATAATTATTTATTTGCAATAGTGAATATCATGGAAGAAGAATCATTGAAATGTGTATTTTGTAAAAAATCTACGGATAAAATAAACTTATTTTCCGAAGAGACATTTAAAAAGTGCAAGATCATTTTGAGACAACGAAAAATTCATAACCTAAAATTCAAAGACATAATTTTACCGGATGATTTGTACGACAGTAGTTATCACCGAGAATGTTATAAATGTTTTACTGCGTTGCCAAAAAAGTATTATTCTGCAACTTCAGAAAAACCAAAAAATGCAAAAGAAAAAAATGCATCTAGTATCGGTGAAAATACATCAGTACCATCGACATCAACCCTACCAATTAATCCCATTGTCAATAATGACGCATATACACCAAGTGCTTCAAGTCAACAAACTACTGTTACGGATTCAGATATAGCATCAAACTCAAGTCCAGGTAGTACTGTACCTGAACCTGTTGTAATACCGGAGCCAGCAGTTGAATTAGTATCAATTGAACCAATATTATATTTTTCTGAAGAATCTCCTGTAGTGTTTGAATGTACCGTTGATTCTACTCCTCATAACATTTCATTTGAAAGTGATGTGAATACTGACGACAACCAAGCATGTATATATTGTGGCCAAAAAACTAAAAGACAGAAATTAAAAAGATTACCACTGCATGCGTGTGATAAAAACAGTTTGTTAAAGAAATTGAATGAAGAACAGGAAGACTTAGAGGAGTTGATTGAAAAAGTACAAGATATTACTGATTCAAAAATATATTATCATAGTAAATGTCAATTGGAGTATTCTTATAAGTTGTCATCAAAGAATAATACAGCTAAAACGTCTTGGCATGATCTTCGTCAACACCATCGAGTTGTTTTTGACGAAGTGTGTGAATTTATAAAAGAAAATGTTATAAAGAAAGGTCGGTGTTACTTTCTGACTTATCTCCACAGACATTATATGGGGTTATTCAAAGAGGAAGTAGAAAACTTTGAAGAAGTGACAGGGAATTTTACTCCCCATAACTTAGAGAGCAAAATTAAAATTTTTAATGTGCCAAAATAAAAAATTACTTGCTCCGATACCTGTTACTGTGATCGATGAGGAGATGTTAGAAATTTTAAAGGATGAGGACATACTGAATAAAGCTGCTTTAATATTGAGGAAATCGATGTTGCAAGTCGAGAAGAAAAATTTGCCAAATAATTTGTCTGTACAGGACCTTACGGCCGGCGAAGTTTCCGTGCCGGAAAATTTATCACAATTTTATTATACTCTTATTGCAGGAAGTAATAACAAAACGAAACAGAATGTGAGTTAAAGAAGGAGAACCGGGTTACTATGGACGTCTCACTCGCTCTGAAACGCATGCATAATGCTCTCGCGTTCGTACTCACGGCCGAATAATTTTTGTGTTTAAGGGATTTTTGGTCATTCCAATTTGTCTGACTGACTAAATATAATTTTGTAATAGTTATCTTGATAATATATTAAAACATCAGACATTAAAAAATAAGTAAAGTTCATTTATTTTTGGTGGAGCTTTAAAGCGTCTGACAAAAGTTTTGGTCCATGAAAAGTGTCTGATACTTGCGATACTATTTGAGAATGATATTCTATTAAATATATATCAAAATCAGCCATATAAATTTAAGTTAAGTAACTCTTATTTTTAGTCACCTTTCTCACCTGGTACCTGCCCAAGTGTCACTGGGCAAACTTCACAAACACGCAGGTATACAAAGTACATGAGACTCTACTGAGAACTTAAAGTTTCATCTTTTAGAAAATAAGTTATGTCTTATCGCTCTGGGATCTTACTCTATGAGAGTCGTGGAGAAGTGTTTATCTCATCATCGCCTCTCGAAAAACTCCGATGTCGCCCGAGCCTTTAAAACGTATTTCAGAGCTTCGTGAGGCAACATCTCACCATCCCGCGTAAAGTAGAACGCTATTTTATCTCTTCAGCGAGCGTTTCATTCGAAAACTCCGTGTTTATTCAATCAATTCGTTAAATGAACACATTGTGTTCGTCACTTCGGCGCTAACGGATGAGACGTTTCCCACTCCCTCTCCCGCGCTTCTAATCCACCCCCCCAACCCGCTTCCTAATTAACAGTAATTTCGGTGGCGTTGCCAAAATCCATTCGAAATTCGCAATGGAGTCTCATTAAGTGTTACAAAGCCGGAATACTGAATAATCAATCAGCTTCGGTGATGTCTCTGGAAGGGGGCGCCGTTCAAAATCTCATTTTGTTTGATTAAGGAGGACGAATGGGGCGAGGAGAGAGGAACCGATATGATCCATTAACGGTACGATTAGAGGCGTGTCGCTCAGATTCGTGGTACTTATTTTCGATCCTGGTAACGAAAGCACAGAATACGATTTGCCGTAAAGTTGCCTGAAGGAAGTTTAAACTGTTTGCAAGTGCAATTAATTAGTCAATGTGGGCTTTGAAAGCACATCAACTGAGGCTAGAGGAATGTTTCGACATCGCCGTCCAAGCCAAATAGTTATGATTAAATTATTTAATAAGAATGTTTTAACAGAAATTGGTAGCACTCACTGAAACGATTAATGTGCTGTTCGGGAATGACAAAAGTAAAGTGCCCTTTACCCTTATTCGATATTCTCAAATGACTAATAATGGGTAAACTACATAAGAAAAAATGACACCGATATGTTTACGTATTTAGACTGATCCCTCATCATTCCATTTCTCCCTTTTCTTCCCCATAATTACATCGTTGCCATATGTACACCAGTAGTGTACAGAAGACATGGTTTCGGAAGACTGTCAGTTCGTCGTTAATCCATATTATTGTAATTCTCTATAATGTTATTATGTATATATATATATATATATATATATATATATATATATATATATATATATATATATATATATATATATATATATGGTATATATAACTAAAATATAACTCTAAGTATAAATACCTACAATTCAGAAATGTTAAGAAATCTAATCAAAGTTGAATGTGCATCTTTCCACTTGAACCAAAAATTTCTATATTTCTAAATTGTGTTTTGAAAGGCAGTTTTTGGATTACTTTGAAAAGAATTTAGCGGGATTGTACCTTTACCGATCCAGCCACAATAAATTTTATTTTTTATTTTGAAGGGATTTTAACAGTGATTCTATTCGAATGGTGGTTTATGCACTTGAATTAATTTGTTAAAAATTTCAGGAGAATGTTTTGCAACTTTCATTTCGTTGACTCTCAGCAATTTATTTGTGTGAATACTTTTCAAGGGTTTGGTATTTTATCGAAAACATCTCAAGTAGGCAAATAAGAATATATATCTATAGATTCTTAAGTTCCAATACGCAATACAACATTTACAATAGTTGATCCAATGTGAGGTAAGGTTAGCTTTTTGAAAAATTAAGACTTGGTAGTTAATAGATGGTGGTTAATAGCAAGTCCGTTTTTTCAGTGATGTTTATAACATACAGGGCCAATACTACATAGAGTCTACTCTAACGCCCTGTATACTAGATGCGGAATTACTTCACGATCATTATGAATCGTGTTTAATTTTCTCATTAAACAAAATTAATCAAACACTTCTCCATTAGAAAGTTGGTTCCAGAACGCCTCTAATGAGATTATGACCGTCCAAAATTGATTGGCATATTTTTCTGGTTACAACTTATTTTTCACCTAAAGAATTCATTGATAGAGTGTTTATTTACTTATTTTCCAGTTGATTTAAATGACGTATGTTAATTTCCTAATTTGATTGAAATATCACAAAATCACAAACGTAGCTGATTCATGATAATGGTTAACTAGATTTTACCAAAAGGAAAAAAAACTAACTTTCATTCGACTATGCCCATTCGATACAACATTCAAACAAACGAGTCGTAGCTCTCCTTACCAATATTACATTTTTACTCTGATAAAATTATTTACAAGTTCAATAAAACTATTGAATTACCCTAAATGTTTTGCAATGAAATCCTTAAACTGCATTTATTTATCAACCTAACCAAATCCCACCGTAAAGGCCTGATTATATTATTATCATTTAGTTGCATCCCTATATTGTTGATCATAGTTGAGTTATAAAAACTAACGTGAAGGTGGACTTGTCAAAGGTTCCACAGGCACGACGAATGCTAATGAAAGATGTTCTGGAAGGAATAATAAGCAAAATATTTAAGGAAACAAAATTTTAGGACATCCCCTAAAATGAGATAATTTACTAACTGGTGTTTTCACATTAATTACTCAACGGTACAGGCGTCAAAATCGCCAATATACTGATAACTGCGGAGGAGTGAAAGGGATGATAAGAATCTAACGAGATATTTTATAATTTCAAACATTCCATGATACCACATAAATACCCTCAGTTCCCTTCTCCTCCATGTAATAATACATCTGTCGCAGCCGCGGAATTGATCTCCAAAAGCCCACAGACACGTACATTTTTACAATGTTCCAGATTCTTAACCAGGTCTAGACTTTATTACATTCCGGGCCATAAATCCTCGTCGAGTATGGCGCTACGAAAATATAAACGGACGCATTCACGGAATCATCGGACGGAATTAACGAGCGGGATATGACCAGAGGGAAAAAATTTACATTTCGCCAAAAGGATCCATCGTTAACAATTTTGTGACCGGCAACCAATCCCACCACTTCCATATTAGCGATTTGATTGAACCATGCCGTAATATTTGAAATGACAAAGGGGGGTTGTTTGAACTGTTCAGCTATAAAAAGAAATTGTTTATTGATGATATGCACGTTAGCGGATGAAAATACAAGAGCTTGAAAAGATATTATTTGGAAATTTTATTATTGAAATTATCACGAGGGTAAAGAAAATCGAATACGGTTTTTTAGGTCAGAAAAAAAATATAATCAGGCTCTGCTTACGTTCAGCGCACAAATCTCTTTGAATATTTTAAATATTGTATAAGCGCGCAGGTTTTCATTTAACGTATAACTTTCTCATATGAACACAAGTAGCAAACTGACGTCTACCTACCGTCTTGAGAAGAAAATGCGACATTGGCGTTTTTGTCCCTTAAATGACGTCACATAATTGCCCTATTGAACGATTTTTTATTTATATATTTGAAATAGAAGATGCAGGTATTAAATAGTTAAGTCCAATTACGAAGTTTGAAATAAATCATTAAAGTCGTTTTGAAGAAATTTAAGAAAAAGTAAAAAGTCTCAAGAATAAACTGACCTTTAGGGTAATTTTAGACACAAATTTTGTAAAACAGAAATTATACGTATTTAATAGATCAATTTGCTAAGTTCGCAATAAATCACTGAAACTTTTTAGAGGAAAACTAAGAGTAATTGAACATTCCCAAGAGTAAATTACCCTTAGGGCGCTGGTATAAAAACATATTTCAAATGAACGTTGTGGGCATTTTACACATGAATCCAAATGTGACGTTTAATAAGTACATATAAAGCCTTCTTGGAGAAAATTAAGGAGACCTGGAAACTCATAAGAGCAATAACTGTTCCCTAAGATTAAAAATCAAATTTTTCATGTTGTCACAAGAATACACAACCGAAACACTATTATCACTAATTAAACTCTTGTCATTTCAGGAATGAAGATCGAAAACTCAGAACTCTGATCTTTGTTTTATAACTGCACTTTTAGCTTACAAGTGGAAACACTATAAGAATATTTATTAAAGAATATGATAACGCTGTATCGAAATAGCCTTCGTGTTTGTTAAGCAGTACTTGCATATTTTATTCCATTATTATTTACATTTACACATACTCCTTCACTTAGCAAGCATGGTACAGACGAACACGGTGGATAAAAACCATGGCTTTGATTTTGATAGTTAAAGTTTTTCTTTCTTAAACTATTGAAATACTGAGCTGAGTACTGCTTCTTACTGTAGGATGCTCAGCAAAATCAGACAATTACTGTAGTGACACGTAACAGTCGAGAGAGGCTGCTACTATACTAATTTATTTAGTTCAAACAAATTCTGATAAATACTTCCCATTATTTGTGGAATTTGAAAAACTTTAATAGTGGGTCTGTCCTAATATTTTTGGGAACTCAGGCAATAGGGGAGTTTTCTGGAATAATTTTAAAAACTTTACCCAAAAAAGAGTACATCCTATTGTTTTAATTTAATGAAATTTATGTGATGGTATTAAGTATCAAAATTTTTATTTATATTCTGGATATTTATTGTAATCAAATATACGTAAATAAATAAACTCACGAATATGTAAGAAATAAATGACGGTGTTTCATGAAGTTTATTAAAATTCAACATATTGTTATAAAAATATCAACACAAAAGTAACAACTAAAAGATCACGTTTCTGTGGAGTTTACTAAAATGCAAAGTAACTATCATTGATTGAAGCTCAGAACTCAATACAATTGTTCTTTCTGTTTTGAGGATTCTTTTGATCTCTTTGAGCTGTCCTTCTTTCTCTGTAACACACTTTCCATTCCAGAGAATGGAGGAACTTTGGTTACAAATTCATACCCTTGTCGTGAAATGTTATCAAATTCCATGGGGTAAATTTTAGAAACAGGTAAGTCACCCTTTTCTCTCGTTCGTTTCTGCGATTAAACAGCGGCTTTTTGAGTTTCAATTTCAGCTGCAGCTGGGATGCATTTATGTTCAATACATTTCACAGCGATATCGTCCTTTGTTGCAATGCTGCCATGGCACGCTGCAGACTTTTCTTTTCAATACACCCACGTCACTTCGCCATTATTATTTTCTCTGTACATTCGACAAGAATATTTGTTGTAAATTGTAGATTTATCTTTTTTGGTAGCTATCTATTTTAGTGGGATTAGGAGAGGGAATACGTAACGGACGTGTAAGTGGGGACGGCGCGGAGACGCGAGTCCGATTAAGAGAAAAAACAGTGTCGATGCGAATCGCCGAGTGTGCGTTTGCGCGTGTATAGCGGTGAGTACCGACTGATATTGATTTGACGAATGGCACACAACAATCCAACTTACATCAATTTTACATACTCTGATCTGAACAACGACCTCATATACGGCTACATCACATAACGCTCACACTTACGAATTCTGGTCTAAGCAACGACATCATACATTGACAAGACTACCCAACGATACAGGTCCCATACATCGGACCCACGGTCTTAACCGACCCAACGATACAGGTCCTATCCAATGGGCCCACGGTCATACCCAACGATACAGGTCCCATCCAACGGACCCACGGTCTTAATGACCCAATGACTGTTTACTGACTTATCAAGTACGACCTAACATACAGTTCGTCACTCAAGGGTTGCTCAATGGCCCTATACTAACCGAGAGTAATAATTAATCGATACATACACCTTTCAATCTTTTACACTTTCATACACAGGGAGAAACTCATGTATTTTAATTTGATAGTTTTTGTTTAATTTGTGTAATTTAAAGTTATTTGTAATTAATGCATTTCATGAAACAGGGGGTTTTTTCCTGGTTGGTCTCTGTACTGGCCAGGTTTTACTCCTGGGGCCAATAAAGTCATGTATGAGCCCCAAACCGGCAGTTTTATTAATTCCCATTTTATTTATTCCTTTATAATATTATAGTAAACGTTAAAAACACGGGATCTCGGCACATTGACGAGGTTACGACGAAATAATATATTGACAAATAAGCCCGTAATTCAACGAATTAGGTAATTATGTCAAAATGTGGAAGAAATTTCCCGGATTGATTATTGGAATTGTTGCCGGTGCTGGTAGTAAGATAGACGACCGCCAGGAATAGACAAGTTCAGGGATTGAAGTATAAGGATATTCAATCAGGAAATGAGCTTGAGAAAAGATGTCGAGATCACTAATAGCGGTGCTTTTTGGAGTTCATGGGCGAGAATTTAGAATAGTTACGATCTGATTCAGAATGGTATAAAAGCCTTCGTAACTTAATATAACGTTACCCAAAACCCGATGAACATGATATTTTGCAGATATAACACCCGCTTCGCAAATGCCACCCATATGAGGGGAGTAAGCCGGAATAAAGTGCCAACTAATGTTTAGTTTTGGTTCGATTAAGGCAGACCCGCTTAACTTGCCATAAATTGATAAAGCTTATTTAGCTGCGTTCTATCATCAACCATGTTGGATCCATTATCACTGTAAACGTGGGAGGGAAGACCTCGACGATGAACGAATCTATGTAATATTTCCAAGAATAACGATGTGCTAAGATAGGTAACAACTTCAAGATGAACAGCTTTGATTGCCAAACATATAAACAAACAAAGATACGACTACCTCGTCTTGCTCCCGCGGCTCTTACGAACATTATTCAAGAAAGGCCAGACGTAATCAGCTCCGGCATAATAAAACGGTGGACTTGGTGTGCTGCGAAATTTAGGTAAGTTGCCCTTTAGCGGATTGCTAGATTGCGGAGCATGGTGTCTACAAGTCACGATTTCCCGGAAGACAATCCTGGTCAACTTATGAGTAGACAGTAACATTGTGTAAAGGTAGAAGACTATTTGACTTGCTAAAGAACCGGTTTTTCCTCAATGTACTGATTTCTGAAGGGAAGCTCTTCTATTGGGCTAGCTGAATCAGTTTCAGATAGGCGCCTTCGAACGTTGAAAGCTTAATATTACGAGTTAGACGCTTTGCTATGGGTTGGCGAAGGTTAGAAATAAACCGTAGCACGTAAGCAACACAACGTTCCAAGATCGGGGCTCTGCTAAATAGGAACAAAATGCTGTGATGCACTACTGACATGGTTTGGACGAAGGGTTGGGCATTCCTTCGCCCTTCAGGAAGTTCGCTCAAGCAAGGAGGCTTGAATCGGGATAAATCATGAGATCATTCCGTAGGTTGCCTCTGCAAAAAATCAAGACCATCGAACCAGTAGGAGTCTGCCAGACTGAGAAGAATGCAGCCACGTGACATACAGTTTTCTGGACTATTTTTAGTAAGTACATATCACCAAGCAGCTACGTCCGTGAGATCTTGAATATTGGCGACACGATTAGCCACCAATGTTTCTAACAAATGAGGAGAGGTGTGGATCCAAGTTAAGATAGCTGTGGAATCGCTCCAACAAAAACATTCATCCACACGAAAATTAATAGAGGGCTTAAGACTATCGTAAGGTTTCGCTAGCAAATGAGCACTACATGGCTCCAGTCGAGGAATTGTTAAAGATTAGAGAGGAGCGACCCGCGATTTAGCGCACAACAGCCTGACAGTAGGACTTCATAGTATCGCTACTTTGGATATATATGCAGCAGCCATTAGCATATTGGGACGCGTCTGCAGAACCATGAAGCACTATGCGTTCTGGAGTGAAACACAGAATATACCTGGGTAAATTGAGTCTTATGAGATCGGTGAGCTTTTCACGAAACAGATTCCAACGTTTAGCAGGTTCAGGTGGGTCATCTTCATCCCATGACAACTTGGATGGCCATAATTTTTGCGGCAAGATTTTACCTACTACTATTACGCAAGGACCTACCAAACCCAAGGTATCGAATAAATGCGCCGTTTCCGACAGAATGGAACGTTTTGTAATAGAAGTTATATTGCGAGATATGCTGACTTAACAGTAAAGGTGTCTTGGCCAGAAGACCACTTCAACCCTAAAGTTTTGCAGCTTTCTTGAAAGCCTAATAATAGTGGTTTAGGTGACGGAACTGATGTCTGGATTGCGCTAAATACTTCTTCACTGTTTAGCCTCCATTTCCTTGACTCGAAGCATCCAGAGCTCGTCTAAGACTAGGATTTGGCGATATATTTTCGCGATGTCACTAGTGACGACGAAACGATGTTGCCTGAACCGAAGTAAAATGGAAAATAAATCTTCTTGAATAGTGGAGCCAACCATTTATTAGTCGTTGTAAGGGACCTTAGTAGATGACAAGGCTGAGCTGCTAAAAACAATCCTGAGCTTGGTGCTGAGACCTATCCTCTTTTAGCACGCCATGATTAGGAGAGAAATATGTTATTTGCTCGTTTATTAAGTTAAATTTGTCATGTATCTAAAGGTCTTTGTATTCCTTCATGAAATTAACCCACATTTGATTAATTTCAAAATTCGTTTCGTTTTTACCTTCCAGGTTAGAGAATCTCATTAACACGAGATTTCTCGAGTTGCCCAAATCAGAAATGGGTCGCTTAAGAGGTATGGACACGACAAATCTACCACATGAGTCGCCCTTGAATACGTTAACGAAGTACATTTCAGCCTGAAGCTCTTCGTCTGAATAATGGTTTTCATAGGACACCTTTTCTAATTCCCAAAATTTGGAGATTTGCTCATGAAGATCGATATTAAGGAGGTTAAGATTACAAGAACAGGATCTAGAATTTGTTCGACATTTAACTGTATAAGTTTAGTAGGTCCGATATTACCCATCCAAACTTAGTATTGCATACAATAGAACCGCTGTTTAAAGTTATCCATCCTTCGCCCAAAATCCCCCAAAAGACACTAGCGCCGATAAGCAAATCTATTTCAACCGGTTCATTAAACAGAAGATCGGCTAAACGCAAGTTCTCAGGAACATCAACAAAAGAGTGGTCAAAATAATAATTGGGCAATGTGTGAGTGATCTTTGAAATAATTAGGCATCGTAACTTCGTTTGAAAAAGGCCGTGACTAGCCCGGATTTTAACGTCACCGGCACAGTCTAAGGTATGTTTAATTTGACCTATCCTTGTTACACCGCAACCGACCTTGACAGAATTTAGACCTAATTTACGAAAAAGATCTTGTGAAATATAGTTGCTCGTGGATCCGATGTCGAGCAAGGCCCGGCAAGAATGTCTATTGACTCACGAGTCGAGCACTTTCACCAAGGCAGTAGATAATAAGATTCACCTATCCAAGGCACAAGAATTATATGATCCTGTTGTGGTTTGCAACTGGTTTGAGTGGGCCAGCTTGACGACGGAAAAAACTGAGCGTTTGGTTGTTCCGATCTGAAGCTAGGCCGCTCGAAATGCAAAAGAGTGTGATGATTAGACTTACATTTTCTGCAAGTGCCTGCCATACAGTCACGCGCTAGATGGTTATCACGTAGGCAATTCCTGCAGAGATTTAATAGCTTTACAAGATCGAATCTAGCAGCAGCTGTTAATTTTAGAAACTCTGGGCAGTTATACTCTAGATTAATGGTTCCCCTTGCAGTGAGAACACGGTGATATTTTATAAGTTGTCAGAAATGGCTTTTGATTTTCTTTGGCTTTACATTTATATTTATGCATGTTCACCTTTTCTAAAAAAATTACTCGATCCTTTAGAAAGGTAGTGAACGCCTCTAGTGAAGAAATGTCTTTGTTAACACTAGACTCTTTCCAGCTGCACACTATTGTGAGGTCAAATTTACCAACTGCAATGAATATGGTTAGAGAATCCCACTGATCCGTAGGAAGTCCTAATGATTTTAAAGAATTGAAGTTATTTGCTAAAGTATCCACCAAGTTTATAAGACTAATCGAAGATTCGGCCTTGATTTCAGATATATTAAAGATCGCTTTTAAATGACTGTCAACCATTTATTCTCGAACCGATCTGTTACCATATCCAAGCTAAAATGTAGTTATCGTTTGTAGGTGAAATTGATTCGATACATTTAGCAGCTAATCCGTGTAAGGATGCTAGGAGATAATGAAATTCCCCCCAACGTTCATAAGGTCCATCAAATTTTGGCAGTTCAATTGTCGGCAGCCTAACGTTTTAATTAAAAGTGCCAAACTCGTTTAGATTGTTTGGTGGAGACTAAGTTTTTCCGTATTTGGATATGGAGTGGCAGCATCGCAGTAAGTAGTTACTTTGTGTTTATTTAAAATGCAATTTTCCAGAGCTAATAAGGTAAAATACTGCAATTCAAATGCTTGTGATTGATCAACATTTACCTATTCAAGTTGTTCAATTAAGGCATGAATAGATTCAAATTCTGATAAATCCATTGTTGCCAAGAGCAATTCCAGTTTCGCAAGAGTTGCCTCATTTGCCACGTTTTCTATGGAAATTAGTAGTACCTTGCGCTTCTATTTAAGGTTTACTTAGAATAAGATCTCAGATCAAAAGTAGAAGGGGCTTCAGGAAGATGCAAGGGAGATTTCGCGGCAATGTGTCTTCGGCGATCTTTTTACAACTGACTTACTTAGGGGCAAATGTATAGCCCATCACTTAAGGAATACTCAGAGGCCTTGGTGGAGGAGACCTTGGTGGAACCTCAGATAAGCTATTCGATAGTTACAAAATTTCCATGCCTTCGCCAAGGAGCACTTAAGAAGGTAAAAGTTCTGAAGACAGCACAAATCGTGAATAAGGAAACTGTCTGTGGATTTTTATTTCTATTTCTATGGTTCTATGATCATGTCAATGTAAGATTATAAATTGTATAAATTGTATAAATATAAGATGTACACAAGGGATAGCATACATCCCTAATAGAATACAAGATGTAAAGCTAAATCAGCAAATTTCGTAAATATATCATTTTACAGAATACCCTAGAATACTATAGAAGTCTAAAGTAAGTATAATGAAACTAAAGTCTGCAGAACCTTCTCAAACCATTTGGACAAGTCTACAGGATATTGTAAAATCCCTGTAAATCAATAAGGCTTTGTGAAGCCATATAAATCATTCTGAAAGTTTTGTGAAATAACCAAGAATAATTAGATGTACACATAGCATAGAATGTATCCGTCATTGGTGAAATTATAGCAAGTTTTGCAAAAATGTGAAGCCTAAGGTAAGTACAATAAATCTTCTGGAAACTTTGAGAAAGAAGCATATATAAATTTCTGGAAATTGTTTATGTGAATTAAGCTTTGTGGAAACCGCTAAAACAATCCGAAATTTGAACAAAAATTTGAGATTAATATTAATCGATAACTATCCTATTTTTTCTAGAATTCTATCCAATACTAGTTGTACACAAGGGAAATCGAATGTTAAATACGTCTCACGTTGACCAAGCAAAATCTTACTTGGAAGCTCGAATACTGTAAGGCATAAGTGAAGTATTGTATAATAGAAAATTTTGCAGAACCTTCTGGAAAATTTTAGAAAAAATTAAGAAAAACATTGTATAAGCTGTTAAATGCTGTAATGCTGTAAAATGCTGTAAAAACTATTCGTGAAAGCTGCTAAAACAATCTAAATTTTATCTAAAATGACAGAATAATGTGGATCCGATAAGATTTTTCTAGAATTCCTTCACCACAGATACATAAATTATATATCAGTAATAGGTTCACTAAGATTAGTAAAATTTGCTAGTTCTGAACTCAGTCATCATTTTCTAGCGAGTAATTGTTCTATAACGTTCTAGAAGATTTTGAAAACCAGTACAAATAATAGAACAGACTTCATTAATATATATCATTCCAAAATAGCCTACTGAACCCTAAAAATTCTTTAGCAAAAAAATATCCGGGCTGATAACCAGCTTATTAGAAAATAAGCAAGTGACTCCAATTTCTTAATCTGATCAATGCAATCATCGATCGTCATAATTGGTTGGTTCGAAATCTCTCACAACTCACGCAACATAATAATACCCATGTACGATCCCATTTGAACTGTCTTCTATCGCGTCAGTTCCTTAGATTAAAGTTTCACGTTTCTGAAGAATTTCATGAAACTTCCTTCTCAAAAGGTATATATATTATTTGTTCTTTCTCGTTTCACGTCATCTCCCCTAGCATTTCCCATTATATAGGAAACGAGCGAGAAAGAGAAATCAGAATCCTGTTTAAATTCCTACCTTCGGAGTATCTCCGCTTCGGGTAAATTCATTTCTTTGATTTCATATCAAATTTTAAATTTTGATTAGAGCCACTCGTACAGACGTCGGAAAGATCGAATTCCCTTTATTTTAAGACATAAGAGAGAAGGAAAGGAAATAGACGTGGAACCCTGATATTACATCTGAAACATTAACTGAGAACTTTAATTAAAACCTAATTCAGGCCCTGCGAGATGTTACTTAAATATCCGTAGGAAGACTCGTTGTTTGGATATCTGAATGCAAACGTTTGTATTGAATTGTTCCAAAAGAAAAGGCGCCGTTGATGTTAATTTCTTAAAAAGATACCATCGCGTAAGAAGTCATAAAGGCCGTATCGATCCCACTTGTGTAATGAAATAAAGCTCTTAACGTGTCTACGACTGCAAGAAACTTCCATGAGAGGCGATGCAATTAATCCTGCACCCTTTGTACTCCCAGAAGACCATGTGCACAGGAACAGAATCCTTCTCGTTCGCTGAATCAACCAAATAATCGAATTGTTCATGGCGAGAAGTTTTAGTAGTTTTATTACTTTCTGGAATGTTTTAGTTCCGTACGCTAAAATTGCCCGCGTTTGTTCTTGTCAGCTAACGTAAATATCTGGATGTAGATCGGGCAATTATCGATGGAAGTGTAAAAGCATTTTTCAAAGATTGTATGTGGAAACTTCATTGTCGAGCGATGAGCTGTGCTCGCTTGAAAATGGGTTTGTATTGCTTGATAATAATTGTTCCGCTTCACCGACATCAATAACTGCCTATTCGCTATCAGCTACTGCTTCGGTGTTTCATCGTTAACAAAACAGCTCCCAAATCCAATCGTTATTATCTGCATTAATTTTTCAAACGATGCAAAACAAAAAAGGGTTTCCACAAAAAGTAAATGTGTAATGAAACGAAAATGGTAGGCACATAATTTCAAAAGTAACAAGAGGCTTCATTTTGAATACATACCGATTTGAAGCCAATTTTGTCAATAAAACAATGTAACAAATACAATCAATAAATTTGATAAGGAAGGGCGACTCCTGTTCCCCGGAGCAAAGTGACACTTAAATTATTAGCGTCAATTGAAGGTAAATTAAAATTGGTTCTTAAAAGATCACATTCAATAAACTTGAAAACAAAAACAGGTTTAAACACTTTTGATGAAAACCGGTTTGCAACTAACCATATAAAAACAAAATTTAAAGAGAAGTATAAATAGGAATCAGTCCTGAGTTTGTTGTTTCGGTGTATATAACTAAGTATTTAATTTGGACTAATTAATGAGCCAAGCTGGATCTGTTCTGGTATAAGGGTTTTTGATTTTCTTCCATACCGTAATATTTTTTAAGTGTTCTAGATCGTCGTCAGGAATGATATTTTCACTATGCCTCATGTGAATAAGGTGTGCTCATTTTGCTACTTTTTTGTGTAACTCGAAGAGTTGTCGCTTTTAAAAAAAGTTGAAAGGGGAAAAAAGTTGGGTGATCAGTTTTTACACAAGATGCCATAGGATGGAAATGTTAAAAAATATTTGCATCACTGGAAAATAACACTTGATATTTCAGAAGGAAAAACATGTATATATAGCAAAACAACCCTGTAAATTTGGTTTAAGAGCAGTAAGAGGTCACCTGATTGTAAATTTAGCTCTAAGCCAATCATTGTTATCAAATTTTCCTATGGGAGAAGAGGATGTAGAATGGATGGAAGCGTATCTTTCATTAGGCGAGGATACTATAAATGAGTTGAATTCTAACAATTTTCAAGAATTCTATTCAAATTTTCTGAATCACATATAAAAATTCCGATATTATGGTCCAACTGCGAAATTGTGGTATTACAAATAATATAATGGAATATAATATGATAATATAAATAATAATAATACGGATATCTTAAATGAAACAATTTTCTGAAAGTGAAAGATTTGGGAAAACGAATTTTGATTTAGAATGCTTGCGCCGAGTGTTTCCTTTCTTCTAAGCAAGTGGGCATTTCCGATACGAAAAATCGTACCATTTATAACAGAAAGATACATACAGCTTAGAAACAAAACTTGATCTTATTGAAAGCTACTTCAGTGTTAGGGGATTTAAAAAATATTTGGATGGAATATTTGGAAGCGGTCAACGAAAATAAAAGGCAGGTTGACAGGTGATAGGGAAATAACTGACTGCGTTTTGGTCCAATGGGTTTCAACAATGCCTTCTGTAGTGAACATTTTCGATGAAATACAATATTTTTGTAGTGATTCGTTTGATTCGAATCGGTTTGATTGAAATTTGTTACACTTTCTCTCAAAGTGATTTAAAAAATTTCGAGTGACCTATTTGACGTCAAAAAAGAGCCAACATCATCTTTTCTGGCTTCACAAAGTGTCTTAGAAATTCAAATTTCTCGACGGATAACAAAATTAACTACAAAAAACCATCTGATTTATTTTGATAAAATTCGATATATTCGTTCAACAAAGCAAATAGTATTCAGTAGCATGATCAATAATTTTCTATCTATCTTGAAAATAGAGAAAGATACACTTTTAAAAAATTAAATTTTTGTCGGTTTTTAATAATTATTCCTATTTTACAACAACGGTAATGATAATTCAAAAGATTTTAGTGAAATTTGTGACATTATCTTTTCGTGTAAAATTGTACTCCTGAAACAAATGTTAAAAGTACAATATATCTGAGCGATTCGCTGTGCAAAACATGTAAGTGTTACATTTTTGCGGATAATTAGGTACACATAATGGGGCAAGGGTTTGAACAAATTGTCGTAGTGAGTATCAAATTTAAAATTAATTAGCTCCTCAGTAATTTAACTAGGGTTGATTAAGTTGTTTTGTAACTAGTAATTAGAAGGGTTTCTGAATATTTCCGGTTCTAAATATTAGCGTAAAGTTAATGTTACAAATAGTTTTATTTTTAAAATATCTATTTTAATAATCGCAAAAAAATCTATAGGTCGGAACAGTTTCAAGAATCTACGATGAATTCCTCAAATTCGCTCATCTTTTTATCTGGTTACGGTTGGCTCTGGGAATCCCCGCGGTTCCTCACTCGGTCGCTGTGAAGCCCTAGTGTGAATCCTGGAGTGTGGATCCCGAATCGAACGGGAAACGTGAGACGATTCGCTTCTACCGGGTAGCCAGAAGTCTAAGGCGCACAACAGCTAACATAAAGGAGGGATGGATCTGATTCTATGGCTAAGTAGTTAATAAAGCAATACGTACCGTTTGATATTACTTTCATACGATATTACGCATACTTGAAATATGTTGCCTGGTTGTTTCTTACGACCCCCATATAAACTTTTATTAAAAAGCCATTGGTTAGAACCAGCATGAATTAGCTTATTAAAGATTACGTTGAACGGGTAGTGTTAGAAAGAGTTCAATTGACAAACACGCCATGGCAGTAATTTTTGATTACAATTTTTAAACTTCGTTACAACGTAACGCGACGCTGATACTTCTCAATACTAAACCTACCCTGCAAGTGCAAATCATCTATTCCCACCTGGGTAGCTATCATATCATTCCCATAACCTAAACGACGCGGGTAGATTGAAAGGACGAAATAAAATATTCAGAGGGAATATATTCCCATGTATAAGCAATAATCCCTTCTGCATTCGACCCAATTTCCTTTTCGAAAGAAAAAAATGGTAAGTTGGGGATAAAGGACACCTTATCCATCCGATATGTATCGATCGGAAACACACGCGCTCGCACGAAGTCGTAGAAAATAAGTAAATTTATCCCTTTTGACGTTGATATGTTGCTCGAAAAACAACTGGGGAAATGGGGGGCTGAGGGGTAGAAGTAGGGCCTGCGCTGCCGCCGCGGCAAGGAGAAATTATTATTGGGAAGTTCCGTAAAAGGGAAAATATGTACGGAACGAGAGGGCGAGTTATATGAAAGATTCGTCTTCGTGAGTGAGAGACTTTTAGATTAATAGTAGCGTTTTGTTGCGGAAAATATTGCGCATCGCGACGATATGTTTCGCTTGCCTTATGATTGAGATTTATCGGCAGAAAATAGGGGAAACTATGAAATTGGTACTTTTGTGCTACAGGTAAGGTTGCAGTAGTACAGTAAGTAGACCTCACTTAGTAAAAGTACAGGAAATTTGTGCCTATTTGATAACTAATATGCAACATGTTCTTGTAATGTACTGCCACACCGGAGACGGAAGTTGACGGTATCGAGAGAAGTGAGAAAGGAAGTTCGCACAACGAGGGATTCACGATGAGGCTTTGAGCTGAGATAGGTGTGACTTGACCTGGTAATCTGGGCTTGGTAGGGGATAAGAAATAAGGGAAGGTTTCCCTATCCGAAAGCATGGAAAGTGTTTAGGGTCCCTAGAATCAGAAACTGCCCTTTTGTTTAATCCTGCGGCGATTTCCGTATAACTGATGAGCCACTATCTCATCCCACAATAGATGTCATCGGACCGACGCAGTCAATCCTACATCCTCGCTTCTGCCCTTGGAAGGGCGATGCTTCTTTATCCGTGAGTGTTTGTCACTTAAGTGCGAGTGAGAACTTAAGGTATGCGCTATTGACTTTCTTGTCAAGTCTAAGCAATCGCAATTAGAAGCTATTTATTTGTTTGAACCTTTAGGGTTTAGTCAGAATTTATTTATTTGTTTGAACTTTGAGAATTTAGTGAAGATTTATAAATTTTTATTTTGTGAAAACATTAATTAAGGTAAGGAAGTTCGCGTGAATTTGAATTTTGATTATTATTATACTCCTTCCTCCATTCGTTAAGAGTTTAAGTGTCTCAATAGCTCTCAGTACCTGAGTTTTACTGAAATCTATCAAGAATTGATCATAACACAAACTAAATATTTCAATGACATAAATCAAATTATAATTGCATCCCGATCGGAATGAGTGATGAAAATGAAATGTTCTATTCCAAATGGGGAAATAACTATACACATTAAACAATTAAGAATTGTGAAATTCCCGAATGTTTAACAATTTCAGAAAACACTATTATTTTAATCAGCACCACAACCATAATCACTATCGATTTTTCAACACTAGTACTAGAAAAATTTAGCCAAACGGAAATCCAAAATTTTGATCTAAATAACATCAACATTGCAATTTATCACAAATTTGTTTTCTCAAAATTAAGAGATGACCATTTAAGTCAAGAAGAAACCACCTCTACTCTCAAAGTATGTGACAAATTTGTGGACATTTTCTATGATGAAAATATTTCCTCTTATACAAATAAAGTGAATCATTAAATTGAACCATCAGTTGAAATTTCATTGACTATTTTTTATAAATAGCAATACAAGTTTTTTTATGAGTATTCTTAAAGTGTATATCAAGTTACACATGCGTACTAAACATCAAATTTTTTATCCTTTTCGTTCAAAGGATATTTAACAAACGTCAACTAATTCGAAACCTGAAGGAACCTGATTCAACTCAATGAAATAATTCAGGCGTTTCAAAATGGAGTGTCAAGAGGTATTTGCTCATTATTTTTTGTCAAACAGGGTTGATGTTGACAATGTTAAACAAAAAAATTCAATGAAAGCAAATAAAGAGAGTAGCATCGGATCAAGCTAGGATACACATTTATTTGTCGTTTTGTAAGAAACAAAGCCATACGCAGTACCAGCCATGTCGCAGGGTACCATAAGCAAGATTAGAAAACAGTTTCGAGTGAACGAGCACTTAAGAAAAACAAATAATCATCGTCAGAATGCTTTCAATGAAGATGGCAAAATGAATGTGCTCCTCTCTGTTCAATAAAATCCTCATGTCCCCCTAGTCAGATAGCTAGGAAACTCGAAATTAGCCAGTCTTCTATGACGAAAATTCTCAAACCCACAAATTTCATCTCTATAAAATGACAATCCCCAAGGAACTCACTGACAATCCTCCAGGAACTCACCGAAGGTGATCCGGATAGAAGACTCCAGTTTTGCAAACAAATTGTGGATCTACTAGACCGAAATGTTGTATACGTAGAAAACGTCCTGTTTTCTGAAGAATCAACGTTTACCTTAGATGGTGAGGTAAATCGTCAAAACTGTCGTTATTGGGCAGACAACAATCCACACTGAACGAGGGAAGGCCACCCTCAATATCAAGAAAATGTCAATATTTTGGCATGGATTGTTGGTGATCGAGTAATAGGACCAATATTTTTCCAAGGAAATCTCAACGGAGCTGGATATTTGGAATTCTTGCAGGAAGAACTAGTCCAAATTTGGTTACTCTGTTTCCTGATTCGGGTGAAGCCAATTTCCCGAATAGAAACGTCTAGTTTCAACCACACCTTGCGCCTCCTCATTTTACAAGACCTATCCGTCAGTATCTGGATGATGTATTTCCAGGCAGATGGATTGGTAGAGGAGAACCTTTAGAGTGGCCTCTTACGTCTCTGGGTTTAACACCAACGGACTATTTCCTAGGGGGGTATTTGTAAAGCAACATTTTTAAGACCAAATCTGGAATCATTGAGCAGTTACAACAACAAATAAGGAACAGGGGTGTGGGCTACTTTCCGCCGAAATAATTGGGAATGTCCAAAACAATTTTCAATTCCGTTTAAAATACTGCCAGTTAATTAATGGACAACATTTGGAGCATTTATTGAAGAAACATATTTTTTGAGTTGATATCGGATAGATTAGTGGATTATATTTCTTCAATTTCGAATTAGTTGATATTTGTTAAATATCTTTTAAACGATAAGGAAAAAAACATGATGTTTGGTAAGCATGGGTAACTTGATATACCCTTTAAGAATAGTCATAAAAATTAGTATTGCTATTTAAAAAATATTGGATGATGTCATGTCAAATTTGGTATATGCTGTATAACATTTTCTTACATCAAAAAGAGCGCAATTCAAAATACTGATCGACCTGCCTGAGCACACTTATAACAAAAAAACTGTCTTTGATTTACTGAAGTTATTCCAAGTTAGAGACTCGCACAATGATACGACCATATAAAAGGACTGTTAAATTCAAATATTATTAGGAAATTACAACGTGTAAAAACTTTGCTAAGCTAACAAAGCCATTGACTAAATGTTTATAGAAAGCAAACCTGACCAAGACAACATTTCTATGACTGTACAAATCAACGATCATGAACAGTCCCGACAAAACGAACTAGATCAGCAAAATGAAAACGAAAATGTTACGATACATTCAGATTCTGACCAACATCCCATGGCATATATTCCAATTATTGATTACACATTAAATTGCATTCTAAATGAAATAGTAATCAAATCAATGTTACACTCACCAACAATTTCTAAAATAACAAACTTATTTGAGGAAAGGCATAGTAAGTATAATAGTGAACTTCGATAAAAACTCTGTTGCACCCGACATAAATTATTTTTGACTGACTGACTATTTTTCATTATTTTTTCATATTATTCTTATTTCATATTTTTCATTGGAGATTCTATTCTTTGGGAAAAGTGGATGACAATTTTCACGATACAAATTCTCCGTTGTTACAAAACGCAGACCAACATATTTGTGAAATAATAAGTGGCGATATTAATTTTCACATAACCAATAACAATCCGCACTACGGTTCCCACCATCCACTTTGTTTCCTTCAGTAAATGCCATGAATCTTCAAAACTAAGCACGAAATATTCCCAGTTGTTCCTAATTTATTAAGCCAAGTACATAATAGAATAAGTCAGGAAAATAAGGCCCACTAAACTCACGTTCTCACGAAGCTACTAGGGTATTTTTCCGTGTTCAACCTGTTGGAAAATTCCAGCGTATCACCGTTTTGACGATATTCAGCGACTATCAAATTGAGTGTACACGATTTAACCAGTACGTTCGTGTGTTATGGAAAGAAGTGGAAAATATCGAAACATTTTGATGTGTACACGAAAAAGGATTACTCCAGGGATTATTGCAAACAGAGTTAAATCATAAATCCAGGAACATTAAATAAACTTTGCCGATATCCAATTTCGTTATTCGTCCGTATCACTTTGGAATTTATTTAGTTACATGCTTTTGTGACTATTCAAAAATTAAATCTGGGAATGTTTTTTTTTATAAACTTTGAAAATCGGTTTTATTTCTACAGTAGTTATTGAAAATTTAAACAGGGCTTGTAGGAATTTAATTTTAAAATTGGTTAATACTGCTTCACTTATTTCCACTGTTCAGTTATTAGTTGATCTAGTACATTTTCTCGGTATCAAATATATTTCCATTTCCAAAAAGGATACAAATTTAAAAGATGAAACTTTAGCTATTCGTTGGTATCACCTTACAAATTAGCTATTTTCATGATCTTATGTTTATTATTGTTTAATTTATTGTTATTTATACTTTTAATTTCTCTAAGAAGTAAAAAACGTTCATAAAAACGTCTGTCGTGCAGAATATTAATCATTATTGGGTGTACTTCCAGTTTCGTTGATTTCCAATGTACCTGCAGTCTTTTTATTCCAGAATTTCAACCATTTCCAGATTTCGAAAATTCAATCCAACGTTTGATTGAAAATCCGTACCTAACAAATTTCTTATAAAAAAAATTTCTCCCGACAATATAGTGACAACGTATTACTAGCTTTGATATAAATAACCCAGTTCCTGTTTTCTTTTTTAAATTTTAGTTAGATGCTTTTTGGAAAATTCTTTTCTGACCTGGAAACTGGAAATTCAAATTCGTCACAATTCATAGTGTCAATAGCAATATTTTCATAGCAATTCATTAGAAACTTTAACACAGTTCGATACTTTGGCGTAATTACTATTATCTACGTGTAATACTAATGAAAACTTCCACAGGTGTGGAAATACTCCTTCTCTAGATAAGAATTGACTACATTCGTGATGAAAGGGCCAATAACTGATCGGAATAAGAGAAAAGTATTCGTGGAAAAATCAATTTTATTAAAAACGTTAGAAAATCGTTTCAATTCAAATGTAATAAATTTTAATACAAAGCGTTTCCTCTCAAAAATGTACATTTGAAAATTTACAGCATGGGAATATTTACAGCATCTTTGATAGCTAGAGAGAATGTTGCTTTGACTGTTTCAGGATTCGGAGAAATTTGCAAAATAAAACAGACCACGTCACGACGAAAAACAGTTAAATTGTATAATATAGCAACTTTTTGGGTCATTATAATACAGCACATCGCGATAATTTTAAGCCCTTCATTACAGGGGAATTTAAACAAGTTTCAGTTACAAGTAAGAAATATTTCATGTTACCCACATTCTGTCTTCTAATAGAGCATCGATTTGAGGTAAAGAAATGTGCTTCATTTATTAACAAAGCACTTTTTTATCTAAATGCGGTCCGAATGGGGCATTAAATGATGGCGACATCATAGAACGGAAATGCCCTAAAGATGCTTCCAGTCTTCATCCTGATAAAACTATAAGGATTTAGTTAATAAGTTTGCCACAATTTTCGAAAATAGAGAATTGTATATTAAGAATAACCGGTAATTATTTTTATCAAGTACAACAGCAGCAGAAGTAACCGAAAGGCAGTATTATTATTTCGTTGTATGATATCTGATGTATATAATAGTACAAAATTTACTGCATCCGTTGCCTGTTGAGCGCAGTATATTTTACTAAAATTTTGATTTTAAAATTTATTACGTTGGTTTTTCTAACGAATAACCTCTTTAATATTAATATACTTTCACCCATACTTCACACTTCATGTAGAATTAAATCACATTCATTTCGATAAAACTCATAAAAGTATCATTGGAACTTAATAGTAATTCCAATTTTTTCAATTGTACATAACAATTTTCATATCCCCATGTGGCAGGTACTATGGAATGACTAATTTTTGAATCACAAATTGTTACTAAGGTTGATTGATAAGGTTGATAGTGAAGGTCATCTATATTTTAAATACTGGGTAAACTTGTAAACTCTGAGCCTATACACAAATTGCTAATTAGCAGTCCCCACAGATTTTGACTTTTTCGTAACTGTTCATTTACATATTAAAAAATAATAATTATTATTATGATAATAAGATAAGAGTTAACAGCAACTAATGTCCTGTCCTGTCCTGAAGTCCTGATTCCTTCTCTTGCAAGTATTAAGCCGTCATTATTTTTCCTATTTCTTATAGATTCTTATGTCCTTATTGCTGAGAGTTTTGGTTTAGAATGCTGGTCGTAGTCATAAGCACCTTTTTCGTTATAATTGAATTTTATTAGTCTTCTATGGTTTATAAGCAACATTTTTAGTGTATTTATGTTGGTTTTGTTAACCACTATTTCAGGATATTGAGATTTTCGGCGGCAGATCATCAAATTTCAGATTGCCCATTCGGGCGTCACTAAAATCCAATCGAAGAATTCCAGCGGCCGACGCATCAACACGTCCTCGGGTTGGCCGTGCCGACGACGTTAAATTAAACTACTGCACGTGCTAGTGGAAATGTGGTCAACAGAAGTTTCATGGACCGGGGACTAAGCTAGGCAGACTAGGCTGGCGCGACATTGATTCTATAACTATTCCCGATTATTGCGCGAGTAATTCGACCATATATGTTATCACACGGTTTACATAAAATGCTGCAACGCGCCCGCCGGTGATAAATCCAGCTTTGACGGCTTTCCATTACGTTCCGTTCTCTCACTCTCCTCCTGTACCACGCTTCTTTCAGGATTCAAATCGAAAAACCAATAAACGATTCCGCGTTTACGATCGGATGGATTGCCTTAACATCTTACAGACAATCGTTCCGTTTTACGATCGTTATCGTTCATCATTCAGGGGCAGAGAGAAAAGGCAGATCACGAGACGAACCAGAGAAAAATATATGTAAAATGAAAGGATATTTGATGTGCCTTTTCTGTACAACCGTAAAAAGGGAACAAGTGTAATCCGTGTCGGAAATCCGTACCGGACGGAGCAGAAATCGAAAGTTATACAATATATGAAAACGTTTAAATTGTGTTTGGCAGTTCCTGCGTTGTTCATATTAATAATTTTTTCTTGGGCACGGTAAAATCAAAAAAGAAGAAGTTAACAAGAAGCCCTGCCTCTGGAAAATAACGGCCGCGTCGTAATTTATTTTACCGCACCCCAAGTAATACAGCCAAATCAGGTATAACCTTTTAATATGTTTTTCCTTATTATTACTTGGTAACATAGGGCGGGCAGTGACCACAAAAACAAAAATCATTCTTGTTTTAGATTCGGATGCAGTGGAAAATAAAAAAAAATATTTAGGTGGTCGATGGACTTAACATATGTGAAATGGATTTACGAAAATATTAATACAGGATTTATCTACAATTTTTAAACGGTACGTTTCAGTCGGAAGCAAACCGAGTTTTAAGTCAAACTAGGATAAGTAACGCTTGTTACAATTGATATTTAATTAACTAATTATATCAACTCAAATTTCTCTTTGATTCTAAAAACTACCCTAAATATATTCAAAGGGAAATACAGATAAAACGATTTAGACTATAATGAAGTGGAGAGAAAAAGAGAAAGAGGTGTGCCAAGAAAATATAGAATTGGCTACGGTTATGAAAGAGAACACAGTAAGTTGTACGGCTATGAAGGCCACTGCCCTTCGAACCGCTAGAGTGGTCAAGTTCTCATTACTGAAACCTGTACTAAAGGGTTTTCTGGTTGCATTATGTTCGGTTGGCGGAGATTCAAAGGAAATGGAAGATCGTTGGTATTCGAATATCTTACCACTCGAACAGCTCTGTCTGGTCGGAGCTGACTACCCCCTCTTTAGTGCTTTTATCTGTAACAACCTTGCATTTGCTCCATGGTGAATACTCCATGGTTCAAACACGACACTACGATTATGATTTATTAATCTCGACAGTTACATTCAAGAGAAGTAAAAGATAGCACGGTTGGTTGCCTCACCGGGATTTATAATTTTTACCGAAAATTAATTGTACTACGAAATAAATAAAAGAATATTTGTTTTATAGGACCTAAGCGACTATTTTGCTTTTATTAAGATCATCTTCCTAATATCATAACGCGCTCCAACAGATAGTTGCTGTTTTTGTTTCGTGTTCCGCTTCGTAATAAAACAATAATCTTGCGTACTTTATCCATCTTAGGGCAGCTACACAACAAAACTTCCTAGAAGTTTTAACACTTGAACTCTCACATGTATGTACAACACAATATTTGTACGACATTTTCTCAAAATATGAAGCAACACAGTGCAAAAGACGAAGCGGAAATTGTTCACAAAGAATATTACTAACTAAATTTCTTCCAAACGCCAAACAATTCAAATCGAGTTCTGTCATCCATCAATGGCACCAAAGTGAAGGCGATTCTCGCACTTCAAATTTCTAAGTATTAAATAGAGAAAAAAGATGCACAGTGTATTGATAAACCCAGTTCGTTATGTCGTATCAATATGTGACGGATAGATATTAGTGCTTATATCTTATTATCGAGAACTTTGTTAAAATTTTGGGCACTTTTATCTGTTTTTTATGCTCGTCTTAATTTTTAAGCTTTTCCTGGAGGAAAGAGAGAAGTGCGGGACATATGTTACGTAAGAGATGGCTTGACAAAAGGGGAACCATTTCTCATTTTCAAACAATTCCTATAATCCGCCAGCAAACCCTAAGGCTGCAATTCCTGAAAACCTTGAAATACCCCATATTGACTTTATCCAGCCGATATATTTTACTGATAATTTATTTTAGTTTGCTAAACGGTTGCTCAAAGAAAGCGCCTTATTCGCTAGCCATCCACCCCTCAGGCTCAAATTTCTGAAATCCATGAAATATCATATAATTATATTATTTCGGCGATATATTTCATTGCGAGTTTATACCAAGTTATCAAGCTAATTGATAGCTGTTGAATATTTCCGAACAGATTTCTCAAAACCAACCTCATCAACCTCCAGCAAACAGCAATCAAGCGTACATGGTGGTTAACTAGGGGTTGCAGGGGATGGTTTTGATAAAACTGAGGTGAATCATTCGACAACAATTAATTAGCAACAAAATAGGCCATTCGGATCATGTCGCTACGCGCCATTTCATGTGTTTTAGAAATTTTAGCCTTGGAAATGATTGTTAGGGGATAATGGGGTGGTGGTTTCGATTTTGGCCTGCACCATTCATCAGCAATTAATCAGGAATTAATTAGCAATAAAACCTGTCGCTTGGATTAAATCTTTACGAGCTATTTCATCGTTTTTATAAATTTCAGGCTTAATGGATCAATGTTAGGGTAAAATGGGGGTAGCAACACTACTACGCTCCTGTACTTTTTTACAAAATCTTATGTTTTTTGCGGCAACAACCCGTAGAGTCTTGAATGCATATAACATATATACATATATTTAAAGACATATAACATACATATACATAAAGGCATATAACATATATTTAAAGACAGTCCCCCACCACTGTATTGAGAACTAAATTTATATATAGAAGTTTCGCATTATTTTTTATAGTTGTCCTCGTGTGATGCATTGACATATTTTTAATAATGAGAAATAATTTCATTCCAATAGAATAACTGCTTTAACCATTTATAACGTTCTTGTTAAATCTAACTAGATTTGGATTCCAATATCTCGTTTTAGACTTTTTAAATTTACTTCACTTAAACTTTGGTAAACGAGTTTTCAAATTTCTTTGTGTATTTTTTATTTAAACTTTTTAAATACCTATCAATATATCGTCATTAATTTTAATGAGAGAAATATGTTCAAAACACACCACAAGATGTTTATTTCTAGCCTCATTTCAATCTTATTTAGCCAATTGACTGGACATCTGAGATAAAAGCTTGACGATACGTATATATCAGGGCTCGACTATAAAGCAATTCGAAGTGTGCACCATTCTTTTCACTTTCCTTCGTATTTCACGATCTAATAACGAAGTGAATAATTGTAAACTTTATTTGTATCGTAAAACTTGGCATTTGGTGCACCTACAAAAGATTTTATAACAGTGGCCGTGTAATAAGGTAACTATGAGACGTTTTCAACAAATCTACCTCAATTTAATTTTTGATTTCGCTTACCAGTTGAATATTAACGAACATATCACATATATCATCGACAATATAAATGACGAAGATACATATTAATTGTCTTAATCTTTTTTTAACGTGATGATCTTGATCTGGACATTAGGATAAAGTTTTCAAACCAAAATATTGTCATTGCGTCTCAAAACGTATGAAAATTTTCAAACTAATCGAACGTCGTGAAGTCGGTCAAAACTACGTTGAACGATTCCTTTAAACACATAAATATAGATTTACAGGTCAAGTTAGAGAAAAACAATAGACGGGCAAGTCATAAGACCGACCGTGTAATAGTGATTTGCTGTGCAATCTTGAACAAAGAATGGTTATTAAACTTCATGACCTGTAGAATGAGACAGCATAATCCAAGTTATAAAGACCAAAACTGTTTCAAATGTGCGAGATAAATGGCGAAGGATTAATGGAGGAAGAAACTTCTTGAACCTCTAAAACCCCAAATGGGTTATAAAGCCGCGCAAGCCATGGATAAAACCATAGATCTTCTATCGCCTTTATACATTCTCACCTGCACCACAGACATACTATCGTCTATCCCTTTTATCTACTCAAACAAAAAGTGTTATTAATAACGCGATTCATGAAGTCGCAGGGGAAGCCCATTATTCCTCCACTGGCTGTTCCACTGGAACGAATTGCGACGGTTTTATTGTCGGGGACAGAATTAATTAGATTAATTCGCATGCCGGAAGTTACAAAAAATCGTTCTCGATTTACGCTCCCACGAGTTTTTCCAATATTTGTTAAAAGGTCGCGCCGGCTCGCCGGTCGTAATTTATCATATATTTTAACACCCCCGTTTCAAGTTAGTGAAACGACAGTCTCTTTGGGGATCTGGTGACAAGGTGAAAAAGGTAATGAGGGTATTGTCACGAAAATTTAGAGTGAAATTTTGCAGCTTTTCAGTTTGCCACTTTGAAAATATTATTTTTTTTTAAGGTAGAAGCGTTCATTTAATATGCAGTGGAAATTAAAAAAAGTGTTATTCAATTACTAGGAAATGTGAGTATTATTGTGTGTATTATTTTCTATTCAGCTTGTTGGAACATATGTATGTGAGTATGAAGGGCTAAAATATGGTGTATGTCGACTTCCGCCGGCGTATGTCAACATTCAGTGTTTCATCCGGCGAATAATCCGAAAATACTATTTTTTTAATCTGAACCGGTCGTTGTTGTTCTACACCGATAGGCTCTGGTATATGTTGGAAAAAGTGTTTACAATAATATTTATAGACGTGAAACAAACAATGTATTATTTAAATCAAAACGAAGGTGTTTACGACTTTAAATATGTAAAATCGTGTTTGATTTAAGATGTGGTTTATGACTACACCTTCTGCTACCTAAACGTGAACAGGCTCCTTATATCTGTTCAATTTATATAAAACTTTGGCACAGACAACGACATAATCCAACAAAACACCCTTATCTAAAACAAGCATATTTGAGTCACTGGGTAATTGAATATGAAATGATCAATGGATCTAAGCATATAAAATTTATTTACCACATTTAAGATTTTAAAAGCATTTAAGAAAAGAGGAGAAGCACAACAAACAGATAACTAACAGCGCGGAGAAGTAATAATATCAAAACGCTTATAATGATATCAAGTGTGTTTTTATACTCATTCTGTCATTGGCAATCAAAGGACAAAATGTTTGATTTTAGCGACCTTTTATCTGAAAGTAACATTATTAAAACCGTTCGAAGAAAAGAGTAAGCATCCTATAGAGCTTTAAAAATTTTTAAAATGGGCTATCGTAAAACTTACTCGGTCCATTTGTTACTTAATAAAGCACTAAGCACTTAACAAAGGAATAAAGCAGTGTTGCGCGCCCGTAAGCACACACGCAAATAAAGCTTTAAGCTTCTGACGACTACGCCCATATCATCTTGACAACTATCGTGCTCACTCGGCTAATTCTTGTAGGGTAATATGGTAAAAATAATTCCTGGTGTGAATTAAATCTGTGAGACATAACAGGTCGTTTGGGATAAGAAAAAAGTATGAGGTGCCATTTCATTTTGGAGGAAAATTTTGAATCAGCGAGTCAGTCAACCTATAGATGTACTTTTGGGTATAAAAAACCAGTTCTTATTTTCTCCTAATGCATTTTCATTTAATGTGAGGTGGTATAAATTCTTCATTCTACAACATAGATATATAAAATGCATGTAAAATATATGCAACTTTCTTTTGTGTTGTTTTCTAATCAATGTGTAGCTGCAGTTGGCCAATATTACAGTCATAGTAGGTCGCTTAGCGTGAGGAAGATAACGGTTCATCGGGTAATTATAAGTGACTCGTTGCGCTGGCCCCCTTCAACGTAAATTTCTATCCATCACCAGGTTTCATCTTTCGCCCACCGGAATTAGTAGACATTCACCAGTGTAAGTACAGAACAACAATATTTTTGGATTATATTGGATTTTAGTCGTTTTAAAGGGCGAGAGCCATCATTCACCGCATTTCATTATTTAACAGTAACATATGCATGATTCCTTTATTTTTCTTTGTTGGCTATTTATTGCAATCTCATTAGAGCAATTCAAAATATTAGTGAAAATACTGCCTTAGACGTTGGTAAAATTCCCTTTATGGACTACGGGCAATATACATTTACAGGTTTAGAAAAATTACATTTATGAATATTCATGATAACCATTACCAGTTAAATAGATGATCCAGTTCAGTTTCTCTAGAACCAAAAACGACTGAATAGGTTGTATTCATATTTCACCAACTTAAATAAAAAGAGATTAAAGCAGAAATAAATCATAAACAATCCTTAACACTCCGCAGCTTCCCAATTTAACCAACCTAAAAGACCCACTCAAATCCTTACCATATGCCATGTCATGCGTCCCATTTGAGTTGAATTTCCCCTACAATAATTATTATCATAATTATCACTGATTATGGATGAATATGGACCTCATTCCTGTTTCAAAAGTGTCTTCCCTTGTCTCGCCAATAGCCGTTAAAGCACCTCCATCAACCCCATTGTCCTGCCCAAAATTTGAGAGAGACATTAATCTTTCGTTGACGTCTAAATGAGCGATAATTTGAAAAGGGACCTCTAGTATATATACTCCCTTACACCACGCGTATCAGGACTAGTGTTTCAAGATTTCATACATTATTCAACTGATATGAAACTCGTAAATGGGTGTTAAACATTCGCCAGTAGTGAATTAATTGAGAAAAAATTGAAAGAGAAATAACAGATTTGTTGGAAACGTTTCAATTTCCCGCGGATAATTTAAGAAAGAGACAGCTCAAGAACAATACGTGAGATAGAATTTAACAAATTATACCCAAAAACTCACTACGTCACCTCTGGTACCAAAAAAAGTAACACTCCTTCGTACAATTTTTTCTCTCCACCGCCGGAAAATTTCAGACATTATTTAACCGCAATTGACAACATCATTTTGTCACGTCGCACTCGCAAGGGCCGCGAATTTTGAAAGTCAGCAAAAGGTCTCCTTCTCCATCTCCTTCCTCCTTTTAAGGGCCGATCCGTGAAAGAGTCGCTGACGACGCTTTTCAAGGGTGGGTAATAACGAAATAGACACTTAATATACCGTCGTAACTTCGAGTAGTGTTTAATATATTCTTAGTCGTGAAAACATTTTTCGATATGAATTATGCATGGGTTCAGAAGATCTAGGGCGTACTCTCGAAACGACGTAGTTTAATGAAGTGACAATCAATGGAGGATCTGCGTAAGGCGTTAGTGTGAAGCGTATTTTATACAGCTTCAAAAGCTCGTTAGTAAAGATTATGACGCGTAATAGCATATAGACAAATAAATTCAAATTTTGTTATATCCATGGTTGATGTATGGGTGGTCTCAGAATTATTTCCAAAGCACTAATCGAAAAATACAAGTCGGTCATTTACCACTAACGTGAATCCATGTTTCAGAAAACTCCATCATTCAAAAGATTAGGGCATGAGTTCACAATGCTTAATAAAACATGTTTCAAACTTGACTAAATGACCAAATTATGTAATAAGAAAGTGATAGACAAAATTTGAATGCAATGAGAAAATCTAATAATCTCTCCAAGTTTAGAAAAGATTCACAGGTACACAGAAAAATATTAAAGGCAGAAAAGACTGAATTAGGCGTTTACGATGTCGCCAACTTAAGAGTGTAACCCTGATGGAGATCTCGAGCGAGGCGATTCTCAGGATTCCCCGAAGGCTGATATTTCGAACCTGCTGACTCTCCAGGCTCGATGAGAGCTGATCGAGATCGGCGACCCTTCGGATTTCCTGGAGCCTGATGGGGGCTTCGAGATGGATACGGACCACGCGATTCTCCGAATCCTTGGACAGAATTTCCGGTGATGTAACAGGAACCACGATGCGCTCCATTTCCTAACGCGGTCATTTAGTTTATACAATGTGTATGTTGTCACGGCTCGCAGCATGCACGTCGATAAGACAAAGAATACTAAACAATTTATAATCATGTAGCCTAATCACAAAAAATATACAAATCATATTAACTGTATGGAGTAGAGCACTATACGGGTATATGTAGTATATAGAAGTGTATTAGTACATAAATATAAGGTTTACTGCTCAGTCAAACTCTCTTCTCCATGTCGACATATAAATTTCACATATATCATCAGAGTTTGTAAAGATGCACCGCTACACCTATAGTAGGGGTTTTCCCCCTGTAGTTGAGACCTCCGAAATATACAGCACACCCAGGCGGAGTATAAGGATCCAACTAGGCAGTCCGCTTCCTACAGGACAAGGGGATATCTAGACATACAATAAAGCCCGACGACAAATGTTATGAGACGGGCATCTTTCGAGGTCTGCTCTTCCCAAAAAAGTCCAAGAAACACTAACAAAAAATAACAGCAAGCCTCAATTTGCAACATGCTCACCTTCATAACCATACACCATAACCATAACCCACCATACAAAGAGGGTACAGGCAGCCGCAACAGCCTGCCACACACTTAGTCGCGTTCCTAGACGAAGAGTTTTTAATGAAATACACGTAGTTCAGATAAATGTCACATTTAGTTATATAATAATGGGGATTTTTTATCAAACTGGGTATGCACTTTGGGATTACGAGACGATCTGTTTTTCTGTCGTGTACAGGCCAGTATTTTTTGCGTACACGTGAGAGCGTAGTTAAGGCTCCTACATTGAAACATTCCTCGTACGACTGACGAATAGTCAGTAACAGAACTAGTAACAGAATAGTATATTGATATTTTTTGGGAGTAAGTATAGAGTGCTTTTGATTGATAATTAATTCTGAATAAGCCAGCCGTGCGCCAACACAAATAATGCCGTTTCAGTAAAAAAAAATGGTTTCAACGAGCTTAATTATCTATTCAGATTAACAGCCCATGATGCTAATAAACACTGAATTTCATTCGGTAATGATTACCCTTGAACTAACTTGACCAATAAAATTTTCGCCCTCTGGAGCTCCAATGGAATAACGTCAAGGGAATTAATTCAACTTTGTTTCCTTCGATTGAATAATGCATGGTCAATGAATCACAGACAAAAACATGAAGAACCAAGCAGCATTAACCATTCTGTGCTGCTTTTATACAAGATATGATCATCGTTCAGTGAGATTAATAGTACCTGGGACTTTCAGTCAAATTACGGCTGTTTAGAGGCTACCTAAGCAAATTTAGAGATATGGGTGTTAATAAACCATTCTGCAGAGGATTTTGTTCAGCAGGATGAAACGTTCCACCAAATTGAGGAACGTTTTGGATCATTCGGGATAATTCCCCAGGATATTATATCAGCAGGATTGTTTAAAAACAAGGCGACGCCAATGATTTACGTTAGTCAACTTCTAAATTTCAGATGTTCGATTACTGACAAATGTAAATGGAAGGTGGGGTTGGATCATTCCAACCGAGATTTGACAGCTATAGACGTTGTACTGTAACTTTTCTCCAAACGATCATACAGTCCAAGAAACCCAAAGTACCGGAAATTCGGGAGGTAGAGCAAAGTATGAAAAGTTTTATTACGGGATTGCACGGAACCGTCATAAATTTGGACATGTGATCGATGGTGTCTGAAGAATTTATCCAAAGAATTCCCAGCGTTTTAGAACTTTGACGATTCACAACCACTTGTTTTAAAGTATTGCTATCACTCTTCACTAGATCATTACCAACCACTGTGTTCATGTCATCACAATCGACTGTTGAATTAATTTTTTAAACCTGTTTTCTTAAAGCATTGTTAAAGACGAATGTACGCACAGGTTTGTCCAAATATAAAACGAATGAAATGTTAGTAGATCACGAAATTTTTATTAGGGGATTTCTAGTGTTCCAGTTCCTTACTAATTTTCGCAAACAGGGACCGCATATACACACACCAGTGCGCTTACTAAACGAGGTCAGCAATCGTTGGTTAGCCGTTCGTAGTAGTGCATGTGTGTTTCGTTCTTCCACGCCCATAAGTGTCTCAGAGAATCTTCTAAGTATCATTGCGACAGCCGAGACTGGGTATTTTCGTGTATTTACATCCATTTCATGTCAGCCACTGGTCTCACTGGTCCCCAGTCTCACTAGTCAAAACTCTCACTCGACTTCTACTATTTGAGACTCTCAATCGTTCAGTCACATGCACACATTTTCTTTACACATGCACATTTACATTCGCATAATTCCATCTTCATGTACATGTTTATGTGATTTATATTTTTATAATCATTTGTTGATACAATTTGTACGTTGTTGACTGTGCTTCAATCCGGACTTAAAAGCAATCATTTCATATGAGTGTTTTTATGCCGCTTGGCTTTGCCCTCCACTTTTTTTTGGACTGAATATACTAAGCGATTTTGTTCCAAGTGGACGAGTGTTTTATTTATACCCTAATTACACAAAGAAACAAAACCATTCTCACTTAAATTCGACAAAACACATACTAATGTGGAGTGTCCAATTTCAATGTAGTGATTAAAACTAAAATTCGAACTTCATTCTGGATATTGCCGTCAACTTAAATTTTTTTGGAAGATCGTACTCTTTTTATTTGCATTTTTTACGTACATCTTGTTTTTATAATTGAAACGAATTTTTCCGTTGGATTCTGAAAGTAAAGTTTCTATATTGTAAAAGTTTACTTTCAAAAACTCCCACTCGCTGCGCGGTTTTATTTCTATATCCTCTGGATCAACATAATTCTTCAAAACTTCGAAATCTTGTTATTGTGTACATCTTCGTATTTCCGAAACGTCCGCCGCGCCGTTTGTCGCGTTCCGGAGTTTGAAACGTTAACGATAAATTATTTTAATTCGTCCTAAGTTCCCGGCGATTGTTATCCCGTGAAAATACGAAATCCCATTTGGTCCTCGGAATGTCTCCACCCCTATTGTTAATGACGATTTTATTGCGTTTGATCATACCACTGCAAATAAAAGCGTCCTCGGTAAATAGCTTGATAATGCCCGAACACACACACAATTGACGTCGAATGCCGACAGACACAATAATTTTAGACAATTCTTTGTTGTTCCCTCTCAACTTTTTTCTCGCTCAAGAAAGCCGCCTCGAAAGCCCCTAACTGACCTACTTTCTCTCTCCTTCTCTCTTCTCCTCGTAGCAGGCGGCAAACAAATCTTATATTTTCAATCACACTTTCAATTTTATTCAGGCTTCTAAAGTTCTTTTGAACGTAAAAAGGGTCAAAGAAAATCCGAGGCTTGTGCACTGTCTTCTACAAAAGGAGCGCTATTTACTAGGCCTATCCGTTTGAATAACACGATCGCAGTAAGGTCCATTACTAATAACTAGTAAGATTTGCGTCAATTTTACTTGCATGAGAATAAGTATGATATGCAATTAGTGTCGCGCGATATATTGATGCAAAACAGAATTTAAACGAGAATAGGAATTATCCCTTGCAATAACATATTCTTCGAAATATCTACTACATATCCAAGAGAAGTATTATAACTAATCACCAAAAATTCAAAATGCTTGCAAATGTCCTTAAAGGTGTATTGATAGGTTAGCTTTGAACAAGTCATGTTCCTTACCATGACATGTTATTAATTGTCTAGTGAAAAATACAGAGACACGATCTTTTATATATACAGATGAAGACTGACATTGCTAATAGTTTCAGTTAACAAAGGCCACATCACAAGGAAGAAGGAGAAGGAACATCTTTTATGTCATGTTTGTAAACTGTTAGGTACCTTCTAAGAATAATACTAGCCATTGAAATCGCCATGACGCACCGTTTTCGAAAATTTTTTTATTAAGATACCAAAGTTCAACACATGTTGGAAAATTAACAAAATTTGAAATTGTTTCAAAGAAATCTTCCAAGGGATTTAGACAGAATTCCTAAAATCGAAATATGACAAGAATAACCTACCAAACTAAAACAATCAAATAAATCAGCCTTCATTGCTTTCCATGTTAACGAAAAGAATGTTGGGATGTTGTGGTATGATACAATTTCGATTGAAATTGAAATTTAATGCAACCGATTAGCTGCCAAACTAAAAATATTTGAAATTCTCAGTAAAAAGAAATAGCAATAAAATCCTGTTTACAGCAGATATTCAAAATATCCCCTTATTGGTATTTACAATGCCCAGGGCGGTGATAAAATTTTTCACCAACATTTTGAAGGGCAGCGGGGAAACATTTTCTATGCAATTTATACTTGCCCGCCTCAATTGTTCCACATTTTTAACAGAGTGGTCACTAATTTTTATTTTTCGCATATCTCCACAAAAAAAATCGTTGTGCTCTAAATCTGAAGAGCTCAGGGATCAAACAACAGTACCATTTCTAGGAATCAATTTTTTGTGAAATGTCTCTTTGAAAAAGTATATAACGAGACGGAAGCAGTATCCTGGGCACCCGTCTGGCATTGCACTACAATTTAAATTTTATCGACATTTAATCGTCTAGCAGAAGCCAAATGTGACATCGTAAAAGTTGCAAATATTTTTGAGCAATCAAATTTCCATCAATAAAATTATGATTCAAGGATGTTATTGCCTGAAATATCTGTCCAAACATTAACCTTTTGTATTTGCTGAGTGTTTCGGACGTAAGGTAGACGTTTATATTTCCGAGACCAATAGCAAACAATTTGGGAGTGGTGATACCCTGAAGCAAAAAAGCTGGCTTCATCAGTAAATAAGATGGTTGAACTGATATTTTTAATCATTAATGAAATTAATGAAAATTTAATAATTTCATGAAAACGTCCAGAGGTTTCGTAGAATCGGCGGAACCATCAGCTTCGCTAACCAACAGGAATCAGAAAATTCGGCAGGTTCGAAAATATGATATACCTCTAGGAAGAATCGTAAACGAATGCATTCCCTCAGAGTTGGCGATATCGTAAAAAAGTAATTCATTACATAATATTTTTCAACGAACCTGGAAATCCATTGAAAATTTGGGTAGAAAATGGGTTTCTTTTTTTCTTTTTTATCATTTACTATTAATTGCAGTTCAATTGCAAATCCCTTTTTCTAATTTCACATAATGTTTTTGATTCTCTTTCCTAAGTTTATTGAAGTGTAGAAAATTTTAACACTCGATTTTGTGATCGAGTTTCCTGTGATAATAGTGTCACGGCTACGTGAAGTAGGGGGTTGGTAGCCACAGGAGGTAGAGCTTGCTGCCAATAAAAAGAAATAATCGAAGAGCAAAAAGAAGAAAACGTTTTATTCTCGCTTGGGTCGAAAGACCTATAGGTCGGGGCACTAAAAAAGATACAAATTTAAAAAAAGAGAAAAGTGATTTTCGGGCACACCGAATCCTAAGGGCTGGAACGTGAGAGGCGGGGGTGGCGACTTAGATAATAGAGGGCTGTTGTCTGGACTTTCGGATTTCCACGGCGCGAGGCGGGTCAGAGAGCATCTTCGGGACGGTAGGTTTTTCTCGGTCTTTTCGCCGGCGGAGTATCTTCTCAGACCGGCTACTCTGTCTGTCCCAACCGGCTGGCCAGAGTCCGGCCGACCGCCTGTCGTTCTCTCTCGCTTTTCCTTTTTCTATTTATATTTGTATTTCTTTTGTGTTCTCCGGGCGTGTTGATATAAGGCGTCTCATTTGTCAAAATACCATATTTGGCACCTTGATAGTCAGCGCGTTTATAAAAGTTTTCAGGACTTTACCTTGGCCTGAGCCGTGATCCCGTTCCTTGTTTTGTCGAGAGTTGTGAAAATCTTGTTGTGATGACAATGGATTTTAACATTCTGTCTGTAAACTTCATATTGTCAAATTTTCTACTACTGTATAATATATCTTTACAAAATTTTAACCGCATTAGGGTATTTGGTAACCGATGTATCTTCACAAGAGGAAGGAATGGTATACTATTTATCAGTACCTTGGCCTAGTGACATGTGTCGATTATTTAAGAGCGCATATTTAAGGGCATTGTCCAATTGGGGCATAGCAATCAACCTCATTCTACTTGTGTCAGCTTCATAGTTCATAGTTTGTTAAAATTAAGGCCGTGTTGCTTTTGCGAGTTTTGAAAATAACGTAAATATTGTACTAGTGTATTTTTAACGCTGTTAGCCAAACGAAATATCAGTCCTTAATGATTATTTAAGTTTAGATTTATAGCTTCACTGAACACTTGGTTAATACATTTGATGAAATTAATGCGGCTTGCTTGATATTAATTAAGAAATGATCTAATAAATGTCTTATGTATATATGAAACTGTACTGCGACTTTTCTATCAAGTAATTTTGAACTGAAATTTATACATCTTAGGCTATATAGTTATAGCGTTGATAACTATTAAATTAGTTAAATTTATACATTATTACTGATGCGGGCGATGCAAGTACGTATTGTGAATTTTAAATTATTGCGACTATTATCCCATTTTCCATAGAAAGGCAGTTTTACGTCAAAAGTCGCAAGAAAAAAAGATAATATACTTTTAAATGAACAGCTGCCGTTAAAATACTTTTGAGGCAACAGCATTATTGCATTAGCGAACACAATAAATAGTTACTGCTAGTTGAAAATTAAATCCCGAAGTTGGGTGAAAAGGGTGGAGTAGATGTATTGGTTGCATTTGAAACCAGGAACAATACCTATTTTCTGATCAAATATTTTCCCACCGTTTGCGATTTCTATTACGCCTTCCTCTTGAACATATGTCCTCTTGCTGTTCCACGTCCCCGAACTTCTCATCCTTTCTTCTTTCCGGCAAGGAAAAAATATTAATGTCGATTTCCTGCGGGAAACGTGATAGGAGGACAGAACAAAAAGGAAATGGAAATGGGACACCATTCGAACTCTATCCGATAGGAGGCGATCGACTACGCAGGGGCGGCCTCAATAGGGAAAATATGAAATATCGGTTAAGTTCAGCAATTTCTTTGGATTATTAAACGGGGCGGAACGGGCGAACTCTACCCTAACGATTGTAATTAATGATCGCCGGATTGTTAATGATAGTGTTAGTTTTGTAGTTTAACCATTTGTCCTCTCGCGTGTCACACGTGCTGCGGGGCGATTAAAGTTTAATTTCTCGATTAGAGTAAGTTTAACGAGCGGTCTTAATGGCGTTTAAAAACGAATTTCGACCTGGAAATTTGAAAAAAAAATGGAGTACTGAAAGTTGGAGGAAGTCGTTGAAAATAGTAAAGTAGCGAGGCTTCACGTGGAGAAAATATATACTTCTGAACCGAAGAAGATGATGCAAGTGATCCTTAAATAAACAGATAACTAGAGAAAAGTAGATGTGAAAAGTACAAATTTTGCATAACTGGCATATTTGATGTGAGCTTAATTTATTTCAACCTGCCAACTTTTCAATCAAAATTATAAACCAACATGAAATGCATCTAATATTTCTAGTAATATTACAGTTTGAGTAAAATGCTGTGAAATCACTAATCACTTTTATTTTTACTTACAAAGGTATTGAGATAGTTTTCAATAATTCCTTAATAGCCATAACAACCCTATTCGTAAACGTATTGGACGAGGATTGGACTAATTAGGGTAGTGTTAATAAATATCTTGCAACCTGCAGCTTGCTTTTAGGGCAGAGAAAGGCTTAGTATGCTACTACAATTGGAATAATAACATTGGCATTTTTTGGGCTAGTCTAGTTGTAATTTCGATCTTGAATAGCTCATATCGAGTTTTGTTCCGTATGGATTAATACTTACACAAAAAGACTTTGGGTGTTATGAGGAAGTTCGCCACTTTCTTTTGCGCTAAAATAGTAAGTAAAATCATGTATAAATATATTGTGACTGTACTATTAGTGCTGCCAATTTAATGGTTTTCGTGGGAGAATCATGAACAGAAGCGGTACGAGTTTCGTAGATTCAGTATAAATTGCAAATAATAACCAAATCAGGTAACCCAAATTAATTGTCGGTTTGTTCAACGATAAAAATTGTTTTGTTAATTGGTTCAAAGGACTCGAAACTAAGAGCTGTCAATTATTAAACCATTGCGATACAATTATTATGAGCATTTCAAAGGACGGCCGATGTAACATTAATTTGGATAGTCAACCAGTCAATAATATTTTCTACATAAATACCGTGGAATAAATCATAACAGACATCATTTGTTGTTTGGGATTTTTGCATCGAAAATGCCAGAAAATCCGTAGCACTATACAATTGTCACAACATGTCCCCTATAGCTCATAAAATGCTGAACCATGGAAACGAAACTATCAACATCAGTACTTATTAGCATGTTGTATAAGGAAGTACCAACAAGTTTGGTTCCTGATTTCATGGAAATTCATCGCAAAAGCTGTCACCAAAATAGGTAATTGATGTTGTTCTTCGATGGCATTGGGCAAAATGTGACCTCAATGCTTATCTTGCACATAACAAAAGTGTAAGAAACCTAGTTGCAATCAACACAACCATTATATTATCAAGAGTAATTGATGGTATTTTCGTGTCATAAGAATACTAAAGTAATCCGGTTACTCCCTAATTATTTAAAAATCTGATTAGGTGTAACGAAAGATTTCTTACATCTTTGCGATGATTACTGCAATCGAGAATCAGAATTCTTTACGCTACTTTGGTCTTTTATTTTCTCTAGATGCTGTTGAATATTTTAGAATAAGTGCCGTACTGCAGCAGATGATTGAATATGAAAAATGAGTCAGATACGTGCCCTTATTTCTCATCCTTCGACTGAGAAAATTATACGGCACTGAATTTGACATTTGTTTCTGATGCTAAGAAGTTTTATGAAACAAGTGCCGTACTGTTTCAAACGACCGAAAATTCTGTATTAAATCTTTTCGAAATCATTATTTATTTTTTGCTTCCGGGGCTGCTATTTTCGTACGGCAGTTCTTTTTTAATAATTTATGTAGCATAACCTGTGTAAATATGCTAGTGCCGTACCAAACAGTTTGCTCTAAAGTGCTGCGTATGGAAGGTGTTTTCCATGGAACGCTGTCAGCTGGACTAAGGAAAAGTGAGAGCATTTGGTTCAAAAGTGATTCAATCATGTCGTTCGATATAGACTCAGATGACCCCTTTTTTTTAATGTTGGGATCCCGGGCTTAAGGCACAAGAGTAAAATGTGTTATTATGAAAATTAACTCAAAATCAATTTTTTTGCGAATTGCGATTCGTTTAAAAAGTTATAGGAATAAAGTTCATTTAAATCGTTTCGTTAAACAATTTAAGGAATTATCAAAGCTCGCTTCAAAATTATTTATAGAACATTTAATATTTTAATATCAAACAGTGATTCAATTAAGGGGCCCTCAGATAATTTAATTTGTCTCCACTTCAATTAGAGTAATCTTAACTGTATACCACTTTTACACTATAACAACTGTATAAACTTTTTCATGTAATGCTGCATATAATGCTTTTAATGAACAAATAAATCAAGTCACGAATATTTTCTTACATTGCTTAATAATCATTCATAAGGACTATTGTGAAATAACGCCCAACGGAATTGTAGCAATATATGCATGCAGAATAGGAGTATACGTGCAAATTAAGTTGTATTTCTGCTAACCTACATTAAGTTTACTGACGCATACTTACGACAATAAACGTATTACCAAATTAGAGGTTCCATAAGGAAAATTAATAAACTAAAATTAGGACAATAATGTTACTAATCAATTCTTTTGTTTAATAAATGCCGAAATTATTTAAATAAATCAATAGGCCCAATATGCTCAATGCACAAAATATGCTACAACCATTTTGACCTCCACAAGCTACGGTTATATTACGCCAAACATCTCTTCTTTTTGTTCCAGCAAATCTTGCGTTGTGTTACTCTTCCAATTTTTCAGTCCAACCCTTAAAAGTGATTACGCTCAGCAATAAACCGAGCACCGATTATGTTGTCAATATTACCATAATTCTTATGTGGCTACATCTGAAAATAGTAAGTCCATATTCCATAGTCCAGTTCGATAAAGACTTATTAGTTCCTTCCATCAGGAAACGTGCTACAATGCTTCGTGACTTAAGTAGTAAATTTATTCGATTACTTACCGAGTATCCGTTCGGAATTGCAACCTGAGGGATGACGCCTCTGCAGAAAGAAAAATTAATACGCCCAGGTGTAGAAATTTGAGTTAATTATCTTTGCGACATAATTAAGCTCGCTCGCCTCGTCAAAACTTTTATTGTTACTCAAACAAATTGGAAAGCCTCCATGAATACTAAACGCCGAGCGAAACTTCACAATCAGCTCCTCTCTGACACTGACAGCGAAGCTCAAGCATGAATTTGTAATGGAATGTAAATTCTCTTCGTTCCTCTCCCTCCTCCGCCCTTCATATATTTCACTGATTCTTTTCTAATTTATCACGGACAAGTTGACAGTCGTCAGATAATTCTTCAGGCGATAAGCAACAAAATTGTTTTTTCGGGGGAGCTCGCCCTTTCCCTTTTTTCGGCTCTAGGTAGGGAATTAATCGGGATTCTCCCCGAAAGCATGTCAGTTACAGATACATATATTTGCATGGGTAGATATTATTAAAAATGGAAAGCAGGTAAAAACAATGCCCTTTTCGAAAATCCTTGGATTTATAAAAATTTCCGTTTGAGAAATTATAAGAGAAATGTTAGTTACTCCGTTTTTATGTTCGGAGCGGATTGAATACTGAGCCGATTGTGGTTAATTCCATTCGTTTCAAAGTTCTTTGAGGGGATTAACTTCATTTGATAAAATACCGATTACTAACAAAACGCATGGTGGTCGTCAGTATGAATAACGAACCCGAAAAAAAATTCAAACACGCTTTAAAATAAAAATCTTTCAGATAACTAAATTCATTTTGTCGTAGAACGTTCTGTTACGTTACTGATTTGACTGTAATTGGCACTGGTTGCCAACACCTGAATTGATGTAAAGATAAACTAGTAAGCGGTGACTTAACTATTTTATTTACATCTATTTACACTATAAATATAGGAAGAGGCCACAATTCCTCGTTCCTAAATTGAAAAATGTTCATGAGTGTTCGACACCGTCTTCGAAGTGAGTGTCCCTTTTTGTGTCAGTCTCCAGGATTCTGATGATATGAGTGGGGGTGGTCACCGATTTCCTTCACGGTAATTGGTCAGGTTATCCACCCTTCTCACATTGTCATTTTAATCGGGTGGAAAAACCCGCGGTACCTGCGTCAACCTTCGGGTAGATTCCTGGAGACCAACACTTATCGGGTTTGTCCCGCCGTCGTCGTTAAATTTACAGTATAGTTAAAGGAAGATTATAAAAGTGAATGTTATTTGATTACCTTAGCTAAGATTCAAAGAATATTTTTACAACAGCACAACACAGAAAGAGAGTAACAAAAGTAATAGCAAGGTAACGATTATACACAGTTGGGAAGGTTATTTACAAAATATTTACAATACACTGAACACGTTCTGAAAAAGAAGGTTCGATTAGGCCATTGTAGTAACGGGTAGAGTCACTGAAGAATTGTGAGTTGTTAAGGTAGCATTATGTTTTGTTAAAACTATTAAAGGATCAAATGTGATAGAGATTTTGGAGAATAAAAATAAATCGCGATCTTAGCAAGAATTTCTGTTTGAACGAAAAAAAAAAATTGATCATTTTATGGTATAGACCTATTCCGGTTAACATCTACCATACCTCCTCCGGAGGTCGAATATATCGACCTCGAATAATAAATCTATAATAAAATAATAATCGAATAATAATAGTCGAATAATAAAATCTATAATAAATAAAATAAATAAATAAAACCTAAAACAATTGTAAAGATAGAGATTTTCATCAATTACCACATAGTATACTTCCAATATTTTACAAATGCAACGGAGAAAAAATGGCTCTCGAGGTGCAAAAGTAGGCAAAGGAATGGGGTTACTGTTTCAGGTGATGAACTTATCCAAAAATATTAATTTTTTGCCTCATTTGACAAAAAAATACTTTACTATAAAGAAGGCAACCTTTGCATCTAGATATTTTAAACAGATATTTTCACCATTCCTTGAGTTAGTTTCTTCTGGTATGTTTTACACAAATCGAAACAATACATAGATTAAGTGGACGTCTGCTGCTACCATTAAATGGAGAAATTATTATATATTTCGAAATTTTGACAGCTGCGCGTGTACGGTAGAGTTCCGAAAACGAATGTTTTGTGTCCGTATATTTTAGTGGGATTAAAAGAGGGAATACGTAACGGACGAGTAAGTGGGGACGGCGCGGAGACGCGAGTCCGGTCAAGAGAAAAAACAGTGTCGATGCGAATCGTCGAGTGTGTGTTTGCGTGTGTATAACGGTGAGTACCGACTGATATTGATTTGACGAATGGCACACAGCAATCCAACTTACATCAACTCTACATACTCTGATCTGAACAACGACCTCATATACGGCTACACCATATAACGCTCACACTTACGAATTCTGGTCTAAGCAACGATATTATACATTGACAAGACGACCCAACGATACAGGTCCTATCCAATAGACCCACGGTCTTATCCAGCGATACAGGTCCTATTCAATGGACCCACGGTCATACCCAACGATACAGGTCCCATACAACGGACGCACGGTCTTAATGACCCAATGACTGTTTACTGACTTATCAAGTACGACCTAACATACAGTTCGTCACTCAAGGGTTGCTCAATGGCCCTATACTAACCGAGAGTAATAATTAATCGATACATACACCTTTCACACTTTTACACTTTCATACACAGGGAGAAGCTCATGTATTTTACTTTGATAGTTTTTGTTTAATTTGTGTAATTTAAGGTTATTTGTAATTAACACATTTCATGAAACAGGGGGTTTTTTCCTGGTTGGTCCCTGTACTGGCCAGGTTTTCCTCCTGGGGCCAATAAAGTCATGTATGAGCCCCAAAACGGTAGTTTTATTAATTCCCTTTTTATTTATTCCTTTATAATATTACAGTAAACGTTAAAAACACGGGATCTTGGCACATTGACGAGGTTACGACGAAACAGCGCGGTTTCGCAAAAGTGTCATGCCATTTTATACTCCATAGTTTGGTGAATTCCTGTCCAAGGACTTTGCTAATAAATTGTGATTCCCCCAGTATCCATTACTGACATTTCCAGTATTAGTGGATTAAACATATATTTAAGGAAAATTATAAATAACTCATGAATATGAAGGCCCAGGGAGCTGATACAGTTGTAGTGAAGTATTGAAGGCAATGGGAGAGGTTGGTGTCAACATCACGTAAACATTCTGCAAAGAAATCCGGCAAACCGGCAAATGGACGAATGAGTGGTGCAAATCCATCTTTGTTTCAATTTGCAAGAAGCGGTCGTTATTAAAGTGCGGTAAAGCAATAGCGTTAATCCCGCCTGCCAGTGAAATTTTTCTAACCATTCTTAACGAGCACCTAAAATTATTCCTCTTATCACAAATATCGGATGAACAAACAGGGTTCGTGCCAGGAAAAAGATTAGAGAGCAAGTTTTAATGTCCGACGACTAACTGAAAAAGCAAGAAAATTTAATATAGAGATGTACATGTGCTTCGTTGACTACTCAAAAACTTTCGATATTGTTGGATAGGGGCAGCTATGGATTATTCTTCTCGAAATAGGAACTCCCCCCCCCCCACATAATCCACCTAATAAAACGACTGTATGAAAACAACACTGCTCAAGTGAGAGTAAAGAGTATGTACTTAAGTAGTTACTCAATTAAAGCGGGAGTAAGACAACGATCATCACTCTCACTCTAACACCATTGCTATTTAACATATATGGCGAATATACTCGTATTATACGTAAAGTACTTGAAGATGCGATGGCAGAGTGACGGTGGGAGGAGGGAAAATAAATAATATCAGATAGGCTGATGATACTTTGATCATCGCAGGTAAAAGGAAGAAATGGAGGACAGGATGGATAGACTAAGCTGTAACAGCAGAAATTACAGTCTCGAATTTAATAAACGTAAAACAAAAATAATGATCGGAAGTCCGAAGTGGTGAACACATTTAATTACCTTGGCTTTATGATTGACCATTCGGGAGGTTGCGAGGCATAAATAAGGAGGAAGCTTGAAATAGAAAGAAATGCAACAACTAAATTAACAAAAGTATGAAAGTCTTGTGCAATTACACGAAACACTAAGCTGCAAATGGCACACTCGATCATATTAATATGATAAATATTATAAAAATTTAGACAAGAAAAGAATAGCTTTCGAGATGGAGGTATTATTGACTAATCTTGCAAAAACCCTGGACGGCCTATAGGACGAACGTGTGCATACTGGAGGAAATACATGTTAAACCCCAATAATTCAATAATTTATTCAGTCTGTCTTAAGGTACTTTGAACATATTTCTACACAGACAGATTAGATGGAAATGCTAATCGTTGAAGGAAAAGTTGAGGGGAGACGACCACGTAGGCGTTCACCTAGGCGATGAATGGATCAAATTGAAGATATGGTTGGAAATAGCTTACCAGATTCAGCCCACCTGACACAAAATAGAAATGCCTGGAAAGAGATGATTAAGAGAATCGACACATGATGCCACCAAGCTCTTTCGAGAGCATAGGACTGAGGACGAGGATAATAAATATGAACCAACCCGAAACAACTATTCCTACGGCTAATACCCCTAAATGTTTCGGTACTCCTTTTTCCCTTCAGCGTTATACCGAGTGCCATGATCCTGAAAGTTTCTCCCTGGACTTCCGGAGACAGATAATTCCCTTTTTAGTTGACTTTCCAGGGTTCGCTTGCAACAACAATGTAAAAAATCTTTTTTTCTAATGATATTTTGTCCTTAAGTTTATGGAAAAGGACGATAAATTATATAGGCAGACCTACACGGAAAATTTCAAAGTTAAATTGATTTACTTTTTCCCTCACTTTTAACCATCATTTATGTAGCATACTCTCAACACTTTGGGAAGCATATACTGAAAAGTATACTTGAGTTCGATGACGACATCTTTTAGGATCTAGGATAGGTCTTTTAGGATGGCTCTTTTAGGATATGAAGGTTACTTAAGTACACAAATTAACTCATTGGAAATGTCAATAGCATCTCTAGAAAGCAGAAATGCTTCTCCAGTTGAAAAATTCTATATTTTAAATAGTGTTACCTCAAAATTTATGAGTAAACCTGGTATAGAAGGGGTATTCTCCAAATGAAACTCTGAAAAAAATTTCCGGCTACTAGGAGTGCAAAAATGAAGAGATCAATCAAGCTGTATTGTCTGGTGACATGAACAATTTGCAGATTTAAAATAAGTACTCTTGTAGCAATTTGTCATTTGGTCCCTGGACTTTTGTAGATGCTTCCAAAGCACTGCGTTTGGTAATTTAGAAATAACCAGATAACTTGGTGGTTAATGTTAATAGTATATAGTGAAGTATAATTAATATTAGTAGATAGACAAAGTGCGTTTGGGAATAAAATTCTGAACATAACCTCACTTTTGCAAACGCCGGTCGCGAAGCCCGGGATGGGGGCGCAGCCCGGGAGGGGGGAGTAGCCCTAGGTGTAGGGCCCCCCGAGGTAGACCTCTGGCCGGGGCTCCTCCCCTAGATGTAGGGCCCCCCGAGGTAGACCTCTGGCGGGGCTCCTCTGGTTCCGCGGACTTGGCGCCAAAATTTGACATTTGACACGGAACACAAAATTCCATGGAACATAGAAGTCGGTCACGAAGCCCGGGAGGGGGCCGAAGTTTTGGCGCCAAGTCCGCGGAACCAGAGGAGCCCCGCCAGAGGTCTACCTCGGGGCGCCCTACATCTAGGGGAGGAGCCCCGGCCAGAGGTCTACCTCGGGGGGCCCTACACCTAGGGCTACCCCCTTCCCGGGCTTCGGCCCCCTCCCGGGCTTCGTGACCGACTTCTATGTTCCATGGAATTTTGTGTTCCGTGTCAAATGTCAAATTTTGGCGCCAAGTCCGCGGAACCAGAGGAGCCCCACCAGAGGTCTACCTCGGGGGGCCCTACATCTAGGGGAGGAGCCCCGGCCAGAGGTCTACCTCGGGGGGCCCTACACCTATGGCTACTCCCCCCTCCCGGGCTGCGCCCCCATCCCGGGCTTCGCGACCGGCGTTTGCAAAAGTGAGGTTATGTTCAGAATTTTATTCCCAAACGCACTTTGTCTATCTACTAATATTATTGACTGTTTATATTAATATACTTTGGTCCTAACCTTGCTATCGTAATCAGTAATTAATCCTAATCAAATAATATGCGAATAGTTGGCCACCGACCGGCCAACTATATACGACAGAATTTGAACAAATAGTTAAAGTGTGGGTTAACGTACAGCATTTATAAAATTCATAAAACTTATAGCGAATTTTCACCTAAATGCAGATTATAACATTTCTTAACATGTGTAATTGCCTAAATTATTCTTTCAAAAACTTACATATATTATCCATAAGGTACCGACGAATGGATTCCAGTAATGGACACTTAATTGTTTTAGTTTTACGTTTGGCGCTTTCTACCTTAAAACAATTGAAAAAAAAATTGTTCGTCTCCCAGAATATCTCGGAAAATATTGTACTCAATATTCTGAAAAGTGTTAGAGCAGACGTTACAGAAATAAGGGAGGGCCACGAGTACTATATCTTAAAAATCATGGTAGTTTGGGAAAAACGTTTTCAATGAAATTTATTAGATTTGAATGGATTAAGCCTGGAGAATAATAAACAAGTTAAAAAATAACTCTAACGAAATAAATATTAAACCTCATGAGGGCAAGTATGAAATGACTATTACAGCGATATATTATGGAGATGATACATTGTGCAATTGGTAGACACCAAACAAACTAGTGAAGAAATAGTAAATAATAAAATAGAAGATATTACTTTAAGAAGTCAAGAAAGAGTTACAAAAAATGAAAACTAATAAATCACTGACACCAGGTGACCTGCCTATCGAGATTCTAAAACATGCCACGACTAAAACACTCGAAATAATACGCAAAATCTTTATCAAATGTCTAATGGTAGAAAGTCTATCAATCGACTTGAACGTTTTTAATAAAATTTTATTTATAAGATGGGAGATAAAAGGTTTTTGATAACTATAGACCTATAAGCATAACTTCATCAATCGGATGATTATATGGAAAAATTCTGAAGACTAGACTAGAAGAGGAGATCAACGAAGTTGAAGAACAGAATGGCTTTAAATAGGAAAATTTTGTGTATACAATATATTCACCTTGAAACATCTAACAGAAGAATATCAGACAATATGAAGGGGAGAAATAGTAAAGTGCATCTAAATGTAATATAAAATATTTACTGCACCAATTGGAACATTTTACGCTTTTTACGCCACCAAAAGGCGTGAAACAGGAATGCTGACTCTTCTCCACTCTATTAAAAGTTTACCTGGGAACAATCTGAAATAATGGGCTAAAAAGTACAGTCCGATGAAAATCTTTTACTTTTGCTTTTCAAACCTGGTTAAAATTTTTCAATAAACTTTATTACTTATACTAATTAGTATTTTTATATAAATCTTGTTCATGACAAACAAATTGATACCTGATTATTTCCTTTTAGGTTTTAGGCCGTAGAGAACATTTTCCCATGTAAAATCTTTTTACAAAGGATAAACATCAACACCAAAAAGATCCAGCAATATAAAAGATTTTAACACAGTATTATTGTTAAGGTTTCTATTGTATCAGTAACATTGCCGCGATCAATAAGTAAATAAATTTCACGTACAATAAATAATTTTTAAATAAATAAATTTCAATAAACCTCAAATTATTTTCTGGACACATTCTACAACATTATCTGTAACTTATGCTTGCATTATTATACACATTATTAACAAATACTTGGCACTGAAAACAGTCAAATTTTGGATACCTCTGTACTTCGAATTTTTTTTCGATTTTTCGTTTATCATTTGGGCCGTTTAACAAACAAGAAGAAATAGCGCAAATGGCACTACATTTCTATAACTGCGAACATCGAAATTATTAAATATTTAAACAGAAAGTACAAAGTTAATGAAAACATGCATAGCACGTATAAAATTATTAATTTATGTGAGGCTTTGATATGAACCAACCGAATAATAAATCGGACATTTCCAGGTTTTAGTTCAAATCCAAAATGTTGGTATGGTATGTATTTATTCCGCTGTATCAATCGCAATGTGACCTACGGAAAAGGTTATTACAACCTCTGAAAATTAGGAAAGTTTAGATGTTCAAAAAAATAATTCAATATTATTAGACCTACTCATTACTTATTAAAGTGACAAAGCGAAGATTATGTCGACGTTTGGAAATTTAATTATTGAAATACGGAATATTTGTGCGTTTTTCGCGTTGAAACTGAGATAGCCGTTGGGCAAAATTTTTACCATTCTGGCATTGCATTTGATGGATTTCCATTACGTGACAACCTCACACAATTTTAATTTATTTTTCCTAACTCTTCCAGACTGGAATTCAGTTAACTCTATCGAAATCCCCATAATCTACATACATACTGAAATATTCTCCGGGAATATTTCGCTCAGCATTTTGCATATTATCCACGAAGAGGTGAATTTGTTTTCAATTTTAAGTTCCCCTTCTTCCTCTCTCTCTATTTCTGGCTCGCTCTGTCTTTTGCTTTGTCGACAATTTATTCGAAAACTCCGGAATTTGCATTATTGAGTCCGCGGAAACTATGCATTCGGAAAAGAAACTATTCGTCCTCATTTGAATAGAGCCGAGCACCTGTTCGTCCCTTATTGGAAGGCGCAGGGGTCGACGGTAAACGGATTATTGACGTTTGGAGTTTTAAGAACGTACCTATTTAGACTCTAGCGAATCGTTTGTATAATTCATGAAAAAGTAGTCTATTCACCTGATTTGTTGCTCTGGTGAAACCAGGGATAGTGATACTAACTTTATCGAAAATGGGAAATTCTTCGTTCGTTGCATTTTTATTACATCATCGTTGCATAATTATCTAAAAAGTTGCAAAGTTTATTTTCACCCTGCGGGCAACTATAGAGACTATATTGATATAATCCAGCATGAGGCTTATGAATGAATACTATTATTCGCATGCGATTCTGGATGGTTTATTCTGAAGAGACTGCGATTCTGGGATGACAGAGAAACTCTGTTATAGAGTTAGTAAAATTGAGAATTTTCGTCGTTTGATTGGACTTTAAAACCCGACTAAAAATAACTAACTTAAAACATTAGTAACAAAGAATTTTTTTCCAGGTGTCTATTTGGCATTTTCATAATATATTCCAAGTCGTGTTACGTCGACATCAGAACAACCTCAAATCTGATAAATATAAATTAACGCTATTCTACTACTTAATTTAAGTGCAGTCATTTTTCCTACCCGAACGTTGAAAAAAAGAAGCAAATAAAATATCATCTTCTATAGTTAGGCAATTTCATCTTTCAAGACGCAAACAGAAAAATTCACGATGTATATATGTAGACAGCCCCTTGAAAGTACACTAATATTATTTTAAATTTTATCTGTTTTATTCAAGGGGAGAAGACAAAACCTAAAATAGATTATGGAAATACTAAATTAAAACTGTTTGAAAATTTCATCATCGATAGCATTGTTGACTACCCATCTAGTTTTGGAGAAACAACTTAGCCCAATCAATAGGGTATAAGGGTGAATGGTAAAAGACTGAAACAATCTTCCGAGTGATATTTAGAGAAATTTTTTGCGGCGCATGTGAAATCCAGTCTTTCCATTAGAGTTAATTGGAAAGTAATTTTATATTGTGACCAAATTATCAAATCATAAAGAATGTACCACATTCACAAATGGCCTCGCTGATTCGATAAGATTCCCTACATAAGTCTCTATAAAATATAGAAGGGTTTTTTATTAAGAAGGTCAATGATCCGATACAAAGGGCATATATATTGGCCCATTTTTTGTGGAATATAATTGTGGAATAGATGGAATATAATTGTGAAATAGAGTTCCGCAAAAGTACCTGAAACATCGCAAGAGAGGGATTAGCCAGGATTATCCGTTATCGGGTGTTTAAGCGGGCGTACCGTTATTATTAGAGTACTTTCGTACCAATTTTCGTGTTAATAGTTATTTTGGTTAACCTTTACCCTATTGAACATTAAATTTCGAAGAAAGCTCTATATTACTAGAAAGTACATTAAATAACTAGGTCGAGAACATCAATCGTAATTTTAGGAAATGATCCATTCCCAAGTAATGGCAATTCGAAAATGCGATTTTACAAGGGGTTGACACGGTGAAAATTAAAAACTCACCAAAAAATCACTAATGATCAATAATAAACCGTAGATAACGATATGAGTTTTCAATTTTCGCCGTTCTTTTTACTTTTTGAGAAAAAAATTATTTTCCAACTAACCTCACTTTTCTACGAACCGCTATTTCGATGCGCGATTTTACAAGGGGTTTACACGGTGAAAATTAAAAACTCACCAAAAAATCACTAATGATCAATAATAAACCGTAGATAACGATATGCGTTTTCAATTTTCGCCGTTCCTTTTACCTTTTGAGAAAAAAATTATTTTCCAACTAACCTCACTTTTCTACGAACCGCTATTTCGTCGACCTCTAGTCAAAAAGGCAAGTATGAGGGAACCCAAATTTCACTTTCTGCTACATCCGCGGGATATCTTTTCACGTGCCGCACTAATTTTCAAACGATATTTCACAATAACACATTAATTAACAAATTTCTATCGACATGACCATTTTAACCCCAAAGTCAGAACCAATCACAAAGACTTGACAGTTGAATGGTTGTGGTTAATCGACCAAACGTAACGCATTGCAACTTACTGCTTTATGCAACATTAGGTAGTCTGGTTTTATTGGTTTTATAGAAACGTCACAGACTACTTCTTCCTGTGAATGAAAATATGAAATAATACGCGTTTTAAAGAAAAAGTAAAAAATAAAAAAAGGCTAAATTCAAGCGTTTATATCTCACTTAATTTTAAACATATAAAGTCTTATAAGCCAACATTATAAAGAAATTTTCATAGGCTTTCTTTTTTTTGAAGCAATGCCTATACCTAAATTCACTCAGAAAATAGTTATAGTAAGAAATGAATTTTTCGGTTCTTTTTAAATTTTGATTTTGAATTTATTTTATTAACATAAAAATATTTTTGACTTCAAAAAATATCATTCTGATAGGAAATTTCACTCTCTATAAAAAATCTTACAGCATACATCTTCGAAAAATGCATATTTCTTGCGCAATAGCCGAAAAATCGAAAAGTGTCCTTTTCCCCGTTCTCAAAAACACATGGCTAAATTTAGTAGCACTTTTGGATATTATTTCTTTAGAGGTCAATTGACCATATGAAAAAATAAAATAGATTGAACGTGTTAGTTCCTTATTAAATGACAGTCAATAAGCTATTTAGTGTATGGGGGAAGTTGAAAGACGTAGAATAGTGGGAGACATTTTACTATCCACATTCCAACAGCGCCTTTCACTGGTATACTGCACCAATATTTGTTTGAAGTTTATGGCGCAGGCGCAACCACAGCGGGACGAATTTCACATCTAATTATCATCCCCTTTGCGGTATGTTTCAAAAGCAAAAGCGGTCCGCACTTAATGAATTACAACACATTCATAAAACTGAATTTTTCAATAGATTCAAAAAAAATTCAATGGCACGATTGGGAAAAATAGGATATTTGCTTTAATATCCTAACTAAGCTCGTGAGTCTTATCTAATCATTAAATACCGTCATACGACGATGTTAAATGCCGAGCAATCCTACAGACTTCTTTGCTTCCATTCTCCCACCTTGCTGACGCTTACATACAACCTAAATTCGAGAAAAACGTTACACCATGATGGACATATCGCCAATTTTTTGAAAAAATAAACCGCCACTGGCAGAAGAGTAACTGGCCCACTCATTACGTAACACTGCAGTGCTGAAAATCACCCCCTTAACGAGCTACCGTATTGGGGTACATTTAAATAGCTTCGTTTAAAAAAATAATTGGAAACACAAGAAACGCTCTGTTCGATTTTGCTGTAATTCCTGAGTAGTACTTTCCGGAGACCCAAATTATTGATTCGTGGAGAAATCCCCATGAAATTCTGTGGTCAGTTTGATTTCCTAGTGTATAAATCAACTCACCCTGAACTTTCTCCTGCGTCTGTGTTGGCGCGGTCCGCGCGCCGTCTATGACGACGGAAGAGCACAGCACCCACCAGTGCATCCAAGACGGCAGGAACATCGCGCTTGGTGGCTGAATATTCCAGAATTTATTTGTTAGCAACGAACTACTGTCACATTTTCACTATTTTCTCCAAAATAGTCGACGAGCAAAACGAATAACTCACGAGGAACACTAACACTAGCCCCAAAGCAGTCGGTGGCGATTGTGAGATGGAAGCGCCTCCTTAGCACTCCTTTAAATTCATTTCCTCCGCTAATGCTCTCGAGTCGGAGGCGCCGGGGCAGACCTGAAAATTAAATTATTGTTTTAGGGGCTGCCGTAATTATCGACGGGGCTCTTTAGGGATAAGCGAACGAGGGGCGAAGGGGTTCGGATTCGAGCTTCCGATAGGTCCTCCCGATCTAATTATCCGGAGTTATTTCGCGTCGTACGTGCCTCGACGCGGAATTGCCGATTGTAGTCAAAACCGCATGCTGATCGCGTCAATCTACATCGAAATGATAAAATGATGCTAACACCTCTAAGTAGTGTTACATAATAGCTATGACCCGTGTCGGAGTCACGTCAACGGGTCTGATTCAGATGGAGCCGTCGATCGGCAGTCGTCTAGAGAAAACCATGTTAACTAAGTACAGTAGCCACGTAGTACAGCCCAGTAGTACAGTAGTTTTTTAGTACTACTTTAAAATTGACAGCATATTATAGGGTTTAATAGAACTGACCTATGTGTGTACGTGTGATATCGGCTCGAAAGTAACACCTATATCTGACGAGCAAAGGGCGGAAGTAGCGGAAAGTCACTTTTTGCATATTTCTTTTTTAGTTTTTTTACAAATTTACGATTTTTTTGTAAATAGTTTTCATTTGGCATTTTTTCTTGAAACCTACTAAAAATCAAAAAAAAAACACCGAAAACACGCAAAAACCTATTTGCTACTGCTAAGAGAAAGTTAGGTATATATTTATATTTATAAAACCCTCGTTTCCAATCCTAATCCGAGATTGTTGTTAAGTATTATTACACCGTATATCTTAAGACAATTAATCTAGAATTAAGAAACCAATATATTTAACCATTTTTTTAATGTTTAACGGTGTAACAGATATAAAAAATAGAGTGCAACAAGGAAAAAGAGCTACACAAATTCTAAACTCATTACTGTGGTCAGATAAAATTAACCTTAACACCAAATTGACAATCTACAGAGTTATAGTGGAGCCTATTTTAACATATGGATGCGAATGTTGGCAACTTAACGAGAGTCAAGAGAAAACAATCAAGGCAGTAGAAATGGACTACCTGAGAAGATCTTGCAGAATATCCAGAATAGAACACATTCGAAATGAAAATATACGACGAAGAACAGGTCGAGTATATACAACTGCGGAGAGAATACAAACGACCCAGCTGCTCTGGTACGGACATGTTATGAGGATGGAACAGGACAGATGGCCAAAAAAAGCAGTAATGTATCAACCGCAGAATAGAAGAAGACGAGGAAGACCCTCAAGGTCCTGGAAGGATGGGATAGAATAGACCATGAGAGACAGGGCTATCCAGGAAAACGAGTGGACAGACAGAAGAGTATGGCGTACGAAATGCGGGATGCGGCAAAGGAAGCTGTAGGACCCCCGCTATGTATATGTATATATATATATATATATATATATATATATATATATATATATATATATATATATATATATATATATATATATATATATATATCTTAAGACAATTAATCTAGAATTAAGAAACCAATATATTTAAGCATTATTTTTAATGTTTAACAGTTTTTTCTCTTTATTTAGATGTAACCAAAGCGAATTCATCATAGAGCAACATGTCAAGAGTGGAAAATATATTATGGGTTGAACAAATTATATATACCTTATTCACGTTGCTTGTTGAGTCCACGTCATTCAGAGTGAATTCAATTTTACGGGGATAAACTTCTGGGTGTTCAACTGCCGCCAAAACATGTCACAACTAAATAGTCTACATGCAGCAATTTTTGTGGACAACGTTACGTTAACTAAAGGAAGTTATTCGTTGCTCTATTACAGTGTCAAAGGATTTTTAAAAGTTCTACTCTCAACAATCAGCTATTATGTATAAAGATAAATTATTTTTCTATTTTTAAAAGAATGCTTTAGTTGAAAAGTATATCGGTGGTTCTGGTGGAGACAGTGTAATTATTAAATTATTTTTGAAATAGAATGGAAAACGTTGTCGGAAATCATTGGAAATTCAGCTACACTAATTTTCGAGTATTATACATATTAAAAGGGCTTTGTATTTTCAACAATGTTGCATCGATATTTATGGACGACTTTAATTCCATACTTTAAATAAAACCAAATAATATACACTTGTTAAGAGACCCTCGTGTTACTTCCGTAGAGTAGATCCAACATTTTCTATTTTTAAACATTGTCTAAGGATAGAAGACTAGGTTTCCTTATTAATCATCTTGAGAATCATGTTACTAAAAATGCTGTCTGTGCCAACACTAATGAATGAAAAGTGTTATTGTTTATTATATTAATTATAATATTATAAATTTATAATTTATTATTATTATTATTATAAATTAATAATTTATAAAAATTCGTTTCGTTGCTTTCGGTATGCTTACAATTACGATTTCTCTTAAATTTATCAAACAAACTTTAAAAAAGTTGTTCCAATGTACATGAAACTTTTCCCCAATTCAAAATATCTACTACACATTGAGTCCTAAAGAAAAGACTATTACAAAAAGTCGTTGAACTTTTATAATTCCGAAAAAAGGAACTATGGGAGCAGATGTGAGTATTAGTTAATGGGGTCTTGAAATTCTTTATCTCAGGGATATTTAATTTGCTATTTTGTTAATTTCAACCAAATTGAGCTGGAGTACCGCGATTTGGGGACGAAATTTGGTTTCTTTGGAGCATTCTTCGTGTCTGTAATATGTAGGGGAAAGATGTGTTTTGTGATTAAGTTATTGCAAAAGAGCGTTAAAATAGGAATTTTCTTTACTCATGAATAAATGCAAAAACTAATGTAATATAAAATAAATCACACTTCTGATAGCTGATTCTAATACCTCATACTTATTTTAAATAAATGTACAAATAAATCTTTATTGCAATAACGCTGAGAACAGAAGACAGCACTGTTTCTTAGATATTTTAAAATTACTTCTTCATCTATAGAAGTTTTAATTTGGTTATTTTCGCCTATAATAACAAAAAACAAATAAGAACAATAAAAAATGTTAGTATAGTGCAGTTTTAAAGGACTAACTGTAGTTACAGATCATTAAAACACTCTGAATGATATGAGGTATGATCTCTGTATTGCATTATCTGCTTTTTGAACGTTTTGGCTGCAATATCTGTTGGTGTATTCACCAATTACTTGTTATTAAAATCTGTTACTAATACATTGCATTTTAAAGAGACTAAGAAATCATGTTTTATAATAAATAAATCATGTTTAAATAATATAAATAATTTTCAACTAGCAATGTGGTTAGAATAAGTGACTAAAAAATGTTATTGTATTATATTTATGACAACTGGAGTTAAACACCCAACGCTGTTTTAAAATAAAATAATTAAGTTATTCACCTAATTATTATTTTAAATTTATTACTAGTTACTTATTAATTGGTCCATTTTTATCTTATACCTATAACTAGTCCAAATTATTTTTGACTTTATTTCGATTTGCTATTAAATCGTGTCTTTGTAAGTATTTTAGTGTATAATTTATTTTAATATAGAGGCCTCTAAATTAAAACAAAGAGACACTTTTCCAACATGAGTTCGCTTTTGTAGTATTTTGCAATATCTTATGTCTTCTGCGGCAGCTACCCGCCAAGACCTTGATGAGAACAACAAATTAATTTAGAAAGCACTGAAAACTAAATTTAAAGGTACCATTTTCGCTATATCTTTTATAACTGTTTTCTTCGTATGATCCATTGATATATATATATATATATATATATATATATATATATATATATTTTTGTTTCTTTCTAACAAATTTCTTGTTAAATCTAATCGGATTTGAATTCCAACACCTTGTTTTTGACTTTTTAGTTCGACAATAGATAAAGTTCTGGCAGTCACGTTTTTACATTTTATTAAATTTATTTTTTTATTTAATATCTATATATTGATTAATGATTACCAATGAAAGAGAATAAATGAGAAAAGTTTGCTAAATTAAGGTCCTAAACATGTTTATTTTTGCCTGTTTTCAGTCTCGTTTAACGAATTTACAGAACGATTGAAAGAAACACAACAGCACGATGATATATTGCGGCTTGATCGTAATGCAGTTCGAAGGTTACAGTTTCCATCCGCTAGTTATATCAACGAAAAACAAAGGATTAATATAAAGAAGAGTAAACCACCGAGTCAGCAAATAAATCCTATAAAAACAACACGCAGCAGAACAGCAGCAGTCAGTCAGTAAGTAAGTCAGTCCCGAGTCATCAGTTGGTCAACGTCGGCCCTTCGCATTTTATATTGTATATTAAATCTTTAATTAGTGTATTAGTAAGAGTAAGATTAAGTTTTTAAAAACGATAGTTTCAAAAGAGGAACTAAAACTCGCTTCAAACCTCACGTCTGATTAATGAAGTGAGTAATTGTAAATGGAAGATGGAAATGGTTTTATAATGGTAACAGTGTCTTAAGGTGATGATGTACTCAACTTAACCTATAGTTACGTTTAGCAACTGAAAATTACAGAACTAATATTGACTAATGACTTCTAAGAAATGGCGTAGATGCGTACTAGTGACAAATTTTTATCTTTCGGAAAGAACCTCTTATTCACACCGTAAATGTAGAAAAATATTATTTGTTCGGCGTTAACGTCCTTTAATAATTAAAAATTAAACAGTTCGAGATGTTCGTATTAACAAAAATAATTACAATTTTTAAATGAAAAAAGGAGAACATAGCCAGAGACATGTATACCGGAGAGGTGTGTGGACAAACATACTAGCTGTACATTTCAATGGACTGAATTTTTGTCAATCTAACCATTTTCATAATTTGCCCTTACCCCATATCCGTCCCCATTTGTTAGGCAAATGTAAAATTTTCCATTCTAAAACATTTGGAGTATGAAAATGGACAAGATTGTTTAACATCATTTGTGATGTCTCCTGAGATTCGATTTCCAAAGTTCTGAAATTCTAGTAGCCAAACATCTACCACTCTGGTCCAGGTAAATAGCGTTACAAGTTTCCATATGGCATTTAATCATATAAACACCTTATCTATCTTTTGGGAAATTATATCCTTACTAGACGTGTTACAGGTTTTGTTTGTTCAGAGCCTTGTAAATATTTTTATTTCTGATTCCGATAAAATTTCAAATAAATTATAGCTTGTTAAATAGCCAAATTCAAAAAAAAGCTTTAATAACTTCTGTTTTACTGATCCCATTTTGTTCAGTCTTACACTATACGGGAGATAGATATTAAAATAACACATCACTTCAGAAAATTTGAAAACCTGAGGAACAAAAGGTGTGAGTCCTGTTTAGCGGGAAATCTACTGTCTAAGAAAACTTTACCTTAATCGGTTATAAATAGGTTTATTTGCTGTTAGAATAACAAAGTTTTAGAATTCCGAAACCGAAAATTTATTCTCTCTCGTGAATAAACACCTGCCTGATATAGGACATATTAGTGATGAAAAAATATCAAAAAAGGCATGCAAGTTTGCAGTTATAAACACTGGAAAAACGAGACCTATACCGGTGAGAATAAATTTTATAGTTTTTATATATATATATATATATATATATATATATATATATATATATATATATATATATATATATATATATATATATATATATATATATATATATATATATACAGTTTATATATAAATAATACTTTACTAATGACCACCATAATCAAATTTTACTGATCGCAAGTTAAGTACAAGGTAATGTGAATTATTAGCTGCTTAGTTTTGCAATAGGCAATTTACTTAAAGACAAACGCTTATGTGAATTTTTAAAATATAGAAGTAAATATTGTAATGCTGTGATGATGTACTTTCAGTTTTGAGGGCGAAATCATGGCCAACAGCATATGGTAGATCTTGTAGAAAGTATTGGTAGATCTTGTAGAAAAAGTGGACCTACTTCATAAAAACTTCCAAATTTGTGACATACATTTTCCTTCAAGCATGTTCCGAAAGGGAAAAAAAGTTATTGCGAAAGGATGCCGTTCCCCTTCCAACGTTTATTTCAAGTGATAGTGACAATGCAACATCTTGCATATCCGATTCAAGTTCTCAGAAACCACAAGAGGAAATAAGGATATGTTATATCAGCTGCAGGAAACATCCACTTCTGACACTGGCAGATCTTCTAATAAAGCAAGTTTAAATTAATCATTACCAATACAATCTTGAACATGGTATGTGCAAATATTTGAGGCACTTACATAAACCTGAAACGAAAAACCCCTGAAACGAAAACCTGAAAAAGATGAGCGCAACCCTCCAAGAAGAGAATATAACATTAAAAAATGAGAATAAGATTTTGCGCAGAAAGTGTGTTATTCTCGAGAAGTAAATGCAGCAAAAACGGTCATTTTTGAACAATACACAATGTTAAGGTATACGTTGTGTTCATCCAAAAAACTAACGGATTTTACTATTGTTCAAATTTCCCATAGAAATAATTCAGCTAGTGGTTGAAAATATTTCGATGACTTTCAATTGAAATGCTTGACTTTATATTTTTCATGGCAAAAGGTTCACAAAAAAATAACAAAATTGTTCTGCTTGCCTGGACCGCAAACTCTAAGAATTTTTTTAAGCGGAAGAGATTCGCCACCAGGATTGAAAGTTTCAAATTTCTTAAAACAATATAAATGGACAAATATTGTGTACTGTGCGTTGATAAAATGAGCATTAAGGGTATTCGATTTTATAATGGTAACACTGATGATGTTGTAGGCGTAGAAAATCCCGGTAATGGCAAAAGAGATTTTAAACCTACTGGAACAGCTACAGTTTTACTATTAGGGGTATATTTTCTAACTGGAAACAACTTTTCAGTATTGTTTGCTCAATAGCACCCGTACAAGTATGGAGTTAAAGTATACAATACTCGCATGCATTCAAAAGTATGAAACTATTGGATTAAATAAAACTTTTTATCTTAACCATTTTGTGGTCAGCTCCATGTCACAGTACATGTAATTCCATCAAACTCTTATTAAATATATTAAATATATCAGCGAAATTGAAGCTCAGGTTTTGTCATTTTGTAACTTTGTTTAATGGAATTATTTTAAGTAATTATGTTATTAGGTATAAGTGCATACCTTCTACATTGCTTCTCTATTGAAAGTGATATTGTGGAAATCTAATGAATCTAGTCTAATCTAATCTAATAAAAATGCAAATAGTGAAAATTCTAAAGAACTAAAAATATTTGAGTGTCAACGATGTAATTAGACCTTAATTGAAAGTTTGCGTAATTTTTTTTTCTCAACACTATGGTGAAAAATTATATTAAATTTCAATTCAATTTTTGAAAAATAAAATAAGTTTGGTATTGGTTTTTCAACATTTGAAAGTAAATTGAGTCCAAAAAGTATCGTTGCTACATGTATGAGCATGTCTAATTTACTCAATGAAAACTGAAACTCTATAAAATTGTTAAGGAAAATACAACAGGCAAGTTGGTGAAGGTACTACTGTATGTAGTAGTGTTTCAGTGTAACGCATTTGACCAATTTCAAAATTTAGAAAGTTAGAAAGTTAGAATAAATAATTTAAAGAGTTACCCAAACTGACCGAGCCTTTCACATTTTTTGCAACTGTTGAATCGCCTTAATTCTCCCTTGAAATCCATTTTGAGAATTTCCCCTTGCAACTAAAAGCAAAGGAAGTTCATTTACGGGACGGTAGAAAATACTAAATTAGGTTTAGAAAACTTTAAATCAAGTGACAGAAATGAATGTTTCATTTTCTAAAGTGCACACTGCGACACCGAATGCATTGTGTTTCCGTCGGAAATCTATGCGGAAAAACTCTAATGAATAGAAGGAAAAATCCGAGGGCAATTACTCGAAAAGATCCAGAAGAGACGATTAAAGGGTAGTTAATGATCGAAAAATAAAGCTCTCGCTCCGGACAGTTAGTAGAGGGAAAGAGTTTGCGGGGATTATTAGGGACAAATGGTATGTATCGAAATGAGGCCAATTCCTTTGTGAATAAATGTGAAGAGCCTAAAACGAAAAAAGTTCCTTACTACATACGGTTTCATAATAATTTAACAAAGTATTTATTCATTAAACTAGGTTAGTGTATAACACTATGTATCCACGGAGTTTAATTATGCTTGCCATAAATCTTTTTCTTATTCGATAGACATTTCCATATTGGTCACTAAATCGACTATTATGTCTCAATGCAGCGAGTATATATATATATATATATATATATATATATATATATATATATATATATATATATATATATATATATAAGTGTAAATAGAGTGTTCATAGTTGGACATCGAGTTTACTTATCTCACAAAACAAATACGAGGCAAATTACCTAAAATTTGTTTACGAAGTCTTTCACGGACCTGGAAATTTACCGGCTTCACATTAAGCCAGCTTATGCCCTTAAATTTCAAGCCGGCTTAAAACACAATAGAATATTTATTTTAGTTTAGACTTTAGGAGGCGTTAAGAGCTGCTTGTAAACACTTCTCAGTAATTTAAAACCCCTCGTTAGAGTTCTCTATATAAATTGATACTTTCTACTTAAACCCCGATGCTGCTTTTTGCGATATTAACTATTCCCAAGCCGTTACGGTACAAATTCGCTTTGCCATTAAACTTTCATAACCCGAATCGTTCGGCTAATATTTACTCTCCTCCGTAAGGAATACGAATCTCCAGTTGTTTTGTACTTCTTTTCGACTTGGAACATCTGGAAATACTTTACGCTCACTAATTGTGAACGTTAAATTTTACAGTTATCACTAAAGTTTGAGGGCTTTATTATTCGTATGTTAAAAGAGTTCTAACGTATTTCACAATTATCTACATGGAGTTAAATGGGGTTGTTATGTGCGGTGGTAAGCGACAGCAGAACGTGAATTAAAGGAGTAAAACGTACCAAAAATGTTACAGTTATAGGGAAAAAAGGTTTAAGTAAAACGTAAAGAGTGTTCAGTTTATGTTATATTTTCATTATCACGTTTATCGCATGCTTGGATCAGTATTAGAGTTAAGTTTACTTGATTTTTGTCGAGGTGACGTATTTATTGATTCCCTTTAATAATTACATACAGTCGAACCACATGCAAGAAATTTTAGGTAAACGTCAGAAGTGCCAAATATTCGAGAGAACGTGTTTCTATATATGCCATTTACCATAATAATTATCACAGATTCTTTCCCTCTGCTTACATGCCGTGAACGAAAACTTAAATTTTCGGTCATGAACTAGCCTTTACTCCTTTCCATCTAATTTAAGATCTTTTCGAGTAATTACCCACAGATTTTTTCTACTATTAATTAGAGTACTTCCGCATATATTTCCGACTGGATCGAAAATGCATTCGGTGCCGTTGCGTGCACTTTAGAAAATGGGACACTCATTTCCGTCACTTTATATAAAGTTTCCTAAACTAATTTTAGTATTTCCCAGCGTCCCTTAAATTAACTTCCTTTGATTATGTTGTCGATAGAAAATTTTCAAGCGTGAATTTCAAGTGGGAATAAAAGCAGTTCAATAGTTCCGAAAGATGCCTAGAGGCCAGAGTTAATTTCTTTACCTCTTTAAGTTTTGAATTATAAAACTTTAAAAGAGTTCAGTGCATTTCACTGAAAAACATTGAGATGTATAATTAACTTTATTTTGCCTGTTGCAGGTTTTCTTACAAGTTAATAGAGTTTCAGCTTTCAATGGGTAAGCCAGAATTAACAATTCTACAATTTAATTTAATTTCGAAGGTAAGAAAATCACAAAAACTTCTTTGATAATTAATTAGGTTGAGATCTTGCAGCATTTTCGGCTAAAATTTTAAGTAAAGCGATAATATTAGACAAATGCCCAATTATTGTCCAGTTGAATTTATGGAACTTGTCCAGTTGAATTTATGGAACGTAAATATTTTTATTCTTTCAGAATTGGAAGCTCTTCGCCTTTTAATATCGTTCAACAAAATCAGTACCGTTGATAAATCAATTCAGAAGATATGCTCTTATACCTCATAACTAAAGAGCGAATAGTAAAGGCACGATAAAATCGTAAAATAGGCAAAAGGTAAAGAGACTGACAAAATTAGGCAATTGTAATAACATATTATTAGGCAAAAACAAACTGAAAAAATTGGAATATATATATATATATATATATATATATATATATATATATATATATATATATATATATTTAATATTTAATAAGTTTACTTGTTTTTCTAGAATCATTGTCCATTCATTTACATGCAAGAATTTGTATAATTGAAAAATAATGTAGGAATTTTAACACTTACAAGAATCAAACAAAACAATTTATTTGCCTACTTCTACTTCAAAATATACCGGTGAGGTAACGGTGATTTGAATTCCAAGAATATCTACAAGAATTATGATAATCGACATATTTTCTAGAAGATATTTCTATTAAATATTTAGCTTATTCCGACAGTGTCATTATTTTCTAATTCGTGCCAAGGTTGCTACGTGCGTTTCTCGATTTTTACATCAACTCCAATCATCAGGAGAATGTGTGACGATTCCTGCCTGGTGAAACTCCTTAAAATTCTCTAGAAGGTGGATAAAGATCTGACCAGAGCTCACCGAATAGGGTAGCACGAGCAATACCGGCAAACTCATGAGTTCTACTTATAAAGTGACACCTTGTATTTGTGGATAAAATAGGTAACCTTCCGATCTTGCAAATGATTCTCTGAGCACTAGTCCCCTTCAAGGGCACTATAGGCAAACGAACTAATATAATAGAATAAAAGAATATGTATTAACGTAAATCTAAAAGCGAACAAAAGGAATAACGCAAAGCCCCCGATGCTTAACCAGGAATAAAAAAATAAAGGATCCAGAATTTAGGCAACCTGAAGAGTCCAAACAACCAACCGCCTGAAGGGTTTTGAACTAAACACTTGACTTGTCGAGTCTTCACAGTCCTGGTTTCACAGCGACTGAAGGGCCACCTCATGTTTAAATTTCATTATTTCTGTGAGAACTCTGACCGACTGACGTTTGACACGGAACGGTAACATCACAATAACACCATGCTCAGAACCATGAAACGCTCTGTACAATGTATAATGTCGCACTCATAAGATATTTGCGTTAGAAACAGACACAACTCTAAAACTCCATTAAGGGATTCAAAACAAATTATAGCTTATTTATTCCTTATAGTGACAATTGTTGTTCAATTGAACTAACCTAACGTCTACATTTGCGTAAACAGGCATATTCCTGTTTGACATAGTGGGAAGGTTGATGGTGTGATCGTACTGAGACACTCACTAGCGCACACTAGGTGGCGTTACCAGTACCAAAAAGGAAACAAAATAAGTTTTTAACGTAACAAGGTTTATGCTTGGCCAATCTATGAGATAAAATTGGTGACAAAAATTTAGTAACGATATAACTTGAACATGCCAAGCAACATGTTTTAGATCAGAAGCTGGCTACGTGAAGGGTGTTTGGGGTAATTTTAATAAGGTACTCAGAAATATTGGTGCAGGAATTGATAATATTGATAGTATTAAATCGAAATGATAGGCATACTGACGTATTTCACTACGTGCCTTAGGCATGTGTTACAATCACTTGTACTGGAATTACTTGAAATAAAACGAAGCTCTTTGGTCGATGATCAAACTCGTCATTTGACGAAAAGATCGCAGTGGAGTGGTTTCGTAACGCATGGCGCGTCGTTTGTTTCTAATGCATTTCACATCTCAAGTTTACATTTTCTCTCTCGCACTCACTATCGCTCTGAATACTCGCTGGCTATGCTGAATAAATGATATGATAAAACTTTAATACGGTTTTACATTGGATACATTTACGAAGATTCACTATCACTTCTGAATAAATTTGGAAGATATGTGCGTTAAACAATTTTACAGCCGTGCGATATTTCAGGCTTCAATTGAAACACAAATTTAAAAGGAAACTAATTAATATCTTAAACTCTAAAGTTGTTAAACATTCACCTGAATACCAATTAGTGTCTTATTTAACAATTCCACAAAGTTTTAACTCGTTTGCTGAACTTCATAAAACATTCCATTTCTGGAAATGCTGGAGATGTGTTGGTGAAAATATTTTAAGTTATGAAGATGGAAGGGGGGTGGGAGCTCATAGTGATGGTAGAGAAGTGGTGGAAGTACTGGAGAAAGTGTAGATGGTGCAGATTATGGGTAGGTGAACATAATGGAAACTACAGATTATAGGAATAATGGAGAGGATGGAAAAGGAGAGAGGGTAATGATGGAGATGGTGAAAATTATCAATGGTGGAAATTGTCAAGCCAATCTAAATAATGGAGACAATGGTGGTAGTAGAAGACGGCTGAGATGGTTGGAGAGGGTGTAGATAATGCAGATAGTGAAGTGGTGGAGACAATTTTGTGGGAGAAAAGTTTAACCAAAAGAAATGTTGTGAATTCATTTTAATTCTGAATTCAGAAACGTCATTCAACAATTTTCTAAGCTCCATATTGCTGAAATTCTACAAATATAGTACTTCAGTCCCAAGTGACTGCAAAAATCGAGCATAAAATGAAATACATAAATTTTGATAAGGTAAATTTTGAAAGGTAGCAAAACTTATGGCATGAATTATTGCTTTCTTGAAACGTATATAAATTGTACAATACATATCCTTTCAGTTTTCTAAAAGGAGCAGTTGGAAGAATATTACTGGTGAAAGAAAAGAGTTCAGATGATTAACGAATATGTTTAAAAATCTACGAAAATTTGTGATTTTGACTGAACTATAAAATTACAAAACAATACGTAAATCATGAAACTACAAGAAGGTTTCTCAATTTTAGTTGTTATCTCGTTATGGGTTATCGAGGTACTTATATAAGTTTCTAATTATTGTCTCCTGCTGAAAGTGTCTACAACTCCAAAGTTTATCCAAATGTTTATTGAAATTTGAAGCATAAATTTTAATTTTACAAATTGGTAATAGTAAACCTGAAAACTTTAATTTCATTTAAATTTTACATACCTAACCGTTTCAGTTTTCTAAGAATAGTTATAAGTTTTTTAATAAAACTTTTTTAGTACAAAATACGTGTAAAAGAAATGAGAACATTTTTTAACCCTAACTACAGTCGTAAGTTTGACTCAACTCAAAATTTCAAAAAATAATAACTAAATTATGGTACACAAATTTTGCTCCTCCAACTTAGTTGATATTTTATTATCTGCGGTCCAGATAATTGATGTGTGACGGTTTTCGCTCAAGATTTTCTCGGAGAAAACCGATTCAATTGAAAGAGTGCTTAAAATGAATGTTTTAAGTCAAATCGTCGAATAAGTTTATAGTTTATAAGTATATATATATATATATATATATATATATATATATATATATATATATATATATATATATATATATATATATATATATATATATATATATATATATATATGTGATTAAAAATTATTTTTCACCAATGTCATGAAGAGTTGAAATATTTTAATTAATAAAATATAAATCATATTCCAGAACAAAAACATGAATTCTGTATATTTCAATCTATAATTTCACAATAAGAGGTAGTAGTGCCTCTTACAGAAGGGGTAGTCAAACCACCAAAAACAAAAGGCACACATCGGGGCTATATGACTTTTGAAGCAGAGGGTAGAGAAGGCTTAATTCAAATTTATCATGAAAATCAATGTTGTGATTAACCAACAACTTAATGCAACTTAAAAGCCAATACCATATTTCAAAAACTCAATAGTAAGTTCTGAAACCTTGATTTCATTTAAATTCCATATGTCTGATCCTTTCAAATATCTATTCCGAAAATTAAAAATTGGACATTTTTCAATGGCGTTTTTGACTAGTAAAGTAGTTCAATTAAAAAACCAATTAACATTTGCTAATAATTTTTGAATGAATTAATCGTTATTTAATTACGTCTGTAAGGATATGTTAAACAATAACGAGATAAACCAAAAAAAATGTAATATTTATCAGTTACGAATCTTTTAAGTACAAATATGCATTGATCGCTAAATACCCAACTTGTGATAACCTGATTAATGAATTCAAACAAAAAAACAAAAATTGATTTCAATCGAATCAATCGATTTTACAGGGTATGCTTTATAAAACAATTTCGTCCACAGTCACGATAGTTTACATTAAGGGCCAATAACACAAAACAATATGAGTTTCGGCAATTCAGGATTCACTATCAACATCAGCTGATAGTGGAAAATTGGTAATAAACCTGAAATACTACAACTTTCTTGAATAGATTCAAATACAAACGGTATAAAACAATCTTGAGTACTTTTGGGGTTTACAGGCTGGCTAAGTTTCAAGGCATAAATATGAACACTATTCAATTTTACCGTATGTTTGGATAATTATTTTTATCGCGATATTACGTGAGATTGCTATGTCAACATGTAATTTTCTACTGTTAGTTTTCCAGGGAATATTAATTTCCGTGACATAATTTGATATTCAAAACGAGAGCCTCTTTACTAAAAATTACCATGAAAATTCCAGTGAATACTACGTCAAACACTGAATAATAATTTCATTGTTACAAGATGTACCCCATTGTTTACATACTTGTAGATAAGATAATCGAATCAATTAAAATATGTTAACAACAATAACAAATGTCAAACAATAAAATCTGAAGTGGTACTCCTTACGGTTTCACAGCATTTTGGGCAGGAATATTTTATTGGGGGAAAATTTTCGGAAAAGCTATTTTCTAATGTGTGGGTTCATTTCAAATTAATCAATAGACGATCGAGACGATCGACGTAAAAACCAACCAGGGGTATGTAGTTGCATACAGTGCTGCAGGCGCAGTAAGGTAATCAAAAGTATGATTACTAAAGATGTAAATATCTCACCCTTGAGATTTAATCGCAACAACTTAAATACTTGATTAAAATAATATTATTTAAACAAAGGAATATTTTATGAAGGCTCAAACTTTAGATATTGAGCCATTATCATGCTGTGATAGCAAAGTGCTCAAAAACCGCCAATTCCCAATTAACATAAATATAAACCTCAGTTCTTGACGACGATTAGTTTTCGGTGATAGTTTAAACATAAATCATGTCCGCGGCAATAGAGGATGTAAATGTGGATGTGGAGTTCAGGAATGGTACGTTTAGATCTGCACAAATTGTATTTGTTTTATTTCAAACGACTATTGCAGGGTCATTTCTATCCAACAAGCAATTGTCATTGAGAAGCTCCGTACTACCGAAATCTAAAGAGGAGCTAGCACCTCCAGATAAGTACAATTTGGCGCACGTAATTTTTTTCTTCCTCGGTGTTGGCTCTGTTGTGCCGGCTACATTTTTCTTAGTTGCACAAGACGTAAGTTGAATTATGAGTATTTTTTAAAACAGGTTGTTATGTTTGTTAAGCTTGCAAATATTTTTGGTTCCGTGGGAAGTTTCGGTACCCACAATTCCCTTTTTTTCCTTTTTTTTTTTCCAGTATTGGATGTACAAGTTCAGAGACACGGACTACGACTACGTCGATCTAAAGAACAAGACGACCCTACAGAAAAATTTCGTCTCGATAGCAGGACTTTCGCACACTTTTCCCGCCATCCTAACGACACTGCTTTCCTCCTATTACGGGCACAAGATCAATATACATTCTAGGCTCGTGGGGTGTATGTCATCCCTGTTCCTTACGTACGTCGTTTTTACGGCCTTCATCAAAATTGATACCGACCCCTGTGAGTAATTAAGAGACGTTAAAAGGGTAATTTGTTTTTCTCATCAAGGGGCCGACCTTTCTCCTTAATCCCATTTATCTATTTTTGCGGCGAATTTGTTTTATTGTGTGTTTGTTTTCAGGGCAATTGGAGTTTTTTATTTTGACCATAGTCGTGTCGACTGCGATAACAGGTGAGTTGAGTACGATTTTATAGGAAAGGTTGTTTAAAGAAAACTATGAGATTATCACTTTTGTGAGTATGATACTGATATGAGCTTTCTAGAAAACTGCGTAGTGGGGAATCAAATTTTGGCATCTCATTTCAATTTCATGCCCTAAATTACACAACCCCTTCAGAAATAATTATTATCTTAAAATGCATTCTCTTTCCAAATACAATTAGAAGAGCTAAAGAACCAGAGCGGTCAATTGTCAATACCTGTTTTCCTTGTATATATCGTAAGTTGTATATAGAATAGCATCTTCAGACAAGTCATCAATATTGTTAAGATCCGCACGTTTTCAATTTATAGAAAGTTCAAAAGTTGCTTTAAAATAACAAAATTAATTGGCACTTATCATTAAAACATCACAGAAATATTATTCGCCTCGAATTCGAAATGTGATAAATATTCTTTGCAACGTGACAATTGAGAAACTAAGAGAAATGGAAGAAGCTTTCTTATGCCGTTTCTCCCTCGTAACATTTTAATGACGATTACGAACCCACGAAATAGTGCACACTCTCTACTTGTGTATTCTCTATGCCCATAAATAAATATTATGTTTTGTAATATGGCAACAAGCCCCTATTCATAGGCGCTTGATGCTTTATCGTTCCAATCGGATTTGAAAAGAATTCTGTTGAAGGAATTCAACTTGCCATAATATTTTAGCCAATATATTTCTTCCTAAATACTGATCACATATAGTTTTGATGCGATTTGAAATTATTTTTAATAGTATTATTAACTATCATTACTTTAATATTAAACCTAAACAATAAATCACTAGTTTGCAGAATTTGCAATCCTTGAGAACATGTTTTGCTCCATGTATCTCATACAGCAATTACATACATAGGGAAAGATTATGAGAAAGGTAATATGCTTTGTAGATTAATTTTTGTTTCATAGGCTAGGCAAGACCTACACTGGTTACTGTTATATTTTCCTGTGATCCATTACAAAAAATTACAATACATCCTCTTGATTAATGTACTAAATAATATTAATTAATTGATGTATAATGAAATGCCTTGATTGGTATCAGTCATGGGAATAGTTGTTTTTGGATTTGTTAATATTTATCATGTCTATTGGAAAATTTTGAATGTTTTTTGTACTGTCAAAAATATAGGATATAAAGTTTAATAACATTTTTGTCTAAAGTGTCTCTGAAAGTACTTCAGAATCTGTAGTTTATTGTCGAACAAGTATAACAAAGAATACTAACATTTTTGATAACATCTTCCCTAACGGTTTATACTTTACGTTTGTTTGAACTTTTCTGTGGCTCAGCTCCAGAATTTTTTTTGAAACTATAAATATTTATTTCACTATTTATTTATTCAATTTGAACAATAAAAAAGGTAAACTGTAAATAATATTTTTAATTAAACGTTCTATAAAGAATGGTTTGTGTTTACGTTCATAATAAATTTTAAAGACAATTTCGTCTTAATCATATTTCAGAGGCCGTTTACTATTGACGTTTAATGAAAAAATTCGGATTTTGGAGTGGATATCTCAGGTATCAGGATCGCCAATAATTTCTTTGAAAGTGCGTAGAGCTGCACATTAATTTAATAAATAATATTAACATTAACACTGTTATATAATAACGACACGCCTTAGATGCTGGGCTATTAACGGGTAGTTTATATAATAAATTAGTCCATATCAGTTGCGGTTTAGCTTATTTGCTTATTTAAAAAAAGCTACAACTCGAATGAACACATATATCCTAAACAGTATTCCATGCAATCACATTAATATCATTCCTAAATGAAAAAGTAATATAAAATATGACAAACAGTGCAGGACGGGCGTTAAATTTGATTCGAAGAAATGAAAGGTTTCCATTCAATGAACATTTCACAGGCGTTAACGAAACTGTGGACAACGTAAATCTATTGATGGTATCGGAATCTACCAATAGGTACAAGCGAATGCATATAGTTTTACTTTGAAAGTTGTAACTCCCCTATTGATGACCCTTCTTTCGAAAATTTAAGATTTTCGCTCTCTTTCGCTGTTCATCTTTATTGTAATATTTTTTCAGTGACGTGTCACCTCTACCAGGTAACGATGTTCCCTCTGCTCTCTCGCTTCCCTCACAGCTACATGAAAAGCAACATGTACGGCGCAGCTGCCACCAGATTACTCAGCGCCATCCTGCAGATCTTCTGCCTAGGAATAGCCGATTCTTCGACTACAGTCGCCTTGATCTACTTTCTTTGCGGAACCTCCATCCTCGGAGTCTGCACGTTGTGCGCCATGATCTGCAGGTATCTACCGCGATTTTCTTACTACTTAGGCGACACCACCGCCGATACGACCAGACCCACGATAAAACTGGCGGAAGTTAAGGACTTGGCGAAGAAACTCTGGCCGAAGATCGTACTGACTTTAACTGGATTGGTGACGGCTGGGATGAGCGGGTCTAATATAACCACGCTCATTGTCTCGGAGTATTACAGTCAGGGTGGAGCATGGGCTAGTGAGTAAGAGATGTGTATGTAGATTATGTCAGTAGATGGAATGGAAACTGAACCACAATTATGAAGACAAATCCTTTTGGTTCCTTAAGATATTAGTCGATTTGGAAAACATGCAACGGGTAAATTTTGAGTTGTTGGGCTGTATCCTTTAGTACTCCATAATTCTGGCATATTGGTAGATCGTTTTGTCGTTAGCATCGATAATTTGTGGAGACAAAAAGATGAACAATTCAAGTCGATCTTGAAGACTAATCTTCTAACTAAACAATTTAATGTAATCATTGCAAGCATAATTGTGTAAAATAATACACTGACACGTGTTTCTTGCTTTCTTTCCTAGCTAAATACTTCGAACCAGTCGTGACATTCCTTTGGCCAGACGTATTGAGCCTAGTGGCAAGGTACTTCGCCAGACCATTAATGACGGTAAATATACCAAATTTCTTACTATCCTTAAATATGACTTTGGAAACAAATTACGTTCCCTTAATACCATCGACTACTTAAAAAAAATTAAGCTCAAGCTACTTCTTCACTGTTATCAATTTTACAGAGAAAGAACGCTCCGTACTTCGTCCTGTTGGACTCCCTAAGGATACTGGCGTTAAATCCTTTGTTCCTGTTCTGTAACGCCCAACCTCGGAAAAATATCCCGGTGTTTTTTCCCCACGACTGGCAGTACGTGTTGGTGGTCAGTTCACATGCGTTCATCGCGGAATTTTTCGGGATGAGTTCTTTCATGAGCATGGAGAAGTAAGGAAACTGTTTATGTTAAGGGGAAAGTTCTCCTCGAAGTTTCCCGAAACTAGTATCAATATCTTGATAAGTTTCTATATAAATTTAAATATGTTTAAGTCTGCTTACTTGTTTACAGCTTGGTGCCTGGTCGAGCAGAGCAAGGATACATGTTCATGGCATGTTTTGGAGGAATACTGAGCATTCTCTCCTCGACGCTTGCTACCCTTTGGGTGAACATTTTGTAATAAAACTATTAGTGAGATCATCGACGAAATAATATATATGTCGTGTATAATAAATTTCATTTCTCAGGCTGTCCTTCAAGGGCGGCAAAATGTTACACTTTCGTTGAAGAAAGCCAACAAGTCAAAAGTATTTTCAACAATGGTTATCGAATTTTCATTTCATTCTACTCGTTTCATTTTTCTACTTCCTTCGCTTGTTTCCTCTTATTTTTCTCCTTACTCAAATTAGTCTCTTGAAGTATCTCTGGTAAGAGTAGTGTCACGCTACTTTGCATCATCACAGGCTGATGAGACTCTTTTGTCTACAAGTTTGTGGGGGAAGTTATCACTATTAATCATTTTTCACTCCTTCTGAGGATTAATGACAACATTTAATGATACAGGATGAACATCATTCCCTAAACATGAATTCCCCACGGTAGTGGATATACAGTACTGCAAGCCATGAAGATATTTTCGAATTTGGTATCATAGTAATTTTTGGTAGGAACATTGTTGTAATTGCGTTGTATAGACCTTGCGAAGGTAGCAAGAATATTTTATTAACAATTTTGAAGAAGTCTTGACGGAAGTGGCAAAAACAGTTAAGCATTTGTATATTATGGGAGATGATATTGGCACTGATTTATCTGAAAACATTACAAATGTGCATATTCTTGATCCATGTATAAAAATAGTTATAAGGTAGTTCTTACAATGGAATCGATTAGTAACTATTATTGTTACTATCATCAACGTGTTAAATATTAATGAAATTATTGATGTGGATTTTCTAGCAGACTTTCTAGTTAATAAATATTACATTATAATTTCCAGACACTGTCTTTTAGTTCAAAATCCAGCAACATACAAAAAAATCATCAGTACAATAGTTTAATAATGAACTTAACTTTTAAGAGAGTAGTTATCTAAATTTCATTTTATTGCAGATGTTACAAAATCATTAAAAATGAATAATTAGTTCTTAGAATGCAATTAGTATGCATTCAAATTACATATTATATTTTGTATTTTGATTGATTATTGAATGATTTTTAAATAATAAAAAACCATTATGTTATTAATTTTTGTAATAAAAAATGTTCTTTGACATGTATATTAAATCAGCATCATTGCCAGCGATTATTTCTCTCAAAAATAAAATTTTGTTTCTCAAAAGGAATAATTAATTATTGCAAAAATGACCGTGCAGTTGTTATTATTTTCACGTGTTACCTCAAAATAAAAAAAGCCGTTAAAATTGGTCCATGATTACCCGAAATATTTCAAAATTTTCAGACGATTTCGATTTAAAGTTTTGATATTTACTTTTGAACGTTGCTGGCTGATTCCTCCCATCACTTGGTACATATAAAAAATTTTTAGAGCACGCTTTTGCAATCATTATTTATTTTAATAAAATAGATATTTTTCGACATTTACATATTCATTGTTAAGTTAAAGGATTGGTTTATTCACTGGTGCAATTTCATATCTTTATGTTGATAAAGAAATATATAGTGAATTTTGTAAAAAAGGCTATCTCGGTTGAAAATTGTCCTAGTTCAACTTTTTTTTCAAGTTCGTGAAAAATTATCAGGAAAATAAATATCAAATCGAAATTAAAATAAATTTGTTCCTTGTATAGTTATTAACGAAAAACATTACAAACAAATTAGAAAATGTTTCAAACTTCATTTTAGGGGGGAGAAATTTTGAAATTTAAATTTCCAATCGAATATTTTGAAAATATAGATCAAGACGAAAAATAAATGAGCTTTTATGAATTTCTCTACTATGGCAGCAACAACCGTATTTTTTAAATTGCAAAAATACACTTTTTAATAAACAAATGGAACAATTCATAAAATAATTAATATTTTTTAATCAAATTTTAAGGGAGTCTTAAAGACAGCAAAAGGCTATCTATGTAAGTTCCCAAATAATGTATGTTTTTTCTTCTATGTTTATAGCAAATTCAAATTTCGACGGTTTTTACAATAACTTAAATAAATTATTTATTTAGCTCTTTTTAGCAGGTCTAAAATGAAGCATTTTTTAAGCAGCTATAAGAAAAAAAAACTGTAATGATCCCTCTTATATGTGTTTTTTTTTAATACATTTAGAAAACTCATTTTTTGCAATTTTCACCATTAAAACTATGTTTAAACAATGGTGCCGTCATTTTAAACTGATGCTCTTTGAAAAATATCTTTTATTTTTACCTAAACATGGATTTTTAAAAGGGTTTCAACCTGAAACGGATTACTTTGTTCTTTTTTTTATTTGATTGGGCTATTATTATTTTAATATGTGATGAAGAGATTTCTATTATAAAGAGGATGCCACAATTTATCCCTATCTAAAACATTACCCCTTTACTAGCATTTATGACTAGTAATTTACATCCTTATGCGAGACAATTTTATTATACTAACAAGTACCGCGAATGTGATAAATACAATAGACGCTATTGTTAATCACTGTATTGAACCCATGCTTTGTAACTTAATCAGTGAAAATTGCGAACTTGGCGGTCCCGTGCTAATAAGTGGAATTCTGCCTTGATACCATAGTATATACAAATACAAATGTTTTTTTATCAAAATTTGGAGTATCGTTTTCATTAATTATTGAGTATTAAAAAAATTGCAAAACTTGTTATTTATAACAAATTTATTAATAATTACTACAAACAGACCTTAACAGTGGTTATTACTTTCGTGTGCTACCCCAAATTTAGAAAACTTTGTGCACACACGCGAGCACTTTTACGTGTTTTGGATGTTACTGGGAAACAAAAACTGCTTAATTGTATGAGAGTGGACTGTATTGTTGTTGATTACAAATAACTGGCGGCTTTAGCGGGGCGATAGCGCTCGTTCGACAGTCAGCTCTAGAATCGTGCGACTTTGTTACTGAGCGAGGGTCTAACCTCCGTCCGCCTTGTAGCGACGGAGGGAGAGGGAAAACAGCCGCCAACGAGGCGCCGATTCGGCGTTAACATGCCCCCCCGCGTTGAGAGGGTGCTCTCAACAGCCATCAATTATACAAACTAAAAGTAAAAAACGTACATCTTAATCTTAATCTTAATAATACAAAAAAAAAACACAGAGAAGTGATATAATAACTACTACTTGCTTTGCTCAACCGGATCAACAGGCAACACGCAAAGCTTGGCGACACTTCGTTTTATAACACCATCGGCGGTTCGCACCGACACTACTCGGACCACACCGTCGTTTCCAGGATGCAGCTCTAAAACACGACCGATGCACCAATTGGAAGGAGGTCGATTTTCATCCTTCACCAGGACGATGGCGTCTACCGCTAGGTTGGGCAGCTGACTTCTCCACTTGCTCCGGGCTTGGAGCTGTGAGACGTACTCGGTGGACCAGCGGGCCCAGAAGTGTTGCTTGATTTGTTGCAGCTGCTGGTAGTGAGATAGACGACCGGCAGGAATCGAGCGCAAGTCAGGTTCGGGGATTGAAGTATAAGGACGTCCAATCAGGAAATGAGCAGGAGTGAGGACGTCGAAATCACTAGGATTGGTGCTTATTGGAGTTAATGGGCGAGAATTTAGAATACTTTCGATCTGAGTCAGAATAGTATAAAAGCTTTCGTAAGTTAATATAACGTTACCCAAAACCCGACGAATATGATGTTTTGCAGATTTAACTCCCGCTTCCCAAATGCCACCCATATGAGGGGAGTAAGCAGGAATAAAATGCCAATTAACGTTTAGTTTTTGCTCGATTAAAGCAGATATAGAGTCGGCTTGACTTGCCATAAATCGGTAAAGCTCATTTAGCTGCGTTTTAGCACCGACAAAGTTAGATCCATTGTCACTGTACACATGGGAGGGAAGACCTCGACGAGAAACGAATCTGTGTAACGTTTCCAAAAATGACGATGTGCTAAGATCGGTAACAAGTTCAAGATGAACGGCTTTTGTAGTCAAACATACAAACAAACAAAGATACGACTTACTCGTCTTGCTGCCGCGTCCCTTACGATCTTTAATAAGGAAGGGCCCGGCGTAATCAACTCCGGTATTATGAAACGGTGGGCTTGGTGTGGCGCGAAATTTAGGTAAGTTGCCCATTAAGGGATTGCAGAATTGCGGAGCATGACGTCTACAAATCACGCATTCCCGGACTACGCGCTTGGCTAAGTTTCTCCCGGCGACAGGCCAGACCTTGTCACGCACGGAAGCGAGTATCAATTGAGGACCACCATGGCATAATCGGATGTGCTCGTGCTCTAAGACAAGCCTAGTCAACCTATGAGTTGCCAGTAAGATTGCGGGATGTTTCTTGTTGAAATCAAAGGATGAATTTTTTAGCCTTCCACCCACTCGCAACACGCCTTCCTCATCTAAAAATGGGTTCAAGGGTAGAAGACCACTTGACTTGCTAAGGAACTGGCCATTCCTTAGCGTGCTGATTTCTGAAGGGAAGCTCTCCTGTTGCGCTAGCTGAATCAGTTTCAGATAAGCTCCTTCGACCTCTGAAAGCTTGAGGTTACAAGTTAGACGCTCCGCTATAGGTTTGCGAAGGTTAGATATGAACCGTAGCACGTAAGCAGCACTACGTTTCAAACGAGACAAGGACGAGGCTCTATTAAATGGGAACAACACGCTATGACCAGTCACTGGCTCGGTCTGGACGAAGGTTTGGGCATTCCTTCGCACTTCAGGAAGCTCGCTTAAGCAAGGAAGCTTGGATCGAGATAAATCCTGGGGCCATTCTGTAGGGTTTCTCTGCAAAAAATCGGGACCGTTGAACCAGAAGGAGTCTGCCAGGCTGAGAGGACTGCAGCCTCGTGACAAACAGTCAGCTGGATTTTCTTTAGTAGGGACATATCGCCAGGCAGCTACATCTGTGACATTTTGAATATTGGCGACACGATTCGCCACGAAGGTCTGTAACAAATGAGGAGAGGTGCGGATCCACGCTAAGACAACTGTGGAATCGCTCCAGTAAAAACATTTGTCAACGCGAAAATTGATAGAAGACTTAAGGCTATCGTAAAGTTTGGCTAGTAGTTGAGCGCTACATAGCTCGAGACGAAGGATTGTCAAGGTTTTGAGAGGGGCGACTCGTGATTTAGCGCACAACAGCCTGACAATAGGTGACTTAGTAGTATCGCTACTTCGGATATATATGCAGCAACCATAAGCGTCTTGCGACGCGTCTGCAAAGCCATGAAGCTCAATGCGTTCTGGACTGAGACACAGGACGTGCCTAGGTATTTTGAGCCTTATGAGATCGGTGAGTTCTTTACGAAACACAACCCAACGATTCGCAAGTTCGAGCGGGACATCTTCATCCCATGACAGCTTGGATGACCATAATTTTTGCAGCAAGATTTTACCTACTACTACGCAAGGACCAACTAACCCTAAGGGATCGAATACCTGCGCCGTTTCAGACAGGATGGTACGTTTCGTAATAGGAGTCATATTTCGAGACTTGTTGATTTGAAAGTTGAAGGTGTCTTTAACAGAAGACCAGATCAACCCTAAAGTTTTGCCGCTATCTTGAGAGCATAACAATAGTGGATCCGATGACGGAATTGAAGCTTGAATTTTGCTCAACACTTCTTGACTGTTTGACCTCCATTTCCTTAAATCGAAACATCCAGAGGTCAGTATCGATGACACCTCTTGACAAAGAAGACTAGCTTCTTCCAGCGTGGAAGCTCCAGTGAGAAGGTCATCCATGTAGAAATCGCGCAAGATTGCGGATGATGCTAGTGGGAATTGGTCCTGGCTTTCCAGTGCCAATTGCTTTAAACAGCGGGTAGCTAGAAAGGAAGCTGAGGCGGTCCCATAAGTTACTGTGTTTAAGCAGTACGTTGATAATTCTGATGTGGGATCTGAACGCCAAAGGATCAGTTGAAGGGGCTTAAACTCGTCTGCGACTAGGATTTGACGATACATTTTCGCGATGTCACTAGTGACGACGAAACGATGCTGCCTGAAACGAAGTAAGATGGAAAACAAATCTTCCTGGATAGTTGGACCGACTATTTGTAAGTCATTGTAAGAGACCTTAGTAGATGACAAGGCTGAGCTGTTAAAAACAACCCTGAGTTTGGTGCTGAGACTATCCTCTCTCAGTACGCCATGATGAGGAGAGAAATATGTTATCTGATCGTTAGTTAAGTTAAATTTGGTCATGTGACCGAGTTCCTCGTATTCCTTCATGAAATTAACGTACATTTGTTTAAGTTTAGGATTCGTTTCGAATTTACGTTCCAGATTAGAGAATCTCTTTAACGCGAGATTTTTCGAGTTGCCTAAATCGGAAATAGGTCGCTTAAGAGGTATAGACACGATGAATCTACCACATGAATCGCGCTTGAATGTATTAACGAAGTGCGTTTCAGCCTCAAGCTCTTCGTCTGAGTGATGGCGTTCAAAGGGCACCTCTTCTAATTCCCAGAATTTGGAGACCTGCTTATGAAGATCGGAATCGAGAATGTTAAGATTACAAGAAGTTGTTCGACATCTAGGCTCGTATAAGTTCAGTGGGCCAGATATTACCCATCCAAACTCGGTGTTGCATACAATAGGGCCGCTGTCTAAAGTTATCCGTCCTTCACGCAAAATTCCCCAAAAAACACTAGCGCCGATAAGCAAATCTATTTTTCCTGGTTCATTAAACAGAGGATCGGCTAAACGCAAGTTCTCAGGAACATCAACATAGGAGCGGTCGAAATAATAATTGGGCAAGGTGTCAGTTATCTTTGAAATGATGAAGCATCGTAATTTAGTTTGAAATGGGCCGTGACTAGCACGGATTTTTACGTCACAGGCAGAGCCTAAGGTGCATTTAATTTGACCTATGCCCGTTACATCGCAATCGACATTGACAGAATTTATACCTAATTTATGAAAAAGATCTTCTGAAATGTAGTTGCTCATGGATCCGTTATCGAGCAAGGCCCGGCAAGAATGTCTATTGCCGCGCGAGTCGACCACGTCTACCAAGGCAGTAGATAATAAGATTTGCCTATCCGAGGCACAAGAATTATATGTTCCAGTTGTGGTTTGCGACCCTCTCACTGGTTGAGTGGGTTGGCTTGACGATGGACGAACCTGTGCGTTTGGTTGCTCTGATCTGAAGGTAGGCCGCTCGAAATGCAAAAGGGTATGATGACTAGCCTTACATTTTCGACAAGTGCCTGCTCTACAATCGCGAACTTGATGGTTGCTACGTAGGCAGTTTCCACAGAGATTTAATAGTTTTACACGATCGAATCTAGCAGTAGCTGTTAATTTCAGAAACTCTGGGCAGTTATAGATTAAATGATTCCCCTTGCAGTGAGGACATGATGTCGTTTTAGAAGTTGTCAGAAATGCCTTTTGATTTTCTTTAGATTTAGATTTAGATTTATGCATGTCCACCTTTTCAAGAAAATTTGCTCGATCCTTTAAAAAGGTAGTGAACGCCTCTAGTGAGGGAATGTCTTTGTTAACGCTAGACTCTTCCCAGTCACGAACTGTTGTGGGGTCAAGCTTACCAACTGCAATGAATACGATTAGCGCGTCCCACTGATCCGTAGGAAGTCCTAATGATTTTAAAGAATTTAAGTTTTTTGCTAAAGTATCCACCAAGTTTCTAAGACTAACCGAAGATTCCGCCTTGACCTCTGGTATATTAAAGATCGATTTTAAATGATTATGTACGGTCAACCGTTTATTCTCGAACCTATCTGTTACCATATTCCAAGCTAAACTATAGTTATCGTTTGTAGGTGAAATTGATTCGATACATTTAGCGGCTATTCCGTGTAAAGATGCTCGAAGATAATGAAATTTAGCAATAGGTTTGATGTTTTCGTTATCATGAATAAGTGATTTAAAAAGGTCACGAAATTCCCCCCAACGTTCATAAGCTCCATCGAATTTTGGCAGTTCAATTGTCGGCAACCTAACATTCTGATTAAGAGTACTAAACTCGTTTAGATTTATTTGATCGGGGCTAAGCTTTCCCGTATCTGGAGTGGTAGCCTCGCGAAACGTAGTTGCTTTGTGTTTATTTAAAATAGATTTTGCTTGAGCTATTAAGGTAAAATATTGCAATTCAAATGCTTCTGTTTGATCAACATCTACCTGTTGTTCAAGTTGTTCAATTAAAGAGTGAATGGATTCAAATTCTGATAAACGCGGTTCCATTGCTGCTAAGCGCAATTCCAGTTGCGCAAGAGTTTCCTCGTTTGGCGATGCTTCCAATCCGTTCAAAAAGGTCGCGAATCTGGTTAAAGCGGCTTTAATATTGCCACGTTTTCTATGCAAATTTATAGTGTCTTGCGTTTCCATTTTAAGATTACTTATAGTAAGAGCTCAGATCGAAAATATGACAGGTTACAGGGAGATGCAAGGGAGATTAAGGATAAATGAATGAATGAGATCGGAAATACCTTACTGACTGCGCTTGTTTATCTCGCCGCGTCGCCGCCGGTTCGTCGCCTTCGACGTCTCGCTCCTCGATTCCGGTCCACGCGTTGCTGGTGGTTTACGTTGAGTTGCGAAACTGTGTTTTCTTCCCGTGTCCCAGAGAGCTTATCCGTCTCGATAGGACCAACAATCCGGCTCGATAGGACCAACAATGTGCACACACGCGAGCACTTTTACGTGTTTTGGATGTTACTGGGAAACAAAAACTGCTTAATTGTATGAGAGTGGACTGTATTGTTGTTGATTACAAATAACTGGCGGCTTTAGCGGGGCGATAGCGCTCGTTCGACAGTCAGCTCTAGAATCGTGCGACTTTGTTACTGAGCGAGGGTCTAACCTCCGTCCGCCTTGTAGCGACGGAGGGAGAGGGAAAACAGCCGCCAACGAGGCGCCGATTCGGCGTTAACAACTTTGTTTTCACAGAACTATAAATTAAATATTCCCCATACCAGAAGAGAATTAATCGAAATAATATATTAGTAAATTTATGTTTTGTTGATTATCATCAAGACACGATAGATAATATTTTGAAAAATGTTACCGGAAGAACGGAAAATGATATTATACCCTATTGCCAAAACTATCACTAAACAACGGCATGGTGTGTAAATTCCCAGAGTAGATTTACGTAAAAGGAACGCAACAAATAAAACAAAATGGATAGGAATTTCTCTTGAAAGACGATTCTTATTTCCATAGATTATATTCAAAAATCAGATTTTTCACTATCAAATTAGTCATTACAATCACAAACACAATGGTCACAATGTTTTAAGATTATCATGGTAACATGTTCATTTAATAGTATATAAGGTAATACGAGGTCAACTGAGACATATATTTGAAGATATACAATGGTACCCAAATTTTCACCCTATGTTTTAAAGTTAATTAGATCACAATGCGATTTATTATCAGCCGTTAAGTGGAGACAAGCATATGTACAATAACAATGCATGTTATTGAAGTTCAAAATATTTACAGAACGTACTGGCAAAGTGTTAATGCAATATACACGACTTACTATAATAAATTGTATGAGAAAATCGTATATACATAAATCAAGGTATACAAATCGTTGCTTTAATACTTGGTGTTATATAACATTAATGAATGTCTATTGGAAACAATTAATAATTTCTCACTTGTATCGATATTATAGGCTGAGATATAAAATGTCGAATTTTTGCAACGAGGAAGAGATTTGATCCTTTGTGATTACATTGAAATTTAGAAACAATATCCATTTATTTCTCTTTACGCAAGTCTTCAAATATACAATAGCGATAAATACCTAATCTCCGAGATTCATCTCAATGACAAACAATTATACACTTCTTTGCTACCCATTGTACATTTAGAAAAATGTAATTAGAATAACAGATCGGTATCGAGATGACAATTAGTAAAATTCAATAAATAAGGTGATAATTTGGATTACATAAATAGAAAATTCTGTTGCTTACCTCCAGTTGATCGACGGACGTAGTGATTAATTATTAAAAATGAATGTGGGTGGCGATTTCAGGTCCTTTAACGATGAAGCCGAAATTAAAAGAAGTGAGTTTAATAGGGGTGTTTGTACATAATATTTTTGGAATTTTTAAAAAAATTTAGACTTAATGTTATAGTGAGTGCGAGTCTCAAACTTGGAATAAATTCAGTAAGTTAAAGACAGTTTTTTTGTTGGAAATATGCTATGACAGGTCGATTAGTATTATGAATTGTGCTCTTTTGATGTAAGAAAATGTTGTGCAGCGTGTACAAAAATTGAGATATGACGTCATCGAATACTTTTTTAAATGGCAATAGTAATTGTTTTAAGACTATTCTTCAAGGGTATGTCAAGTTACACAGGCGTACCAAATGTCAAGGTTTTATTGCGTGTCGTTCAAAAGATATTTTTAAAATATCAACTAATTCGAAAGATTAGGGATTCCGATCAACTGATCCATCTGATATCAACTCAAATAATATGTTTCTTCAACAAAAGCTCCAAATGTTTTCCATGAACTAACTCTTATTATCCCAAACGGAAATGAAACTCGTTTTGGACATGACATAACATTAAAACATTTTCGTACATCATAAAAAGAGCAATTTACAGTACTAATTTTTCCAAGTTAAAGACTAGCACTGTATATTAATAGAAATGCAACTCTTAAAACAATTTTTTTGTTGACTTCCTAACCTCAAAATTCGAACTATTCGACTAACTTCGGCAATTTTACAATTTTATGGCCAAAATTTTTTATTTTACTTCATACGTTAGTGCGTGCAGTATAGTGTACCATGTTATTTTGTCATTTCAACCAGACGGCTAAAATCACATCCACCACTATTTTTTCACGTCCTTTTCTGAAACATTTTTGGATAAAAAATCTCATAATAGGTATCTAAAAATGTTTTTCATATTTCCATACATCATTTTTAGTTCGATACATAAAAGTTATTTAAAAAAAATTATATAAAATTTTAGATCGAAAGACATAAATTATAAACCATATATCTCCAACAAAACATCACGCAAAAAATGATGTTGTAATTTGCATATAAAACAAGTACGAATTACAAACACAAATACATGTATGCGTGTACGCGTACGAGTATATGTTTATAGAAACACACAATTAATATCCCGGCCTAATCAAATACATTAATTGCAGGAGTAATTCTTGATGAGTTATAAATATGAAACCAAATCAAATCCAATTCGGAAAATTTATTCGCATAAATCTGAATTTAAGTGACAATATTAAAACATGTCATCCAAAAACGTATTTATTTCATATCAAACACTCAAACTTTCTGATATAATAATGCCAACTTAACGAGATCGTCACTTCAAAATGTTTTGCGATATGGTAATCGAAAAATTCTATTACAGTTTCCATCCTATCTGCTGAAAAACTATCCATGAAAAACCCCATAAGTAACAAGTCTAAAGAGGACTTGGCACCACCTGACCCATACCATCTGACCTATTTAGTGTTCTTCTTCCTGGCGATAGGGCAAATGATACCGTTGTCGTTTTTCACCGTAGCACAAGATGTAAGTATAAGAATAACCCAATTTATACATTATAGAGAATACTGGAAAATATTTTGTAGTATTGGATGTATAAATTCAGAGATACTGCTTCGGACGTGGTAGATTTGAAAAACAAAACGATGTTACAAAAGAATTTCGTGTCCATATCTGGGCTTAGCCATACAATCCCTTTGATACTGACCACGTTATTGTCTTCTTATTATGGTCATAAAATTAATATACACTCGAGGCTCGTGTCCTGTTATATAGGATTAACGTCTATTTTTATTGTATATACGGCGTTTGTAAAAATTAATACCGATACATGTAAGTAAGAAAAGCTTCAAAGTTCATACATCGTTTGGAACAAATCCTGACAAATCTTTTTCTTTCAGGGCAACTAGCCTTCTTTGTGACGACAATCATTGTTTCCACCGGCATTACAAGTAAGAATAACTCATTCGTTTCAATGGTATATTTTGATAAACAGTACTTTCTGATAATTTTCCTAAACTCCTATTTATGGCTAAAAACTTCATTTGAACGCTAGGATTGATCGACCAGCATTGGAAAAAAATAAATGGGATAAATTTTGCACAATTCGAAAATACTGTGTAGCATTGTCTTTGTAGTAAAAATCTAGGAAGTTCTTTAGAGAACTAAGAGTTATTTGAGAGCGAATTGGAGGTTAGTACAACAACTAAGACAACAAAAGAAATAAAAACTTCCTTATTGTGGATTGACCAAAGAAGCAGCGTGTTAGAGAATGTCCTTGTAACAGCGGGGTATGACTGATTTCTTTGCTACTTCAGGTGTATAACCAAAGACTTGTGGTGACATGCTAACAAAAATTGTATTTTTTTAAATTATGGTCAATTAAATGTCACAATGAATGATTTTAGCGAGTTTTTGTCTGAGTTAAATTTTTATGTACGATTAAAAATACTCAAGTAATCATCGTGTAGGGCTTTAAAAAACCTTTGAAATGAGCTAAAACTTTGTTTGGTGCCTTTGTTGCTTAATAATGCTTCAAATGGGGTTGACAATAAGTTTTAACTAAATTGTTACCGATTATTAGAACCATCGAAAAATTAGCGGTACATGTTTAATTTTGTAGAAAAGGTAAGCTCTTGTGGTGCAAAATATGTGCTAAAAATTTCAAAATGATTCACAGAATAGTTTATGCGAAATAATATTTGTTTATCCTCGGGCCGTTAATTTGCAATGATGTTAATCGCGTAATATTAAAGTTGGAATAAACCAAACTACTCTAAATTAAGGAAAGGGAAAGTTGTTCTATCAATTTAAATTGTCAATTTTAATTTCATCAAATTTAAGTAATTGCTATGGTAGCAATTTTTAGCTCATAAATTAATAGAATATAGTTGTATTGACATATGCCATTGACATATATTAATTTTTTCTAGTCGAAAGTACTGGCATTCTTGCACGAATTTATATAGTTATCCTACGAACATTTGAAACGTAGTTACTTCTTTTTCTAAAGAAGTTAGCCAAAGCTTTAGATTTATACATAGTCCTCAATAGATTGAGCTGCTTGATTGTTCAATATATGAAGATCAAGTTACTTTATAATTTTACTCATTTAAAAGCATTTGGAAATCCTTTCTCATCTTGTTCACTCACTGAAATTTAAATACATTTAAATGATATCCCAATATTTAACAGGTATTAGTTAAGCAAATTCCACTAGATAAGAGCTTAAGAGGAGGAAGTTAATAAAATTTATAAACAACTATGTACGTTCAATAGCTTAGAGCAAAAGACATATTATTATTTAGCTAACCTTGTAAATTCGTAATGTCTTGATCTACAATGTATTAAAAAATGTTTTCAAATATGACCATAAAATTTGTATCTCGACTTCAGTCAACAATATTCATAGTTTCACCTTATGTGCGGTTATCTTTCGATAAAACACGAATTCTCCATAAAGGAGTCAAACGTCCAAGGAAAATCTAAACTTCGAAAGCTTAAAATAGGAGATTACAAAAAAAATGTTCATTTCAAATTTGTTAAAATAAGAAACAACAAAATTTATATTTCAACAGTTCCTCGTAGGAGCACCGATATCGTTCGTAGTTTACATACAGTCGAAACGTAACAATTCTACTTAAATTTCTTTCAACCTGTGATAGAAATAACTAATCACAATATTTTAGATATAATTTCATGACACCCCAAATATTTTATGTATTTTTTAACTTATTTAGTTGTATGTAATGAGTCTAACATGAAAAGACATCACAAAATATATAAACATAATAAACGAACCTATATTGTACATTTTAAGCCAAGATCAAGGCGGACTAAGTACGTACAGCCCAGTATCTAAAGGTAAAAATATAGTATTATCTCATAATTTTTTCGGTGTGCATCGATTTTAGTAAACAATTACAAATAAACTTATCTTATCCTCCACTTCAAAAGGTATAAGCTTCTGAGGTGTGCTTTTTGATTTTTGTGGTGAAAGCTAACCTTGTATGTAAAAAATTCAAAAACGAAATATTTAAGCAATATTTATATTGAATTTATTTATTTATATTTGAATTATTATTTATAAATTTCAGTATACTCAATAAATATTTTCTTATGATAAAGGAATATATTTTATGAAAAATTGCAATTTTTCAACCATACAAAAGCCGCTCTCTACGGCAAAATTTACGAACAAATTAATTTACAACAGTTTTAAATTTTCCGAATATGCATTTGCAATCATTTAAAAGCATCGCCTTATTTATAATATTATATCTCAATTTTCCGATTTTTCCTAATTTTGTATGGATGACTAAATTTTAATTACAGCGGTACTCATTGATTTAGGTGATGATTTTCAGTCAGAAAAAAGAAGACAATTAATATATTTTCATCACAATTCCTTTAAATTTATGTCACTGACTTTTGCTAAAACTCATTTGAAAAAGCGTTTAAGTACATCAAATAACCTTATAAGAGTTTTCCTTAAGAAATATGCCGTTTTTTGTTATTTAAGGTTGAAATTCGGTATTGCAAAATAGGCTACTACTCAGTCGCCATTACTCCTATTTTTGTAATAGGTTCTATTTTCCCTTTACACCACTTTTTTGTTAAAACGTAAGATTTGTTAGGGATTTCCAAATTACCATTTAGAAATACCACTTTCCAAAGAAAAATCAACAATTTCGATGGCGAATAATTTAAAGAATATTAGATTACCAGAAAACTTCAAATTAGCACCTCCACCTTCGTATTTATTTTTAGTGTAAATCTTTTTACTCCCGAAAACGGGAACACTTAACCTCGGTGTAGAGGCACACTTTGGAGCTATATAACTTTTGTTTATTAAGCTATTTCCAACGTATTTTTAAATTTTTACGTCAATCGATTTAGACCTAAAGAATTCTGAGCAAAAACCGTCAAATACTGGACTGCACACGAATTAGAATCTGAAAATGTCTATAATTAATTGGTCGTTTGACAGTTGCTTTAAAATAAATGCGGCAGTTAACCTTACTTATCCATTACATATGGAGTTTTCCTCCACGCTACAGATGCTTGATGTACTCATGATACGCAGTACCAGATAAACCAACGTTGTTATATATTCCTCACAATATTTGACGGATCCTCTAGGGGAACACCCTTAAATCCACAACTTCAGGCAATTTTAATGATCATCATGTCATACCCAAATTATTTTCTCCATTTCCAGTTTCCTCCAGTCTGTTGAGCGTAACCACCTTCCCAATGATCTCAAGGTTCCCACTTTACTACATGAAAGCTCATATGTACGGGGGGGCAGCGTCCGGACTATTAAGCGCCCTACTGCAGATTTTATGCCTTTGGTTGGGAGGATCTTCTACGTCGGTAGCGCTCATATACTTTCTCTCTGGTACAGGAATCTTGGTCCTATCTTTAATCTGTGCCATCTCCTGTAAGTTCATACCGAGGTTCGCGTATTACCTCGGCGATACCGAAGCTGACACAAAAAGGCCTACGCTTAAACTGAGAGAGATGAGGGATATAGCGAAGAAGTTGTGGCCTAATTTGATATTGACGTTCACTGGGTTGCTTTTCTCTGGAATGGGAGGTTCTACTATTACTACGCTGGTCGTTTCGGAGTATTACGGAAGCGGAATGTGGTCAGGTGAGAATTATATATATATATATATATATATATATATATATATATATATATATATATATATATATATATATATATATATATATATATATATATATAGTGACCAAAAAAGTGTCACTACAACTGTCTAACTAGAAAATATTTTATTATAAATGTCACTAAAACAAGCCTTCATAAATAGTATGTTCATTGCCAGAACAAGTCGACACCTATTAGTAAAATGGAACTATAGATGTTCTACAGATCTTTGTGTTATAATTTGAGATCGGGATAAGCTAGGACATAGAATTTTTCTGAATGATTGACTCTCATTTTAGATAAGTACTTCGAGCCTGTCATCACCTTTCTACTACCTGACATCATGGGGCTTGTTGGAAGATACTTCGCCAGTCCAATTTTAACGGTAATACACTACTGGAAATTACGGTGCATTTTTCAAAATTGCATCTTTTCCTCAATAAATAGGTCTATTTTTAAAAAAAAAAAGAGATGATTCCAGACATATAATTTATACCATGTGAAAGCTGTCCGTGTAATCAATAGTATGTTCCAAGTTAAAAAATAATAAGGATATGTAAAAATGAGATATAAATGAAACGAAAGTAAACAATCTTTCGAGAAACATGGAAATTGATGAGTAAAGTGCAATTCTTTTGTATAAAAACTTTAACCGATTTATTTCAAAAAGTGATATAAATCGACAGGTATTCCCAAAACAAGATTTTGGTCTCCTGTGTGCATCTATCTCTATTACGTTATCTTTTAAATATCGACATAATCACGATACTTCTTTAAGTAATCATGCATGAGACCCTTTCTCATATACCTGTAAATCTGTCATATTCTACCCCCCCTCAAAATTTAATTCCTAATATCTAATGTAATCATACATTGCATTCCAATGTGTTCGTGAATTTTACAAAAAACTTATGTTAAACATTTCTGCGATTTTAGATGTATTCTTCATTCTTTGTGTATCAGAACAATTACGTTTTCCTCTTTTTGTGTCAAAAAGCGTGTTTTATGTCGCAATTGAATATTTAGAAATATTAAATAATCAAAGCCAATATCATTTAGTAACAGGATGTCGTATATTAACGTCGAACTTATATAACGAAAGTACCAAAATTGTTGCCAACAAGAAGTCAAGATTTTATTTTTGGGAACTTTCAAGCAAAATGTCACTTCAGACTTTAATCGACTATTTAATTTCCTTTTTTAAATTTTAAGTACAAATTTTTTAGCCAAAAACTGCTATTTGGTACGTGCTGGCAGATTCGGTAAGGATCATCTTGATCGAACCTCTCCACTTATTCTGTAACGCTCAACCCAGGAAACATTTCCCCGTCTGGTTCCCTCACGATTGGCAGTATATTATTATCCTGAACGTCGGTGCCTTCACCAGGACCTTCTTCGGAATGAGCACGTTCATGAGCATGGGAAAGTAAGTAAAGAGAAAATGTAAGAGGGTAGAAATATTAAAGTAGTGAAGTTATCTAGGTTTCTCTAATATGCTGTATAATGGTATATATTTTCTAGTAACGATGCTTAGGAAACTTTTCTTCCGTGGTAGAAGTTATATGAACAATTCTAAAGGTCTGAATGTTTTTATTGCAGTTTTGGAAATTTCAAATTAATTTTATTTAACAACCCGTTAACTCTACCCCATAGAAAATACAGTAAATTTATATAGGATTCATAGAAATGTTTTAAATCTGCCAGTTCAGATGTTCAATATTCCTTTAATGTATTGATATTGGTAGTATACTTTAATAACTCCTTTAATCAAATTTGTGTTTTAGCTTACTGCCTGGTCAAGCAGAACAAGGTTACCTCCTAATGGCCAGTTTAGGTGGCATTATCGGCCTTTTTCATTCCACGTTGGCAACCTTCTGGGTTAACATAATATGATTAACCCACTTAGATGCTGCTTTTTTACTTTTATATCTAAACAGAAATGCGTTTAATAAACGTGCTAGTAGTAGTGTTAGATTATGGTTTTTTGATTCACGCGAAATTAAGTGACACGTACCTTATATAAAATTATACAGATTACATATTATTTATTATTTAAAATACGGAGATCATTGAGAGTTCAAGCAGGATCATATAACCGCTTCGACCACATAATATTTGATATTGGTTATGTTTTCCATTTTTACTGCGTTTATTATTTAACTTCCTCACTCAAAACATGAACTGTAGATTGTTATATAACAAATACAAGTTTTTAAAAAGGGTCTTTGAATCCTCGGAATTATAACTCGACCTCCGTTTACGTTATTATTAAGTAAATTTGTAGTATCTTCCAATCGACACATTAATGAGGACCAAACTTGCAGCAGAGATGATATGATATAATTTCCGTCATTCCTGAAAATGTGAAATATAAGAGATAAAGGTAAACAGTAAAGGTAACAATGACTAGGGGAGATTCTGACTTCGTGATGATATAATAGCAATATTGCCACCGTAACTTCCTTTCAAATCGAAACACCGGTTTTAAAGAAAGGTTTTATTCTAGCATGGAGCAGAGAACTTATAGATAAGGAGTACTAAAAACCACAAAAAAAGACAAAAAGAGAAAAAAAGAGGGAGGTGACTAATATTATAGAGGGCTGTTTTCCGGACTTTCTGATCCACATCCTGGAGCAAAATCTTGTAAAGCATATTTATGCCTATTAATATGTCTATCTAGAAATTCAATTCACGTAGGGTTGTTTCCGATATGACGATAGAAGTATTTCTTGCGGTATTAAAAGATTTATTTCGCGCAGGTGTCGGCCAGGCTCGATTTGCTCAGATAGGGGAACAAATTTTATCGGTGCTAAACCTGAATTGCAGCCAGCGTTCCAGGGAATTAAACAAAATGGTGAAATAAAAAAATTATTATCCTCTGAGCGTATAATTTGGCACTTCAATCCTCCTAGTGCACCACATTTTGGAGGAATGTGAGAGTCAGGGCTAAAGCAGGTAAAGTATCACTTAAAGAGGATTGCTGGTACGATTCTATTAACATCTGAAGAAATGTTAACTGTATTTTGTCAAATAGAATCGATATTGAACACACGTCCGTTAATTTCCCTATCTAACCATCCTCTGGAACTTGAATCACTTACTCCTGCAGATTTCTTAGTCGGAAGGCGATTGATATTCTGTTTCAGAACCGAGCTTTCTAGAGGCTCCAACCGACTTTCCAATTTTCAACGAGACGATAATTCAACATTTCTGGAAGAGGTGGATGAGCGAATACCAACTCATACTTCAATCTCCCAAGAAGTGGAAGATTGGCGGCAACTGCATCGAAATCAACCGTCTGGTCTTAATAAAAACGGATAACATACAACCACTGGCATGGTCGCTAGGAAGAATCGTGAAACTACATCCAGGCAGCAACATTGTGGTTCGTGTAGTCATTTTACGCACAAACAAACGTCTTTTAACGGGTCTAGTGAGCAAAGTGTATCCTCTCCCTATAGGAGAATAATGCCAACAGAGTTTCCTTATAATTAAGTATCGTTTTATTTACGTTCATGGGTAAATGTGACCCGATTTTCTTGGCATTTCTCCTGTAATCAATTTGTTTTCGGTGTAATCTATTCCTTGTTATTTATGTACAGTTTTTTGTCCACTGGAAGGGATCCAATCAATGTGGAGGGCTATGTTCCTTCGGAAAAGTTGGTTGACTTGATTAATTTGTACCATAGAGTGGGATATACTTCTCATTGCGCTTGTCGCGCTCATTAGTATTGTGATTCACGGATCGTCGTTGTGGGCATGACGACCATAGGCAAAGACAGCTACGCCTCGAGCCACGAGGGCGAACCTACGGAAATGAGCAATTAACAAATTATTTGGAGGTTCCAGCTCTAATTCTTAATAAAAAAATCTTTTTTTTTTACATCACTGAAGTAGGGGTATACAATTTTTTTCCGCCATTTCTCCTTTTTACATTTGAAAAACGTGATTCTCAAAGATTTCATTTGATTAAGTTTTTTACAATATATTATCGCTCTAAATAAATTAACGTATTTCTGCAACAAATTAACTAATTGAATTTTATAAAAGCTCACTCGATTTAGAATTAAAAGGGTTCCTTCATAAGCTCATAAAAGTGAAATTAGATCATTCCATTACCACAATAATTATTGCAATTGTAAAAATCGGTAACCTTCTACGAATATTCGTGATTTTTGCAATCAAAAATTGATTAAACGAGATATGCTGCGGCTCAAATTACCAAGTAGGATCCTATTCAACTTGTATTTGAAATATTATTTCCTACAACGTATAGTGTAAGGTCTAAACTAAAAAAAATATTTTTACATTTCAAACGGCCATAGAAAATTAACAACAATAAGTTATTATAAATAAGTTGTATATATTTATTTATTTCTCAATTTATACATTCTACGAGACGCAGTTATAAAGATCGTCGTTGTGGCGTTTTCCGTTGACGATAGGATTCGACTTATATATATATATATATATATATATATATATATATATATATATATATATATATATATATATATATATATATATACCAATTAGTGGGCTATGTTAATTTCTAATTTAATACATTAAATAGTTACTGCCAAATGAGTAATGTACCAACAACGCGCACCAATGGAATAGATATTTTAAATCAGTCAAATAATACTGATAGAATGATTGATAGGGCAAGGAAAATGAGTGCGGTTGGAAAATTATACTTATAAATTTTTCAAATAGGTATTCATGTTCATGAATGGTTTAACCTATGTGGCACAAAAATTTCTTATTTCGAATCTTCAATATTGGTAGATCTGATGAGTCTCCTAGTTATTTATTCTCCTTATTATGTATCCTCCTAATATGATTATAGGAATTTATGTTAGGCAAAAACCCTGGCATATGTGAAAAAAAAGTCAACATTTAAGATTTAAGTCTAACGAATTCATAGTTTCGCAAATGTTGGAACTAGCAAGAATCACCATGCATGAAGAATTAGAAAAAAATAAAAAAAATATGAAACAAGCTGTATTACTGTTCATTCTTTTCTTCTTCATTAAGTACACCGTCAGCTTAACAGACAATCCTGATGATGGTGTTACGTCTCATAAGGAAATTACTCACGCAGCGCTAGAGTGTATTACAGTAGACCAGGTGAGATGACTTACAAAATAAAGAAAGATCATACTGAATATATCTCTTCTTGGACACAAAAGTTTAGTATGGAGGGCTTATAAAACCCTCAGAAATGTGGCTGAAACAAATCTAAAAATCGGCTAATTATTTTGAAATCCATCGAGTCGAATTATTTTGAAAAGACCCAGGCGTAGTAATTAACGTAATCGGACAAAATTCGAAATTGTTTATCCCAACCCTTTAAATTAAATTAATATTTGCTTTTCAACTTCGAAACCGTTCGCTTGGTTCATAAATATTAAAATAGCTTAACGTGGAATCCCTACTTTAACGGTGATCACACTAGAGTGATAATAGGTAAATATATTGCCCTTTCCATTCATAGCTGTCTGCGAACTAAAAGCTTCATAATTTACAATGCGATTAAAATCTATAATCACCCCCACCCTCGTATCAATTCTATCATCATCTCATTTTCTCTACTTCTGAACATTTTTTCTTCTTTTTTGTTCTTGTTTCTTTTCGATTTATGATCTTTTTGGTCATTACACTTTTGGTTAATTATTTATGTACTTTATGAAGTAAGGATGGGTTCGTCGATCTCATTTTTACATACATAACATTTTTGTGATAGGAGGGATTACCCTTGAAACTATTTGATTTATTTACTAACTATACTCAAACAAATTATTATGATAAAGTTGTAAGTAGTAAAAAAACATTTAATAACCTTCATTCTGTAAAAAATCGAATGTTACTCAGTCAAACTTTGCAATTCCGGGAACAAAGTCGAAAGAACTATTAAACTATTCAAATTAATACATTTCGCGGTATTTTATAGTTACGTCAATATCACGACCAACCAGAGTACATCGGCGGACACATCAAGTTTCCTGCGTGAAATTTCTTGTGACACTTCATTTCGTGAAGTTTCACATTCATTTCTTATAGCTTTAGTTCTTATAAATTGACAAAAATTATTACAGAACCTATGAGAGTAACAAATCCCTCCCAAACCTTACTTGGTCCAATTTTTATAAAATCTTCTGACTTATGTCTGAATAGTGGCATCGTTGATATGGAAAGTTTTACTGGCCACAAATTGGTTCATTGTGTTTTAATATTCCGAGAAACAACTGATAAGCAAAACATACAGACTCTAAGAGTTTTGATACCGATAAGTTCCATAATGACCTTGTAAAATGTGGCAGGCATAATATTCTACTAATCTTTGACAATGAAGGCAAGATACGATATTCAAATATATTGATAATGTATTGAAATTATTCGATATTCATGCTTCTCGTCGGACTGTACGTGCACAGGTAAACCTTTTGCAAAATGCCTTACGTCAAATTTAAAAATGATATTTAAGGGAAGAGATCGTACAGATACAAACTTAATAGGACCAATGAGAATTCGAAGCAATATAAAAATCTGAGAAATTGCTTAGCTTGCCCGCGAATGGAAAAGGCTGCATACCTCAAATATTTATTTGAGCAATGTAATACCTGTCTCTTCTACAAAGCCCTAAAGAAAATGGACATTCAACATATAACCATTTACACAGCTTACCGGAGGGACTCAACAACGGAAATAAACAAATTTTTTTTTTTTTCAGTTTATCACAGTGAAACTGAAAACTATAGAGAAAACATTCCTTATTATAATAACAACTTTATTGATCCGCAATGGAGTTTTACTTTTAAAATAACATGAAAATGAAATTTGGAAAACAATCAAAAAATTGAAACAAATGCACTTGGTTCAATCATTCCACTTCAAATGCTCAAATTGTTTTCATACAATCGGCACTGATATTACACATGCCTGCCTTTAAACTGGTTATTTCTCTAATATTTGGTAAGAGGCTGTCGTTATTCCCCTGTCCAAAATACCTAACCTTCATCATATGACTACGTCCAATCAGTATATTGCCGACACTTCCAAAAATTCTTGAAAAAATTTGCGTAAACAATCCATAAATATTTGGAAGAACGTGATATACTTCCAGCGTTTCAGTCTCGATTTAGAACAGGACACAGCACCGTTTTGAGCGCTACAACCTGGTAGCGACGATGTTTTAAGTACTTGGGATCAAGGCCAACAGACTGCTTTAATATTATTAGGTTTATCCGTGGCATTTGATGCCACTAACCATCAGCTTTTACTGGCTAAATGTAAATACACTGGCATGTGTCAAAAAACCTTACAATTACTATTTAACTATTTAAATAATGACAGCACAATTTGTATGAAAATATTCTCTCATCTTCAGCAATCGTAAGACCTGGATTGCCGCAAATTTCTGTCTTATTATTTCTAATACACCCATTTGACTTCTCGAAAAGTCTCAGGCATACCAAATACATGGCTTTTGCGGATGACAGGCAAGTTTATATGTCATTTAATTCGAATCAACTTCATTCTGCTTCTGAATGTGTAAATGGTGACATGCAGTCCATACTTAATTATTGTAAAAACAATTCGCTTAATGTTAATTCCGACAAAGCCAAAATCTTGTTTGCACCACGAAACAAAACAAAAAAGAGATGGGTCGCAAAATTGGTAATAAACTGTTGCCATGTGTAAACTGAGCCAGATGTCTTTGGGTAGAACTCGATATCGATTTTAGATTTAAAGATCATGTAAAAGATCTTCTAAAGAAGTGTAACGCAATTATTAAGGTATTATATTCAAATAGATATATATTAAGTTACTCCATAAAAGAGTTCTGCAAAAGCCTGGTCCTATCTCAATTAGTATATTGCAACATACTTTATAATCCATGCCTTGATAAGGCAACAGCTGCGAAACTTCAATTAATTCAAAATTCGTGTTGTCGGCTAATTAAAATTTCACTTAAATATGACCATATCTCAAATCGAATCCATGATATTGTCACGAACACGAGACTTCGACGACCACAAATAGAAAATAAAGATTTAGGACACGGCCGGAGGCCACGGTCAGTTCGTGTGAAGAACGATAAATGAAAGCGAGAGTGTTTAACAAAACAAAGTATAAGCAAAACAAAAACCGAACATAAATAGAAGGAGGAAGTTAGTAGAGAGGACCAGTGAGGTCCCGACGTACGAGCTTGGGCAAGTGCCGTCTAAGGGACCGCCCGGAGGAGGGCCGCCCCTGAAGGGACCAGCCGGATGGCCGGTCGAAGAGGAGAGTAGAAAGAGCCCCGAGCGGAGACTGTGCTGGATCGTCGAAGTCTCCAGAACCCCAGCCGGACGCCCGAAGAAGAGCCTTCCAACCCCCCTGTCAAGAGGCCCTCCGTTATGGAACCCCGAAAGTCCGGACGACCGGCAACCCTGTAAGTTACCTTCCTTACCTCTCACGCTCCAGCCTTTTGGGATTCGCTGTGCCCCCCATCTTTCTTATTGTGATTTATTTTTCGTTTTTTTGTGTCGACCTGACCCATTTTTAGATTCCCCGTTTGTGGAGAATAAAGCCTATTTCTTTGTTTTGTTTTAACCTGTTTTCGTCAATAGCAAGCTCTACCCCCGTAGCTACCAACCCCTTACCTCACGCAGCCGTGACTCAGGGAAAGACGCCCCGGCTCGTGACAACAGAAGTGGCTTAAAATAGATAAATTGAATTTATTCCCGTATGCAAATTTCATTTATCGAATACCTCCTGGGAAAAAACCAAGTTATTTATATGATGAATGGGATTTTAGGAAACATGCAGTCATGAGAATTGTTCGAGATTCCAAAAAACTAATGAGTCCTCATCATAGATCGTCCTTGTTTAGGCGTTTCTTCACATATAATGCTACAAATTTATATAACCAGATTGCTAACGAAATTAAGTCCCTATCACCTAGCCTGTTTAAACATTGTCTGACGCTGTATCTATTTAAACGTCTGCGCCTGTAATGTTGCTAGGTTGATCACTGTACTTAAATATCTGGAATTTATGCGAATTGTTTTAATAGGATCATATACATTTCCAATTTTAGATGTTGTAATTTTGTTTATTGTCAGTAATTAGTTACTAACGGTCTTATTCATCATATTAAGGCTAAAGGATTCTAGCTTAAAATGCGCTTAGAATGTGATTCAATAAGGTAATTACAGTTAGGTTAGTGTTAAGAATACACGAAACAAAGCTGTAGTTACACCCGTGACAGAAATTCTAAACGTATTTTATGCTAAAATCCATTTTATTGTTAAAAGGCGTTTATGAATAAGACCGTTAAGTGTGTATATTATGGGTTAAGTGTAAAAATGGCTATCACAGGTAAACTTCGCCCAATTCATGTAGTCTATGTAATACCGATACTAGACTCAACAAAGATCTTTTATTATTACTATTGTTCCGTTTTACGCGGGTTCACACAAATTAATTGTCCACTTATTGTTCTTAACACAATTTATTTACTTATTCTAAATGTAATTTATTTACACTAACTCTATTGACTAATTTATATATCACGTATTTAGTCGCAGGTAAGAATTCGTCTGCTTCTCGGTTTGTTTACTTTCGGTCTCGGTCTCTCTCTCCGTCTCTCCGTCCCCCGCTCGGCTCCTGTCTTTTTATATACGCTTCCACGCGATTTCTCGAATCGAGTAGAACAATCTAATAGACATCGAGGCGCGACTAGAAGTTTCTCGGCGATGCTGGAATAGACAGTGGCGTCGTTTCATCACCGGTACACTGCCCCCGCCCTAAAAAAAACGTTTCGTCCCGAAACGTTCTTCCGTCACGCCGATGTCGGAACCTGCAGCTGGACCCATTTTTACATCGCGAGGATTGGTGGAAATAGCAGTCAACCGTTTTCTCCTTCTGGTATCCGCCAGGGGCCCAAGAACATACCAGAATCTCAATGTCGGTGAACCTAAACAGTACTTCCAACATATTCCTCACGACCCTCCAGTCCAGGCCGTCCAAGCCGCACGCCAGTTTTGGTATGGCCAGCTTTCCAATGCCTCTACCGAGTAAAACCACTCTCAAATCGCATAGAGTGTTCCATACATCTTGATACGTTGGCTTCTCGTATGACCTCTTCTTGGTGACCAAGTAGAACACCGACCTCCCCTGAGAACCGTCATCTTCTATCACCAAGGTGCGTCCGACTGCCGGGCCCTGCTGCTCTAACTCATCGAGTTTTCCGAACTTCCGTTTGAAGACTGTCGCTATCCCTCGGGACATCTTCAAATCCTGGGCGACACAGTGTGCTAACGAATAGTCCTCGGGCACCTCGAACAGGTTACGATGCTCTTCCCTAGTGACGCCGAACCTCGCTTTCCCTGTACCTCCATAGGCGCCCATGAACTGCTCGAAAGACAGCTCCACCTCCTCTCCTTGAACCCGTGTGACTTGCTCCTCCAGGTCGTGGTTTCCCTCATACGGTGCCAACCGGTTAAAATGCACCACCCTGGGTTTTCCATTAGGGACCTTAACGATTCGGTAGACGACATCGTTGATACGGGCCTTGACGACATAGGGGCCCTCCCACGCTCTCTGCAGCTTCGGCGAGAGTCCACGTCGTCTCTGTGGATTGTAGAGCCACACCAAGTCTCCCTCGTTGTAAAGGCCGTCGTCCGCTCCAACGTCATACCGATCCTTCATTCGGTCACTGGCGATCCTGAGGTGGCCTCGAACCAACTCGTGAATTTCATCCATCTTCCTCCGGAGCTTGGTAACGTAATCCTCTCCTGCCAGGTCTTCCCCAGGTCTACACCCAAACTTCAGGTCACACGGGAGCCTCATTTCCCTGCCGAAGAGAACGTTGGCCGGGGATTGCCCAGTGGATTCATTTACCGCTGATCGGTAAGCCATCAAGAAGAAGGAAAGGTGTTGATCCCAGTCTCGTTGGTGTTGAGATACTACCTTCGAGAGATATTTGCCCATCGTTCGGTTCATTCGTTCGACCATGCCATCAGACTGGGGATGTAACGCCGTCGTTCTGGTCTTGCGAATGCCCAGTTTCTCGCAGACTCCTTGGAAGAGTTCACTCTCGAAGTTGCGGCCCTGGTCGGAGTGTAACTCCATCGGTACCCCGAAACGGCTGATCAACTCTTTCACCAGGACGTCTGCCACAGTCGCAGCTTCCTGATTTGGGATCGCGTACGCCTCTACCCACTTCGTGAAGTAGTCCATGGCCACTAAGATGTACCTGTTCCCATTGCTGGTCATTGGGAACGGCCCCGTAATATCCAGGGCGATCCTTTCGAAGGGACTCCCGACGTTGTACTGACGCATCGGCGCCTTCGGCTTACGATGTGGACCATTACTGGCGGAGCAAGTGGCACATCTTCGACACCAATCCCTCACGTCGTTGGAGCAGTTAACCCAATAGAAGCGGTCACGCACCTTCTGCAGGGTCTTCGTCACACCCAAATGTCCTCCCGAGGCCTCGTCGTGCACCAGCCGAAGTATCTCCGACACCTTACTCCTGGGGATAACCAACTGCATCCTTCGTTCGGTGCCCTCATTGTTCTCGAGTGCCCTTTTTAGTACCCCGTTCTCGAGTACCAGGGACTTCCACTGGGCCCAGTACGACTTAAGGACTCTGGAAAATGGAGCCACTTCTTGCCAGCTCGGTCGCCGTCCCTCTGTTTTCCACTTCCTGATCTTCTGGAGTTCCGGGTCGCGTTCTTGCTGCTGCAGGATGTCGGCAGGTGACCAGTCCTCACTCACGACCGTGGTTCTGTACACCACCGCCTCCTTCTTCTCTACACGGGTGCAATGTTGACACTCCGACGAGCAGGGTCTCCGGGAGAGGGCGTCGGCATTCCGGTGGCTCGTCCCGGCTCGGTGTTCGATGCCAAAGTCGTATTCTTGCAGCCTTTCAATCCATCGCGCAACTTGGCCTTCCGGGTTCTTGAATTGTAAAAGCCACTTCAAGGCTGCGTGGTCCGTCCTTAGCAAAAACCGCCTACCGTAGAGATATTTGTGAAAGTGCTCCACGGATTTCACTACTGCCAAGAGCTCTCTCCTAGTAACGCAGTAGTTCCTCTCCGGCCTGGACAGGACCTTGCTGAAATACCCGATAACGCGTTCCTGCCCGTCTTGTACTTGTGCCAGAACTCCTCCAATGCCGACATTGCTGGCGTCCGTATCCAGGATGAATGGACCTTCTTCTGTTGGATACCCCAGGATTGGAGCGGTCGTCAGGCATTCTTTCAGTGTGTCGAAAGCAGCCTGGCAATCCTCGTCCCATTGGAAAGCTCGCCTTCCCTCCGTTAGACGTGTTAGGGGCTTGGCTATGTCCGAGAACATTCGGACATACCGACGATAATAGGTACAGAGGCCCAGGAAACTCCTCACTTGATGCTTATCCCTCGGAGTGGGCCACTGTCGGATTGCTTGGACCTTTTCCGGATCCACTTCCACTCCGTCGCTGCTAACCACGTGGCCCAAGTAATGTACTCTTGTTTGCATCAGGTGACATTTCTTCAGGTTCAACATCAAGTTCGCGGCCTGGAGTCTCTTAAACACCTCCTCTAAGTTCACCAGATGTTCCTGGAATGTCTTGCCAACCACGATAATGTCATCCAAGTACACCAAGCACGTCTTCCAAGAGAGTCCCCTCAGCACACTTTCCATTAGCCTCTCGAAGGTCGCAGGCGCATTACACAACCCAAAAGGCATTACACGGAACTGCCATAACCCTGTGCCAATTGAAAACGCCGTCTTCTCCTTGTCAGCGGGATCCATTTCGATCTGCCAGTATCCACTCTTCAGGTCCAGGGTAGAGAAGAGTTTTGATCCTGAGAGCGTGTCGAGCGTATCATCGATGCGAGGCAACGGATAGCTGTCCTTTTTCGTGGCGTTGTTCAACCTACGGTAATCTACGCAGAACCGAGTGCTCCCATCCTTTTTCTTTACTAAAACCACCGGAGACGCCCAGGGGCTATTAGATGGCTCGATCACTCCCTCGTTTTCCATGTCTTGGATGATCTTCTCTGCCATCTCCCGTTTTACTTGGGGCAGTCTCCTGGCAGGTTGTCGGATGGGTTTCGCATCGCCCGTGTCGATCTTATGCTTGACGATGTCGGTCCTTCGGGTTTTACCAATTTCGGGAATGAAAATGGCTCGGTACCGATGTAATAGGTCACTCAGCTGTTTCCTCTGAAGAGGTTGGAGGTTGTGGCAGGCAGCCGAAGTCACTCTGTCTAGGTTAACAGAATCCGGTGTCGCACTTGGTGCTACCTGGCGGATTATTGACATTGCCGGTGCGCAGGTCCCTACCCTGGTTCCCCCTTTGAGAGTCACGGGGTAATCGTTGACGTTAATCACACGAATGGGAATTTCGTCGTTCAGTGACACCAACGCCTTACCCACAAGAACGCCTCGGCCGACCTCCACATCGTGGTTCCAGGGTTCCACCATAACTGGGAACCCCTTTTCTACGACGCCGTCGAGTCTAGCAACCACAACCGACTCACTCCTTCCAGGCACAGTCGCGTCTTCGGCCACAATTACTCGTCCAACGACTTCCCTCTGAGGATGGAGAAATATCTCTTCTGGACCTACCCTCAATACGCGACGTTGAAAGTCCAGTTGGATACCGTGGCTATTCATTACGTCCATTCCCATAATCACGTCCTCCTCGATGTCCGCCACAATCACTCGGTGTGGAAACTTCACTGCTCCGATCTTGAATTCCACATCGACTTCCCCGTGGACGGTGGCCGCTTCGCCCGTAGCTGTTCGTAGCCGCCATCTGGATTTAAGTAGCTTCCTTCGCTTGGTGTCGAGTATTCCGGCCCTCAAGATCGTCCTGGTTGCTCCAGTGTCTACCAATAAGGCATATTTCACCCCATCGATTATACCGTCCACGTAGACACTGCCACTATGATGTCGTAGGGAAGCTACAAAAACTAGGGGGTCTTTAAGCGGATGTCGGGTCGAAGCTGCCCCCTCGGAGCCGACCCGTTCTAGTTTTCCTGTTTCTCCTGCGCAGTCGGTCCCTCCTTCCTCGGTCGTTTACAGGAACGACGCAGGTGGCCAACCTCACCACAATTCCAACAGCGGACGGGTCTTGTCTGCTTGTTTTCCACCAGGCTTTTAATGGCGTTGACCAGTTGCTCAATGGAGTCTTCCCTGGCACCTTCGTTGGGACTGTCAGCCTCATTGAGAGCCCTTACCCGACCATGGCATTTGGAGGCCTCGGTAGCAGCCTCAAACTCCAACGCGATGGCCAGGGCATCTATCAGGGTCTTAGGGCGCGCCAACCGCACCGTCCTCTGAATTTCGAGGTCTCGCAGGCCATCGACGAACGTTTGAATAGCCAGACACTCCATCAGGTGGTCGGTAGCCGTCGGATACGCGAAGCGAACTAGTCTGGCTACGTCGGCTTCAAACTCTTGGAGGCTCTCGTTCGCCTTCTGCTTCCGGGTCTTCATCTGCGACTGGTAGACCTGCTCCAAGTGCGCCTGTCCATACCTCATCTCCAGACGCTTCACCAGCCCATCGTAGTCGCCTTCCTCCTCCGGTGTAATTGTCTGCAGGATATCCAGAGCGTCTCCCCGCAGCGCCACCGTCAACGCTCCTGCCTTGTCTCGGGGTGTCCAGCCGTTGGCCTTGGCTGCAGCCTCAAACTGTTTCAGGTAATTCGGCCACGATGTTTTGCCGTCGAAAGTTGGTGGTTTCAAACGTGCCGAGGCTCCGATGTTCTCTTTTGACGGCTCTTCAACTGGTGTTACCTTGAGGTTCACCTCCGGCATCTTGAAATCCTTAGCTGCCTCTTTCGTTGCCAAGCGCGCCTCCAGTTCCCTTATTTTAGTTTCTAGTTCCTCCTTCTGCGCTTTCATTTTATTTTCCAGGCCGCCTATTTCGCTTAACAGGCCGCCGCGGAGGTCTTCTATTTTATCGTCCAGGCCGCCTATTTCGCTTAACAGGCCGCCGCGGAGATCTTCTATTTTATCGTCCAGGCCGCCGCGGAGATCTTCTATTTTATCGTCCAGGCCGCCGCGGAGATCTTCTATTTTATTGTCTAGGCCGCCTATTTCGCTTAACAGGCCGCCGCGGAGATCTTCCATTTTATTATCCAGGCCGCCGCGGAGATCTTCTATTTCGCTTGACAGGCCGCCGCGGAGATCCTCTATTCTGTTGTTCAAAAGACGCTCACCCTCTTCCTCAAACTCGAGCGTCTCCGGATCTTCCCCATTGTCAATCAAATAATCCCTCAGGCGTTTCTGCAGGACTGCTTTTACGCCCGTAGCGTCGATGTCCCTTTCCTCCAGCTCCCGCCTCAAATCCGCCACTTTTAATTCACAGAGTTTCTTCATTGTCCCAATTTATTTGTCTGTCACTAATAATCCCGCACTTCTGACACCAATTTGTTCCGTTTTACGCGGGTTCACACAAATTAATTGTCCACTTATTGTTCTTAACACAATTTATTTACTTATTCTAAATGTAATTTATTTACACTAACTCTATTGACTAATTTATATATCACGTATTTAGTCGCAGGTAAGAATTCGTCTGCTTCTCGGTTTGTTTACTTTCGGTCTCGGTCTCTCTCTCCGTCTCTCCGTCCCCCGCTCGGCTCCTGTCTTTTTATATACGCTTCCACGCGATTTCTCGAATCGAGTAGAACAATCTAATAGACATCGAGGCGCGACTAGAAGTTTCTCGGCGATGCTGGAATAGACAGTGGCGTCGTTTCATCACCGGTACACTATTATTAATATACTTATTATTTATAGTCGTCATTGTCTGTGGCAGCTAGTAAGTTTCAGAAATAATTTAGTAAAGTACCTTGCGAGGGGATAGAGAAAAGGGATGAAGGTTGGTCGACCCACTAGCATCGTGCGCCTAGTAAATGAGTAAATTTGTATGAAAACAGATAAATTAATTAGCACACATGGCAGATAAACTTTCATTGTCATTTCCAGTAATGTTGTGAGGAACGGCAAGATGAGTATCAACCGGAAATCAGAAAATTGTTCCCTCTGTCAAAGTCTATGAATTTTGGATGTTCACTTTAATTGGAAATTTGGAAAAACTTTTAATTTTGTGCTTTAATCTGAAAGTTTTAGATTCTTTATATTTATTTTAAAGTTGTTTTTTTTTTTGGAAATAATGTAAAATCAAACATGGAATAATAAGTATTTACAGTTAATTTTCTTTGTGAAAAATATAAAAGAAATAGGTAACACTGTGAGTATATACATAATATTTAATTTACCACGGCCCAATTTTCCCATCGCCTGCCTATTTTGGATAAAAACTATGCCCATATAGACATCTATTTCCACAATTTGTTCTGACAATAATCCGAAGTTTGAACATTACTTCTGAAATTGTATCAACAATTTCGCCACAGAAACTTAACGCCAAATTTTCATTGAACAAAACCGAAATAGGATCAGTCCATCTCTCTCCTAATAACTCAGTAGGTACTTACTATATATTTCATCCCGCAAAACGTCCTGAACATAATACGACGTCGAATACGAAAGCAAAAGTATTTCCAACATCAATCATGGAATGTCCCTTCCTTTCTACTCCTTTCCCTTCGCTACTTTCTTCACTTATTCCCTTCTCTCCTTCTCCTGGTCCCTTTGGACATGTCTCCAATTTTATAAACTGCTATTTACGACATGGCGTACGGATCAGCATCCAGGACTTTCGATTTATGAGGGGACCGATAAACATCTAGCACGTTTTGACCATAACGTCCCAAAAAAGGGGACCGATCCAATTAAATGTTGCGATGCCGGGAAAACGCGAGCGAGAGAAGGTGAAATATGGATAGTGGTTTCCACTTTTTGTGTAGGAAATTGAAATGGTTCATGGTGACGTTTTTGAGGTTATCAACGAGCTTAACGATGATTCTACTTGGATTGTACTTATACAATGTCACTAGGTATTTTATGATTTCGGTTTACACAGAAATATAATATAAAGGAAAAATACTGAAGTATATTCTCGAGACACTTTTAATGTATTCAAAGGGAGTGATATTTTCTATTTGGAACAATTCTGTCAGGTCTTGCCTAAAATTTTGTATTGTTATGTAATAAGAATCTTTGATTGTGAATAGTTTATGCACTATTAATTTTTGTATATATGTCGGTTTGAAAATATTTAAATATGAAGATGGGGATAAAAAAAAATTTTAAATATGGCGTTACGGCACTCACAAGCATTTACCGTTCGTTCGTAGGCTGCACCTATATGAGTATTGAACTCCCAAATACCCCCTTAACTACAACTTCTGAAGTATTTACTCCTTCGTGTATGACACATTCGTATATACGTACCATAACGTAGCTTTTTTTTTATTTTGTTATTACAATATTTTACAGTATGAAATTATTTGATACAACTAGAAATATTTATATTAGTATAAGAAAAATGTTAATAAAAACAAACTTGTGGTTTGGCAACTTTTGTAAATATGTAGAATGTTGTAAACTTCATTTTTAACTATTCGCACAAGAATGAGGGAACTATTAGGTAGATTAGATTAGATTTAGAAGATTTCATTGGTCTGGTCTTGTTCATGAAATTACTCTGATAAATAGTAATACTTAATATTTCCTTGATATTTCCTTTATGATATCTTCATCAATATATTTATTTACGTATGATTAGTTACGTCAAATAATTACTTTGCAGCTTTTAAACTTACGCCTTTTAGCGACTCCATCGTTAAGGAAAATGATTTCACTAAGAATAATTACTAAGATACTACCTTCGACCTACTAGGGTGTTATAACTAAAAGCGCACTATTAATGCCAACCTAAACTGTCGCTTATTTATTTGTTTTTATTAACTTCCATACAGCCATTGAACGAGTATATTAATTAGTTAGAGAAACCTACAATAGAAAACAATGGTGAACGATATCTGTCGTTAAGATGAATCTGGTAGATATTGTTATTATCGCTATTATACTTTTTAATAAGTTTCCCTATATGCGTTTCCAGACGTGGACTAGATTCGAATGAATGTTTACTTATGGAGGTATGAGTGTGTCGCTGGTAATCTGATTATTGCTTTTGTCTTATTTTTCGCCTCATTTTTTTAACGGTGTTTCTCTGCTTAAATTTTATATCGACTCTTGAAATTAAAACAAGATAAGATTATGTTTATAAAAGTCAAATATGTTCTAGTGAATATATTTAGCAGTAGTAAATGCAATATCGAGAATTAGTTCAGTGGGGCATAAAATTATCTTATATTCGTTCTCGCCAGCAGAAGAATTACAGTTATTAATCTGGACATAAGATATTGAAGTGTGTCAAAATAAAGCGCGGGGGCTACAGTAGCGCGCAATGGTACGAAATCCGATCATTAATATTCTCTCCTTCAAAAGTATAGGTAGCGGAAAACATCATTTCTGAACAAATTTGAGACAAACGGGTTGATATTAACGGGATTTTATTCAAAAGAAGACAAGAGCTTTCTTCTATATGAGGGATATATATATATATATATATAATGGAGCCGTCATTTTAAACTGAGACTTTTTGAAAAATATATTTTCTTTTTACCTAAACTTAGATTTTTAACAAGGTTTCAACCTGAAACGAATTACTTTGCTCTTCTTTTTTATTTGATTGGGCTATAACAGATCCAGCAGTAATAACGCCCATGTCAAAGTATAAAATATTTTTGTAAAGATCACTTTTATGTAAGGTTTGATTGTTATGACGGATTACTTTGCTCTTCTTTTTTATTTGTTTGATTCTTATTTAAGTTAATGCATCTTCAATCTGACAAAAGTTAATGATCAAGTTTAAGCATTTATGTTCCGCACACACGCTCAAGCGTACCTTTTCGTGTTTATTAGTTTACTTCATTAAGAAGCTATAGGTATAGATATGACGTGTTATAGACGCGTATCGTGGATATTTAAAGCGAATCATAACAATACTACACATTTTTTTAAATGAAGTAGTGATTGTAGACTCTTAGAAAAATAAGAAGGCTGACAGGAACATAAGTTGAAATTGAGAGATTTTACCTCAAAATTTCCGGTTTTTTCTTGAAAAGTATTAGAATTTTTATAAATTTCGTCTTTACCAAATACAAAAAATTGATAAGGCTTGCTGTCAGTTATTTTCTCCCGGAACCAAATTCGGTGTGAATTTTTTCCTGTCAGTCACTGTTTTTTCTAACATAAAAAAACATGGTCTGATGCATAGAAATCCGGAACACCAAAAAGAACGTTTTTCAGTGAGTCATATGTAGGGATTTCTGCTCGTTGACCATGAATTCGTTATTCATTTTGCCAAATTCAAGTTTGCAAACTCAACGAAACTTGCTGTAATTTAGTATGACCAGATACTTTTGTCGTCTGACGCCATTGTGTCCTTCCTCAACTCTAGGTGAAGTCCAAACATAACGTAGATTGGAGCACCCTTCAGAGCTTCAATCTTTTAAATTCGTTATATCTCCATGAGCTAGTGAGTGTTCTCTGTTTAGTACCCCAAATAAAACTCGTTGGATATCAATATCACCATGTTTAATAAGAATGGGCCAACGTTTCGCCCGGTATCTTGTACATACTCATGGCATCAATTTCATTTCCATTTGAGCAAATCTTCAGTCCTATTCGGTGTTCTGATTGAATTCAGTTTGACGGCCACCATTTTCTTTTGAATAGAAACCACTCGAATCTTTCTTGAAAATTGACTTGACTAGTCTATTAGTTACGAGAGGCCCTCATCGGCAGGCAGGAGTAAAGCCACCCACGATCGTAACTTCAGCTTAATAAGTTTTCAAAAATAATCGATTTTATGTAACGCTCATTATCAAAAGTTTGTAAAGATCTTAATTCGGTACCTGCACGTGTAGAGTACCCAAGATGGCCAAATAAGCCGAAAGCAGCTCTACGAAATTAATCAATTTTACACATTGATACAAATACCTTCATTTTAACCAATGACTTTAACAACACGGTCATAATAAATTACAGCAAGTTTCTTTAAGTTTGCAAGAAATGGTACGCCATCTTGAATCTTGCAAAATGAACAACGGATTCATGAACAATATCCTAAAATAATTTATTACGATGACTGATCGATATTACGATCATCGAATGAACGTTTTTGTTGATTTTTGCACATATTACCATCTGTACATCAGGAAACTGGATTTTGAGCTTAGAAGAGAAAACAGTGACCGATGGAGAAAATTCGCCCAATTATGTGGTTTATCAGAAAGAAATAAATTTCTTTTATTTAATAAATTTGACAAAAAATTCTAATATTGTTCAAAAAATTAGCAATTTTGTGATTAAATCTTAATATTTTAAATTTGTTCCCGACAATCTGCTAATTTTTCCAGTAATCTAGAATGATCCTACAAGTGTAAAATCGCTATCAAAATTATATTGATCCAAAAAATCATTCCAAAGATCAACGTTTAAGAAAAAAGTGCAACTTGGGTTATTTTGGGGTGTGGGCTTATAAAAACCGACCCCATTTAGAATATTGAAAATCTGATAATATCTAGGAAATATTTATTGCATTAAGAAAGAGTTATTATGTCAATTAATGAGAAATAAATACGGTGAACTGAAATACCTGTAATAGGTACTTCATATTGTCACAATTGCGTTAATTATCGACCCAGATTTATCGTGACCCAGGTCCCAAGTTCGTCGCCAAGTACAGAGTTGCAGATTGGCGACTAATAATCACACATGAGTACAGAACCGCTGAACCTGCGAATATTAGGGATATAAAGTGTCAATCCCAATAAGAGGAAAGAGTCAGTAGTCTTGATCACGTCGCCACGCTGCCGCCCGGTACCCCTGAGATCATCCCACAATCGTCAGCCTCCTTCGAACCTCCGGGCCATGCAAGTATTTTTATGTAACGGCATCCCTTTGCTTTATTTCGATCATTTTTGTTTTCTTATTTTATTTTGATTTTATTTTACTTTAATCACTCTTCCCTCAGTAATCTTGTTTTGAATTTATATGATCTGCCTCTGTGCATTTAACGTGTTCCATGTTTGAATAAACCCACTTTGTTTGGACCGTTTGTATATTTCGTACCTCTGAGCAAACCCCAAGGGCGCTAGGGACATCCTATACTCCCTAGGCGTGAAAATATAACTTAATTTCACAAAAACTATGGATGTATACAAGAATATATATAGAATATTTAAGATTTAAATGATACTATGAACGAATTTGAATACACAGTACATATATGTCTCTTACACATACTTTTACCATCTTAGATTATTTGATGTTTGGTTCCTGTTACGTAAATTTCTTGTTTAAGTATGACAACACTGTTCGTCTAAAAAAAATCAATATTCCGTATCCTTTCTTAATATGGGGGTGGTTAACAAATACCACATTTGACTTTGGAATCCATTATTCTCTTAGCCTCTAAAGGCTACCTAGCGGTTAGGGAGACTTTTTGTAGGCATATTTCAATTAAATATATAATAAATTAATTATATTATAAATTTATTGTAATAAAACTACAGGTATTCTTGAAATTTTCTATAATTAAGTAACTTTCTTTAATAATATCACTTTACCAGATTATTCACGATAGTCTTAATTAGGCATCAATATTGTCACAGGTTATGTCAAAAATACGAATTTCGCCTGTTATCAAAATGATAAAAATTTCAAGCACAGTCCCTACTGTTTATCAAAAAAAATATGTATGAATTTGATGTAAATACTTGTATTCTAAAATGCGATATTCTGGTTATAAATATTGCGCTTCTGGTGTTCCTATATTAGACTAGTGAAAGTAGTTGTAGGGCTTTGCGAATAACCCAAGTGCCAGTACAAATAAACATGAATATTTGTGGTGGATTTAAAACTTTTAATGGTGAAGCCGAAATGAAACGACGTAAGTGTAAATAATTTTTTATATATGCCTTAACTTAACATATATTTCGAACATAAACAGTAGTATTTTCATTTAATTGGATGGATTTACAAGTGTATGCATAACAGAACGTGATATTTATTAGTCCGTTATTAAATTATTTTCATACGATTTGAATGTTAAAATAGATAGGCGACGAATAAATATCAGGCCGGTGTAATAAAATTCTCCTGTTTCGCTTAGTGTAATATTAAAATTAAAATTGTGTACCCACATGAATATTATAATTGCTAAAAAAACAATTTATAGCAGAATACCAATACTGCAATACAAACAAAACCAATTATGCATTTATTTTCGTACTATAAATAATACCATTAATCGAAATCAGAAAAGTTAAAATCATATTATTTAATAATTATGTGTTGAATTATTGGAATATTTAATAAATTGGAATATTTATTTTCGGCCACCTAATAAATTAAAAAGGATAATAAACGCAACATCAGCAACAATATTTAACGAGAAAATCTAATAAAAAAGTTTAGTAAACAAGCTGTCAGTTGTAATATATAATTAATGTTCTACGGAAAGCTTTAATTACCTATCACAACCATTTAAATAGTAAACTGCCCTGCATGCCCATTGCCTGACAAATTTTCATAGCGTCATTGGATTGAATTTATTTTGGTAGGTAGTAAAAACTACTATTTAAGAGATTCCCAGCGAACATAGAGTTTACAAATTAACTTAAACAGTTCTTTGGTGTGATATCGAAATTAAAATCATGTTGAACGAAACACTTCGAATTTTTTTAAATATATTTCATAAACCGTGCTTGAAGGTAGATTCCTGGGAACACATCTCAAGAAATTTATCTACATATTTCTGAAATAGGGTGCAATATTTCTTGAAATTTTGAAACAATCTGTTGAAGATGCCATCACCGAAAACGTTCCCTTGTAGATATACTGTATAATATAGAATTTTGGGACCCATTTGAAATTTTTCAAAAGCAACAAATAATTAATTAAGCTAATTACTCCTTCTAAATAAAGGTACGAGTTGAACGGACGGCAGAACTATCACCATGAATTTTTTAAGATAGTGTCAAGGCTACGTGAGGTAGGGGGTTGGTAGCCAGAGGAAAAGAAGCCATTTTGAACGGTTTGACGACTATAGCCGAACAAGTAAAAGGTCGACGTGTTAATATTTCTAGTTTTCTGTTTTAATTTGGCATTTGACCACACATTACTGAATGAATTACATATGCATATGATTTAACACAATCTATTAAATTGGATGTTTTACAGATTTATTTACTTTACACCTACATACAACGCAAGCCGAAAAAGGCAAACATTTGGCTATTAACAACCTACTTATTCGTCTCTGCTCATTTTACGACACGAAAAGGGAAAAAGGAAACCTTAACCTGAAGATTGCTGAAAAGGCTGGATTGTGGAAAGGGCTGAGCTATCATGCTGTTGGACAAGTTTAACAAATCACCAAGAATTTAACCAAAAGTGAAAGCTTTGAATAGAAATTCTATCACTTGACCTCCGCGGTATGAACAATAGATTCAAAATACACACATGAAGACAAGAGTGAAACTGACGAAATTCTTAGTAGACGTAGTTCTAGCAGTAGTGGTCTGTTAGGATCTGTTAAATTACCTCCCTTAAATTTGCCGACATCAGACGGGTCTATAGATCAATGGTTATTTTTCGTGATACCTTTACGTTGGTCATATATAAAAATGATTCGTTGGCGGACGTGCAGAAGTTTCACTATTTGCAGTTATCATTTAAAAATGAAGCTGCGGAAACAATCAGGTCATTACAGGTCTCTGATGCTAATTATACAATTACTTGGCGTTTACTTGAAGAGCGATTTAAAAACGAGCAATTATTGATTAATTTTCATATTAAATCTCTATTTTCTTTGAAACCTTTACATAAGGAGACTAATGAAGGCCTACGTTCTTTGCTGGACGGATTACAAAAGAATATACGGGCTTTACAGGTTTTAGAACGCCCAGTAGAAAAATGGGATGATCTTCTTATTTATTTAGTAATTAATAAATTTGATAATCCTACTAGATGAAATTAAGAAGTTAAAAATTGTACGGGGAATATTCCTACAACCAATGAACTAATAAAATTCTTATAAAAAAAATGTCGTGTACTGCAGTCTTTAAACTCAAGCTGTAAGGATTCGTTTGAACAACGGAATCAAAACTACAAGCCACAGATTAAAACAAAATCACTAATATCTATAGAGACAAAATGCCCTATGTGTAAGCGGGTTTTTAATTACGTTTGTGAATCCTTTTAGAAATTAAATCAATTTAAATGTTTAGACAATGCGAAAAGGTTATGTGTATGTATAAACTGTTTAGGTTCAGATAACATGACAAAGGATTGCAAATCTTCGGGATGCAGAAAGTGTGGAAAAATACACCATACACTATTAAAAAAGACAAAGCACTCAGAGGTCAAACGACGAACGTGCTCGTAACTTAAATGATAACTATACTACAGAAAAACGTACTTTTAACCACTTTAGCGTAAAAAACAGTTTTCCTGTATTATCACATATTTTACTTTCTACGGCTATAATAAGCTCGGTAACTTACACGATTGTCGAGTATTATAGGACAATGGAAGTCAGTCTAACTTTATTACTAAGCGCCTTGCTAACTTGTTACAATTACAAACTAGTGAAACTAATATTTCTATTTTCGGTATTAGCCAAGTTGACTGCCTAGTGAAGCGCAGTATTTCAGTTCGTAAAAAATCTGTAGTAAACAATTTTGAACGTCAAATCACTCGCTTGATTTTAGAAAATATTGCAGGAAACATTCCTTCCATTACGTTTAATCCACGACTAATAAACCTACCTAAAAGTACTATTTTAGCAGACAAGAATTTTTACAAGCCCTCGCCGATAGACTTGCTGCTTGGAGCGGACGTCTTTTGGGATTTGTTGAGTATCGGGCAAATTGAGTTTGGTAGAAACCTACCAGTATTGCACAAAACAAAACTAGGTTGGATTGCATCCGAGTCTATCCCTATTCCAAATCCTATAACTTCAAATATACAACGTTGCGACTCGGTTACAAATGACATTGACCAACAACTAACAAAGTTCTGGGAACTTGAGGATTACCCTAAAACTAAATTTCTTTCAAGCGAAGATGATTATTGCGAGGGACTTTTTAAGAACACTATTCAAAGGAATTCTATCGGTAAATTTGTAGCAACTATTCCATTAAAAAACGCACCCTCTTGTTTAGGTGATTTAGGTGAACAGTTTTGAAGGTTAGAACGGAGGCTTGAAAGCAACTCTGAACTTAAAAGACAATATCACGAATTGATAAACGAATATATTGAACTTCTAAATATGACACTAACGAACACCGAAGACAATGCTGGATCTTTCCTACCACATCACTGCGTCATGAAAACTCTACAACAAAATTACGGGTAGTTTTTAATGGTAGTGCACAAACTGAATCTGGTTACTCATTGAACGATTTGATGTTACCAGGTACTACGATTCAAGATCCCCTGTTTAACATTCTTTTACGCTTCAGAATTCATAACGTGGTCCAAGAAGCTGACATTACTAAACTGTACCGACAGGTATGGATTAACGAAATACTATGGCGATTTGATAAATTGGATGACATTCGGTCATATTCCTCAAACACCGTAATATACGATATAGTTTCCTCGGCATTCTTGGCAATCTGGTCATTACAGAAAATTGCACATTTGAGTGTTAACAAACATTCAAGACTTTCTTTTATGATTTTACGCGACTTTTACGTTGATAATTTTTTAACTGGCGGGCAAATACGAAAAGAACTCAATCAGATAAAAACTTATTAGTGTGAACTTTGGATAAAATACGGTTTTACGATTACGGAGCCTCTACGAATAGCAGATGCTAAAAGCAGAGCAAGGATATCCCCTAATGGCTTGTGTAGAGTGTATAATGGCTATGGCAGGTTCTACCATGAGTACCTTCTGGATCAATATGATCTAACGTGATTTAAGGGAGTAAGGAATTCCTAAACATTGATTTAGAACCATCAATTAAATAAATTTTCATTCCCAGTTTGATTTCTGGTCAAATAGAGCAAGGATACCTACTTTGCGGCTCGTGTAGGGTGTACCATGAAAGTGGCAGTTGCGACCATCAATTCTTTTCGGGTCAATATCGGACTTGGTGTTCGTAGGTCTCCTTATGACTTCATAAGTGTGGCATGATATGGTCAGTAAACGTTGGTTTTAGAAAATTATTGTTGTCAACTCACCTCGAAATTCGTTAATTAATCCATTCCATGGGTGTAATGATCTGAAATAAAAATGAACGTTAAGAGGCTTTTAATTATTTTAATCATTTTTGATTATATCAAAACAGGAGGAAATTTATATTTTAAAAGTTAAGAAAGGGGAATATGTTGGTGCATTTTGATATCCAAGAGCAATTTTTCGCACCATGTGTAGTTATAATTACCCCTTGTGGGGCCTCAATACTCAAACAAAGGTAAACATATAATTCACAAGTAAAAACAATTATTATTATTAACCCTTCTTCTTCTTCTTCTTCTTCTTCTTCTTCTTCTTCTTCTTCTTCTTTGAGCGGTCTTGGGCTTGACTACTTAGGTCATTAATCCAAAATCAGTGAGCTTAATCTCTCACCCTTCGGGTGGGAAAGGGCGACTTAGATTAGTTAAGTATTTCTAATAGCATGCATGTTCGAGCGATCTAATAAAGCGACACCAAAGCAGAATTAGATAAGGTAAGGCTATTAATCGGGATAGAAAGAACAAAAAAACAGAGGGAAAAAGTAATAAAAATTAATTTTTTCCTTATGCTTCTATCACGAGACAAACATAGCAGGGAACAATGCTACTAAAGCTTTAATCACATTTGGATGTTGAACTTGCAAACGTGTCTATAAATAACTACAAACACATGGACATCCTTTTCCCTAAGCGCTACAATTATTGACAATGGGAGTTCCAACCAGGCCGCTAATTCTGAATATAGTGTATTTTTATTACCCATAGAGTTGATTTGATATTCCAGTAGGATGTGGTTTATCGTACCAAGATGTCCACATTCGCAATATGGACCCCCTCCACTCCCACTCATCTGTATTGATTATTTGAGTCAGCTGATTGTAGTTGGATAACTTGAGATTGAAAAATATATAATAACTCTAAATACCTGCACTGGTATCTTTGGACTTTTTGAAGTTAGCACGTTGTTGTAATTTCGCTTGACTTTTTCCAATTTAACGAGTCGCGAACGACGACGTGAATTAATTTCGTGGCATATTTCCACTTGAAATACTTCATTTGTCTCATATATAAAGAAATTTCGATCAAATTACGTGTAATTGAGAAATCAGATAAAAACCTTCGTTGTGGAATTTCTCATTACACCAGCCAACAATTTGTTGAAAAAATACTCTCTCAACACTCAACAGACAGAGAAGAAGACGAGTCATTCTCATATGATAAACAAAACTCCCTTTTTCTACAAGAAAGTGTCAAAAGGACAGTAATCTTCGCTGAAGACGCACTAAAACAGGAGAACAGGAAAGGAGTTGATGGTCCATTTTAATATCTAACCTGGGGAAGAATAATGGATCGGGATCATGAGAGAGAAAGCAAAATATATGGGGTTCCGCTCGCCTCCTTTGAAAAACTTAGACGCTTCTTGGATGCTTCCCGTAATCGGTAAAGAAAGTCCCGACGAGGATTAATAACAGGGAGGAATCGTTGTGATTTATTACCAAGGTATTAAATCAAAACGATCCGAAAAGTGTCAAGAGTCGCAGAATTTTGAAAGGTGGGTGGTCGGAGGAAGATTGTTACTTATTAACAAAAAAGATTTGAAAGGCATTTCGGCAAAAAGCAGAATCCAAAAGAAACGTAGGTATTTGGTGAAATATTAAGTACAAAATATAAATTTAATTAGTGGGACGATCAAACACGTATTCCTCGAAATTTCATTTAATTGGAAACATTTAGAAGTTTGCGATATTTATAATCCTTTTCCCTCTATTGAAAAGAGTGTAATGTAAAATTGAATTCAATTTAAGTTGTTCATTGTTTTTACGAGATAAAACGCTTTCAGATAGTTCTTTAGAATAACGAACATTTCCGTTTTATATATACATATGGTTGCTGCAGCTTTCCGCATTTCAATCTCCATTCTCTTACATTTTCCAAATCTCTTTCGCTCATTTTCCTTTTCTTCATGGTTTCCCCTAATTCTTTCCTTCACGATGTTCTTGCTCTGCCTTTCTTCTTTCTGTTGGTTGGAACGTAAGATAACATTTTTCTTGGTCACCAATCATTCTTCATTCTCATCACATGGCCATACCACATTAGTTGTCGGCTTTCTATTCGATCCACAATGGTATCTTTTACATGCGCCCTTTGCCTGATATCGTCTAACCTAGGAATTCTACACGATCAGCGTATAACGTCCATTTCTACTGCTTTTAACTGGTTTTTTATTTCTGATATCAGATGCCAGCACTCTGTCCCCTATGTTGTTATTCATGGTAATGGCGAGAATTAGAGTGATTAGGATTAGTATTTTCCAACTTTATTTTAATTCTTAACAGACATGACAGAAATTAACATAGACAGTCAATTGAGTTAATAATTTAATAGCGACCACCACATTTTGAAACCATTTTATAGTTTAAAATTAATGTTCCATTTTAAGTATAGCCCACTACAGGCAGTTGTTTATCGCCCATTAGGCTTTTTTCGAATTGAAGCAATGGATTGAACCCCTCAGAGAATTAGACCCTCATTAAACCCTGGTAAGTGATACCCCCTTACAGTCGTTTGTCACTTTATCGTTGGCTCAGTATACTACTATAAAAGCTATACGCTTCCAACCTCAATTTCCAGAACATAAGAGTCCTGTTACCACTTCAGAGTTTCCATATAAAAACAACCTTCATACAGATTGATCTAACTTGATGCTGTTTTTTGTGAAGTATGTAGAAATTATCGTGAAATATCGAAAGATTGTGTTACTTTATCAAACTAAAAAAATACCCATCCAACTGCCGTTTATGAACGAGATTGAAAATTTTCCGAAAATCTAGTGATTTAAAACAGGTGTATATAAAATTTCAAATCAAAATACATAAGAATGAGTATGTCCCATTTATTATATAAGCCGAGTATATTTTGCAAAGCATGCATTCAAAATCCCCCAGAGAATGACGATCTTCACAATGAAAATCCGAAACAGAAGATTCAGAAACATGCATAGAAATGCATCGTAAATTGAGATTATAAACATGAATTGAGGACAGCAGATTTCAAATAATCCTAGAGGAGGAAATCCTAAGGGGTTTGGTCGGGTGAACGTGGTGGCCACTTCACTGCTCCTCTTCTACTAATCCATTGCTTTTGATGGTGTTCCTCCAACCATTGTCCAACAGGGAATACGTAGTGGGGAGGTGCTCTATCTTGTTGAAAATGGAGTAACCCTCCTGTTAAAGAAAGATTTCCATCCAACTATTTTTGATTTTGTAGGTCTTGAATTATTAAAGATTCTGTATTTTTATCTAACACTTCAGCATATATTTGACCAGTCAAGTTTCCATCTACGAATAACGGACCAATTTTAAAATCTCCCAAATCACCCTCCCATATATTCACCTTTTTCAGGATACGGAGTGTGACCATCTCTAAAATTTCCAAGTTTCTGGAGAATTTTCAACTTACAAAAGTGGAATTTGTGGAGTTTCAGAACCTTTCTTACAAACTCACGCCATAGGCCAGTCTCTGTAGCTTCTGACTAGTTGAAAAAACTGGACCAATAGCGATTTGTCAAAGAACTTTTATCTGAGCAGCTTCGTTCAATGTTTCTTTTTTATTGGCGATATTTCCTGTTTGTTCATATTTGGTAACCAACTGTCGAATATAAGTATGGTTTACATGTTTCGCTGGATGTCTTTCGTTGAAAATTGTAGCTGTTCTTAGGCAACAACGATTTTGGGAGCCATAGACAAAAATTATTTCAACCCATTCTGCCATACTGTAAACTACTTTAATGCGATTTAATGCGAAATTGGAAATGATTTTTGAAGAAGTAACACAATGACTGGAATGATTGTTTGCTATATCGAATTCAACCACAGTTGGAACTGTACTGTTATCGTACTCAAAACGAAATTAATGTAAGAGTAACGGAATAGATAAAACCCATACACTTGGTACTGTGGTATTTTGGGTGCACAGATGGTTCAAAATACCAATAATCATAAATTTTATTTCTTGATAGAGCGTAAATGAGTAGATTAGGTTATTTCTGACCTCTGCCTAAAAAAGTGATTTCTAAATAAAAAAAAAATTAATTCATAGGTTGGAGTCCTGTTCAAAATCAAATAAAATGTTGTTTTCAAATGTTTTGAAATGTAAAAGAATTATTTTCACTTCATAGTGACTCCGAATCCCACAATTTAAAAGAGGTAAAATATACGAAATAGAACATATTTCGTCAGATTTTTCTATCTTATTCCTTAAGTATTTAACAACCCCAAATTCTTTATGTTATTTATTCTTTATGTTATGAATTTTCGTTATCGAGGAGGATCAAAATTGGGGAAAATTAATGCAAGAGTTACTAAATCACAAAGCGCTGAAAACTTCGTATGGTTCCAGATCCAGGCTCTATGATAATCGGGAAAAATCAGATAATCCCAAATTTTACTCGTTGGGGGGTGCAAAAATTCTCTCAGCCACCGAGTAACGTACCATGGCTGGTTTAATCCTATTAAAAACTATATATTGTTGTACATCTAACAAAAAGATACTCCTTTCTATTTAGAAATTTTTTCTTGATACAAAAATATTTGAAAAATATATTCCAGTTATAACATGACTTATATAGAGCGTACGAGTTGCTTAGTTACATAACAGTCATTAAACGGAATTAGATATCATAATCAGCAGGAGGTGTTACGTTACGATTTTTAAATTCGTGGGAAATTAAATCTCTTATATATTATTAATGTTTTTCGACGTCAGCTTTTAGTCGACGTCTTTTAGTATATGTCGCCAATTTAGCAAATCCATAATAACTACCGATCTACTCAATCCCCCTAAGCAAAATTTGTATCATCATTCCAGAAAATTTGAGTTCAGAGGGATGAGGGGTGTTGCTGCAATTGGCTGAAGGACACCTAGAATAAAGATAAACGTTATGAGATTTAAACGACTTGGAGTTAAATTAACATAAACAGTGCCGCTAGTTCCGAAGATTGTTACAATAAATAACAATAATTTATGAGCCTAGAACGCTAATATAGAATTTTCAGTGATTGAGGCTTGAGGCAACAAGTAATGTTGCCTGTCAGATAAAATATATTTATTAGTAGAAAAACTTCGTTCCACATTAACAGAAGTTGTTGAACAGTACTTTAGTTTAGATATTATACTATATTGGAAATGAACATCGTCTATATTTTATGCTACGTCCTCTAGAAATATTTTTGATGGTTTTAGTAGTTTTGTAACCTAAATTTCATTAAAAACATTTGTTAATTTGTTTTGGTATACTTGTCTCAACATCACCCTTAACATTTTACGGTTTATAGAGGAGTGTTCGAGAACTTTCAAAGACTCAACCAGAGGTCTCTGTCTTTTTAGGGCTAAAATGCGTGTTGAAATAAAATTATAGCTATACTTCATGAAAATTAATTATTTGGCACCCATGTTATTTTTAAATAATTTCTGTAACTATACAGCACACTGGGAATTGTCAATTAATAGTAACATAAACATTTTAGACTTTTCAAAACATTCCCCCTAAAAACAAAAGCCCTTAATCATGTTTCCCAACCTGTAACAACAGGCTGGGGCATTAGAAGAATTTGTGGTAATTTTTCCGTATGAAATGGCCACTACTAAATTTTTAATAAATTGACGCTACTAATTTCAATTAGATCAACCGAATTTTATTACACACAAGTAAACAAATGAGGAACATTTATGTATAATATCGTTTTATTAAATAATTATACCCGGAACTATACTGGAGTGATAAAGATATTTTTACTTTCTCATCTACACATCTCTATTGAGTTTCAATTCACGCTGTCACTCACATCCTGTATCAAAAGGGAAGGCATAAACCACATACACCCACATTTTCTTTCATGGTCCTTCGAGCCAATAAAGTAATGTTGTTGGCTTAGTGTGTCAAAATAAGAAAAATGATTTAACTAGTGTAATTTCGCTTGTCCGTCTATCCGCTTATATCTGCATAAATCATACTAGCAACGCGAATTCTGTCGTTAACATCACCTCGACAAATTAGGAAATTTTATCAGTGTCCCCCTTCATGAACCTCGTTAGAGCATAAAAGGTGAAAACACCGCTCATAATAAAACAACTTGATTTTCCGCGGATTAACGTCGAACCGGCGAAATATCCACCTTGTGCGACAAGGAAACACTTTCAGCGAAATACGGATGAGATCAAAGCAAACTTGAATGTTCTTGTAAGAGATTTAGTTAACAAAGTATCTGGCTCCAGCTGCGCGATGAAAAACTAATACTCTTCGGGAGGAGTTTGCCCCCCAGGGGACGGCATTTAAATTCGAGAGTGTCACGTAATGTCTCGCGAACGCTGCTATTTTGAAAGTCAAAACTCTTCACTGTCGCGTTCCATCTACTCGTACGCCCAAACTTGATGAATGGTGGAGTTCATGCAAGTGACGAAAAAAGTGCCCATAAAAACCTATAGAATGCCAACAAAGTAACTCCCTTCCTGAAAAACTCGTACCATGCGAGCAACAAGGTGTTAAAATTTGAAACAAAAATCCTCTTTTCGAAATGAACCGTTTTTACTCATATTTCAATAAAATTTAGTGAGTTGAAATGGTCTACATGCCCAAAAAAAGGATAATTGTGTAAACAGGATTTTACGATTCGTTCCTTCAACCATCTATTGATTCCATAAGCATTTTGAATGAAAACCCGCTATTAGATTAAGGGTTGCATTTTATCATTAGAACAATTCTACCACTCGTAGAAGTGGACGGGGGTATTTTATTTTGCAATAGTATTTGATTTGCATCTGAACGATAAAGCGACTAAGACAAATGAAATTTTAAGCAATGAAGCTAAATTTTTTATTTGGCATAAATTCAAGTGGATCGAATTTATAGCTTGCCATCCTAATGTTCATCTTCTGACGGACATGTGAACGCTTTCTCATATGGTACAGAGTATGACATATAAGGTATAAAAATGTATATTCTTCATATCTCACTATAATTTGCACCGCTGTAAGGGGCCGCAAGTCATATCCGCTAATTTTCCCACTATCTGCGGTCGTTCAATGCAGCTGAATTCTTTATGGTATTAATTTTCCCACTTGCCATAGCAAATATCCTGTGGCTGTTCAAAATACCTCCAAGGAAATGAGGGATGACGAAAGGCGAGTACTAATGCTGTATTTTTGGAAAAATTGCTTGGTAAATAACGCGCCTTTTCCATATCTGTCTGAAGAGGACATTGATGATGTTATGGATGAAAATATTGGACTTGAGAATAATTACTATGAGGGATCAGCTTAATAACTGGTACAATATATCCTTCTTAAGTAAATAATTCATAAATTATCTTGAAAAATACTTTTAACAATACAACTTCAAGAGACTAAAACTAGCTGAGTTTTGATTTGCGATATCCCAGCCAATTATGATCACAGAAACTTCGATAAAATTTTATTTTAATTGATATAACTCCTACTTTGCTTCATTTAAAGAGCTACCTATACCTATTTTTGAAAAATTTACATGCAAAAGTATACATTTAGAATGTATTTCGCGGTTTTTTTTGTTTTCGCATTAGCTTAGGATAATGTTTACTCAAGTAGATTTTGTTCCAGGCCACCTACGAAACTCAATTCTCTACCAAAAGGACACGTGTATTTTTGTCCATTTCCGCTTACTTTTTAAGATATACCGAAAAAACTGGGACATAATCTTTATCACTTGAATATTAAAAGCTCAACTACTTAATTTAATAGTACCTTGTACTTATCATCCATAGGGACCAAATAATCGATTGCAATATAAAACTACTTTAACCCAATTGTCCCTTTCTAACTTACATCTACAATAAACCTACGAAACAAATTTTGTAATGTGTACATAAAGGATTGCTGTACAATTTCATTGAATAAGACAATTCAAAGAACTGATACAAGATTTGCTGGTTTTGAATACGGTTTCAGCTTAATATCCGTCTAATAACAATTATTTCATCAACCCGATGGTCCAATTGGTAGTGCACTGGCACTTAAAGCGCCAGAGGATGTGGGCTCATATTTCACCCAGGGTAGTCAATTGTTAAGTTGTGTATTTTCCCTTGTAAAAAGATGAACCCAATTTTCAGGGCGCCACCTTCCATTCGTCGCCCGAATTGAATTTTAAAACGAACACGCACAGACGGTTTTCACGAAAGAAAACTCAATTACCCCCACGAAAAAACTTCCTCCTTTGTATTTGTGTTTGCGTTCCTGCGGTGAAATATTTAAATTGCAATTACGCCGACCGTATTAAAAGTTTACCTTTCCGAACGTTTCATGTACGACACAACAAGTAATTAAAAAGCGCCTCCTCCATCTCGAAATTAAACCTAACCTTAATGAACCGCCTCTGTCGAACTAATGAACGCGCCCTTACAAAAACGTACGAGCTCGTTCCCGTGAAATAATTAAATGTGGATGTGAAGACAAATCTCGTTATGCTTGCGAGATATTAAGAATGTAATTGTAAATGTAGGAGGTTAGTTGGTAACAAGAACTTTTTTACTAGAAAGTTTAAAATGAATTATTTTTCAAGGGTACTTGTCTCTAATAAAGAAAATTTAATGGTTATGCCTTTAAAGTGTACGAAGATGAGTTCCGTTACTCGAGCGGAAAAATAGCGTTTTAAAATAGAGCTGAGGAAATTACTAGACCGTTTTAAAATTGAGAAAGTTGTTCCAGCACTTACACAATTTCCAAGTATGTGATCATGAGGAACATAGTCAGATTTCATTGGATGTTTTGTGATATAAATGTCATCGCTACGTATATTGGTATTTTCGATTTTTTTTAAGTAAAACGGACAAATTTGTACGTGCAATTATTACAGCAATAAATTTTATACGGACCAAATATTCAATGATTGGTCTAGTTAAAGGAGAAACGAGCATTGTCGTGGAATCAAACTATATTTTCTTTATCAATATACCAAAAAAAACAAATCAGAAAACAGATAAGGTGTATGATAAACTCAACGTTGAAGGACGACTGGCTGACAAAAAAATTGCGATTTATTTCTGCAAATAGTCCTTCGGAAAATACATCAAAAATCATTTTTAATTTGTTATCTCTCTCATTAATAGGAGCAAAACATCCAAATAAATGTAGGTACTAAGTAACCCTCCTCAACATAACTGTCTTCTTTAATTAAATTTTTTCTTGATCAATATTACCTACCCAATTACTAAGTAATAGGTCTATTTTAATAACAATAGTCATCAGCAGGCTGTAAAGAGGGATCATTTCGTAACAGCTCATCCAATTTATAGGTAATTATGGACCAATTTGGTATAAACTGGGTTACCTAAATATTATATCATTACAAGTGGACACGTACTTTACGTAAGATAAGCTGCCTTCAAGTCCCTTTCTTAGAACTTGTTTCCTGTAGATCGTTATAATTTGAAAAATAATACATTTACATGCATGATTACTTATTAATTTTGGATTATATGTATCTATGTAGGTGTACGTATATTTAATGTAGCCACTTAGTTAATTTTTCAAAAATTTATTTTGTACGCAGTGTAATTCCACAAATTTTCAATCTATTATACCAACATTATGTAACTATTTGTTATTTAAATATTAATGTTATTTGTTATTTGTTATTTAACTATTTGTAGATTGCTGCATATCAAGCTTTTTCTTTATCATGATTTCTAAATTAGTTCGGTATATGGTTAAAAAATTAGAGTCAACCCAATAACTGAATACAGATATCTGTAACCACGTAACGGATTAGGTTAGGAAATGTTTTCTTCTGTTCAAAAATTACAAAAATCGTATTAGTACTTTTACGAGAAAAGAATTATGGGGCAACAAAACAATAATTTTCTGATATTTATTTTTGGTGCATAATATGCAAAGGTAAAAATTTTCGGGCATACGAAGATATTATCCCAACAACAAATTTCGAAAATAAAAATCTCCGAAGATTTTCTTCTAAGTATTTAACCATGAATACATGTGAGCCTTTTCATTTTAACATTATAAGCAGTTATGAGTACTATAAACATTATGAGTACTATTACTAACATTAACCTGTTCATAAGTATTGAAAGAAATATTGAAACTGAAATATAGATATAGAAATTAGAAGTGGAATTTCTCCAGCGAATATAAGAAAGTAGAATTTAATGCATTAATTTTCCGAAAAGTGTATGTACTAATAACAGAAAAACCCCTTATTTTTGCCTCTCTCTCAAAAATATTCTATTACTACTTATATTAGTCCTTCTCTCAATTAATCTCCCGTCTGCGTATAACACGTAATCCGATTTTGGGATATTTCTGATAGTGCGATGAAATTACCTCACCACGTACTGTGCTTATCTGTCTAAAATAAAATGTCAAATTGGCTTATGTTCGAAAATTACGGAGTGGTACCGAAAATTGTTTATTTTATACCAATTTTGTCACTGGATACACCTAGCGAAATTTGGTAGTCACTACCAAGTTCGAGCAGCCTTAAATGTCAGATAGTGAGCTGAATAATAATAATTTATGTTAATAACAAAACTGTTGCATAGAAAGGGCTACTTCTTGTAACTAACATGTATTTAGGTGACCTAACAAGGTAGAAATCTAATTCAAGGAAAATAGGGATTATAAGAGGGCTTGCAGTTTTCTCGTTCAAGCAAATCCCAGTAGTTAATTTCTTAAACCAATCCCTTGTGATAATCGCGATTTTTTATTTCTGCATTTAAATATAACTACCAAATGGCGGCACCACCTTGGCGATACTGCGAACGACAATTATAATACTGAAAATAAACAGAGCAGGCGAAATGTCGTCAATACCCTATTTACCAAGTTAGAAGTGTCCGTGAGAATAAAATTATGATAAATATTAATATGCATCCATTATAAATTCAGAATATTGAAATAAGAAATCAAACTGAATGGCTTCATTTTTGAAGTCATGTAAATTAATCTTCAAATTTTCACATATGACACAGTTATCATTATTAAATGTTATTTGATGAGCAAGTATTCCGCAGTGTTTGTGCAGCTGGTAGACGTTTAAAACTCAGCCAAGAGTAAAGGCAGTAAACTCCATGCTTTTACTTTTTGGACACCCAAATCTTATTAACTCTACCACACATTTCTTCAAAATTCCTTCATTTCTATTTTGATCCTCTCATTTCCAAAACAGAAGAGCCTTGATAATCCCAACGTTATATTTCTCCATATTGTCCGTTTTATCACGTATATAAGAACCACTGTCCCTACAAGTACAGAAAAAGTATCGCTGACCAGGTTGAACTTCCTATCACATCTTGTGTGATTGCGAGGCACATACAGTGGCCAGGTGGACAACCTTCGGGGTAGACAAGATCTCCCCGGAAGAAGCGAGGAACTAGGAAGTTCTCGAACTAGGAAGGAAGGAAGAACTAGTATTTATACTTCCTAGTGAAAGGTTTTCGCACTTTCCCCATAAAGGTACTTACCTTCACGGGGAAAGTGCGACTATATTGAAACCTTAATGGGGTGACACAATGGACTCCGGTCTAAGTGTCGCCTGAAGGCACCCCAGTTTCTTCCATTCATCTTTGACCAGGACACGACTCGGAATCTCTAGAAAATACGTGCATTATTTTGCCATTACCAACAGTTGTTTTGTCATACCATTACCCATTATTATTGGCATTAGTATTAATTATGATAACCCATAGTTGCCATTATTACTCATTACCATTGTTCTTGTATCTTTTTCATTCTTTCAAAGATAGTTGAGTCAAGTTAATCAGAACACTATTTCCTTCTGAACTGGTTGAGGTTATGAACTACCATTGACATTTTTTACTTTTCAGTCTCGTTAATGCTGACGTTCTCTTCTATGTTGGGCCAATTGTTGGATTCCTCTGCTGATTCGAAGACAGTCGATCCTTGTTAATTCGAAGATTATATCCTTACAAGTTAGTCGATTTCAAATTCTCTTCATCATTTCAAAGGCAATCGGGTCTCGTTAATCCAAACATCCTTATCACCAAATGAAATAGGACAACTGAAATCATCTATCGGATTTTATTTAAAACTTAAAATTCTACCTTCAAATTGATGGTCTTCCCATCTCTGTCTAAGAGAAGCTCCAAACTCACATTTCTGCTTGGTTAATAAATCTTCGAACTGCGGTATATAATGCTGAAGTAATTGGATTCAGCGGGGAGGCAATTACACTATTCCCCATGTGTTTTCCTTACATATATGTCGTTTGACGTCGACAAAACAACAACACAAATTCTGCACGTGGCAGAGACGCAAATTCATCAAGTCGAATAAAGGTAATATCCCGAGATGAAAAAAAAAGAAATTAAATTGGCATATCGCGTGATAACACGCAGTAGTCATAATATAGTTTTTCTCGAGGTAACAATCAAAAAGCAGTTTCAGGTTTTCCTCTAAACATTTAATTAGGTTACGTAAAGTGTGGAAACTTGCTGACAAGAAAATTCATATATTCAGTACAAATGGAAATTGACACGAAATGTGTTTCGTACAGGATTTATGGTGACTTTTTGATTTCGTTACACGCTGCTTTACTGAAAATTACGTAGTAGGTTTCAGTCTATAGACCAGTGATTACAATACGTAACTATATGATTGAAAATGTTTTTCCTTTCCTTTCTGTTATTTCAGTTTAGTTATGTCATTTATTATTTAACTGTTGAGAAAGTACCTAAGTTGCAAAATTTGAATAAATTGTTTTAATGATTACTTAGTGACAACTCGTACAATTTTATTGAAAAACGTAAGTCGTGTTAAGCTGGTGAGGAATGGGTATTTCCAAGGAATGATTTTTTTCAGTATTTGAAGAATGTGCTATAATTTACAAATTCATTATGTATGTTTTTAATGGTGTTAAAAAGGGTCTTTGATAGAAGGTTTGATGGAAGAAAATTTATAACAGCCCACGTAGTTTCTACACATGTTCTCGGTATGACCGAAATTGCTACATTTGGAACATCCAAGAACATGATAATTATCAATATTAATTTTTTTTAAACCAAAATAGGTACCTTTTTTATTTTATGTACCCTTGATTACTTTTTTATCGATTGATGAATAGTGGCTTAGATTAACTTTTTGAAAGATATAAAGTATTCGTATTGATCATTACTCATCCCATCGTCAGGACCTTTCATTTCAGACCATTCGCAACCCAAGTAGACTATTTCTAGCAGCACGTTGGTGGTGATATCCAAATTTGTTGTTGCAAGAGGAAGTAGAAATACTAAGGAAGTGAACCACCTCCACTGGAGCGCACAGAAGGTTGATCTGCAGGTTCCAGGATCACAATATCGAAATACCGTTAACAGTATACTTAAGGGTTTCTCTGGAATACACTAGACGGCGCACATTAAAAATATTATTAACAAAATGCTTAGACAATCAGATAATTAGGTAGATATGTGTTGTGAGTGATGTGAGTTTCAAAAGTTAGAAATTATTTAAGTGTACATTACATTAAAAATAATATCCAATATCTACCTGTGCTATATTATTTTGAGTCTAACGTTATTAGATAAAATTTGTACAAAAAAATTAATTAAATCCAAAACATCCCATTTTATGAAGCCAAGTATGACGAAGTCAATGCCAAAGGCCACTATACTCGTCAGCATTTTTAATTTTTCTACCAAAAACAACTTTAGCGGTACTCTAAAGGGCACATTTTAAATATTTTCTAACGGTATTTGAAATTACATAAACCAATGAAGCCAAAGGCGCATCACCGATTTTTTGTAACTATGTAACTTTGAAATGAAGTTCATAAGCTGATATAAACCAAAAGCAAACATATCTCTAACTGTAGATAAGATGAAGAAAAATTATTGTATTATTCAAAAATTAGAAATACATAATATGTTATAACTACTACATATTAAATTACAATTTATATTTTATGTATACATTAAATAATAGTGCGGTGCGATATATTCAGACATAATTAGTATGGTTACCTCCGCGAGTTCTTAATTATTTAATAATATTTACTACGAAAAATTAATCTTAATTTATTTTACTAACACTAACGCGGATTTAATCTAATTCATTTACGTAGCAGCTCACAGGGGCAGTTGTTCGTATGACTGACCGCTTATCTCTCGGTCGCCACAATTGTTCAATATTTAGAGATGTATCAATAACCATAACACTTATTTGTTCTCATACAAATATACCCACGCCTCCATCGCGACCATATAATTTATCTCTTCTAAAAATATATAACCATGCATAGAAACATGACTAACAGGAAAATTATTATGCAACCAGGTTTCGCTCACCGCCAATACATTTCATTTTCAGTTGCTCAGTTAAATCGTTCATGTCCGGAAGTTTACAAAGTAAGGAACCAACAATAAGATGCGCAATCCGCTTGGTACCAATACTAGCCATGACAATTTTTTCAAACTTTATATTAACTGCTTATTCATATATAAGCCAAATAAAAGTAAACCAAGAAAAAACATCACTCTCCCACATCAATAAATTAACAAAATTGAATAAAAACATCAACGTACATATAAAATTTTACGCTATAAATTAAAGGCAACACCTCTCCCAGAGATAAAAACGAAAAATTAATTATTTGTTTTTTCACAAATAGAAAAAGAAAATAACGGCTACGGTAAATACAATGAATTTTCTCTCTTGTCTTTAAAACAAATGATGTAGTGTCAACACTGCCGCTGCAAGCAATAATTAATGATTTTACTATAGTCGCCGAGATCATTAATTCCGTATATGAATCTTGTTTGCAACCTTAACAAAAAAAATTTTACCATTGGTTAAAACGTTGGTGGAACTGAGCATTTGAGATAATCTTTTAAAGAGTAAAAACCGACGTTGCTTTAAATCGTTGCGTACGACAAGTTTTCTAAATTAAAGTTTTTTTCGCATAATATACCGAATTCCTATCGGAGCGACGATCAAATCTATCTATAATAGGTTTCTGCGTACCGTCTTTCTCAAGTAATGGATGACAATGGTCGATATCGGTCTTGAAAAGAGCAATATTTAATTTATCGCGGCAAAGCTGGACCACCTGCTCTTCTGTGTTTCATATTTTGATTCAGGAAACCCGAAAATACTCAGATTATTTACATTCCAATCACGTCTTGAGAGTTACTAATTATCTTTTGATTTGAAACGGTAACAAACCTCTAGTACTACCTAGTAGTGCGTCAAGGAAGTGTCTATTGGCGAGAACCCTCTGAACCATCTTTGTCCTAAATCTTCGTCACAGTGACCCGCTTTAGATCTTGTGACACAACCTTTTCCGTCACCAGACATATTAAACACGAATCGATGCTACGAAAAAATTATTTGCGGCACCAGCTACAAACATGTCTACTCACTTCGAGCGCACATGAGAGAATGTAAATCACTCGATTATACGGATAACTCGAGAACCGGTCATTCGGTTATTAAAATCTCTCGATTATGCCCTTCACTGACATGACAGTCTGTATTCTCCTATTTCCTCAGAACCAGCAGCGGATTTTGTTTGTACACCAAAATGTATTAATTCCATCTAATTCAGAACCAACTCAGCACATGTTGCAACAAATCTTATATATTCATCCTACATGCAGATCGGAACAACCCGACGATTTTTCTGGTTTACTACCCATTTAAATTGCGCCTAAAGAAGCGATTGAAAAAATTGATTTCAAAACTGTGCCAACTTGTTTAAAAAATATCACAACCAGCTCATACAGCCTCCCATACATACGTAATACCAATGTAATGTAATATGTAATGTAATGTAACACCTACATATAATGTAATGTAATGTAATACCAATGTAATGTAACGTAATGTACCAATGTAATATGTGCATGACGCAACGATCTCCGGTATTGTAGGTTGTATAATGCTATTCCGTGCTACTGATGGGGTTATAATCCTGTTATCAAAAATCCTCGGTACGTTATGATTATTAATTCCGAGTATACTTGCCTTCGTATTCGGCATCGGCTGGCAATATCGAGTGACAGCGTTCTAATTAAAAAATCTTCAGTTCACCATGGTTGTTAATTCCGAATATACTCTAAATCGGATGCTTATTTCGAGCGATGGAGTAATTAGGGTTTAAAATTTTATTATTCCGATTATTAATTGCAAGTACAATTGAAATCGGAACTGACTGGTTCTATTGAATAATGGTACGATAAAAGTTCAATCTGATTATAAATTCCCCAGTGGTCGACTTTCACCAATTCCCATTATGAGTATCATCTAACTATAAAAGTACTCGAATCGGCAGTATCGGATTATTGAAGTCCACCGATTACGCATATCGCTAGTCCATGAACAAGTAACCATATATAAAAAATAAAACACACATAAATTGCATTTTACTAAGGATTTGCCCATTTTAAATAGTCTACCATAGCTATAATACTGTTCAAGGGGTCGTTATATTTTATTGGTACGACGTTACTTCATACGTCCTATTCCGCAAGGGAACGTATCAATATTTATAATCTTACTGGATGCATGGACGACTTTGGAAGGTCGAGCTAATGGGCTGCGTGTTAACACACCTTATCTACAGTACGTATTATCGAGCGTAGCATGTTCAGGTACACTAAATGTTATTTAAATTTATATTTTTAATATTTCCCCCTGGGGACCACGAATCGTCTCCCAACCCCTAACAACCAAATAATCTCGTTAACTCCCACCACATTTGCATAATAGTAGATAATTCTTCTGTTAGAGTCCGTTAAATAATTCAAGCCCCCTCCGAACGACGGATACTTATCGCACGTTCTCTCCTCCGCAACGAAAACCGTGAACATTTCGCCGGGATTTGCGGTCGTACTCATTTAGATGCCTTAAAATTCCAAAAATAAATTACCGTAGAAAATTTCTTCGGAGGGAAGCGCGCCGAAGACAAGACGATAATTAAAAGGTTACAAACAATTTGTTGGGAGGCGCATAATTAAAATGTCGCGCCACTTTCCCGGTGCGGACGTGACACAGGGGCGAGTCAAAAGTTAATCCCATTGATTAGGTCTTAATTCGTACCGGAGAACCGAGTAATAAAACGGGATCTCCGTGGTGATCCCATAAATCAAATTTAAACCGACGCCGAAAATGTTTACTTTTAGGCGTCGACGGGCCTCGATAAATAAATCACAATAAAACCTTAAAGTTTCAAGTGTAAATTAAGATTAATCTGACCCCTAAACTTCAATCTAATTTCATTACCTAATTTTTTTATTCCTTCCCTAAAGCAGTCTATCGGAAAGTTTTTAATAAAAGACCCGTGGGAATGCGATTAATCTGGGAAATCTTTGTTGCCCCCTTTTTGTTCTCCGACGCTCACGTTTTAATAAACTCCGATTAGGTCAAACTTTAAGTTTTGTGCCCCGAATAAACAACGGACTGGGACGGAAATAGAGCCGGAGTGGAATTACTTAAGGTCTTAATGATATTGTTGTGAAGGGACTATAGTTGTTGGACATATGAAGGGAGAAAGTATCATCCGGATTTATAGGGACTGAAGCAATTTCATTAGATAAACAGTTACTTAAGAAAAGCTGATGTGTTGTCTATCAAATGTATTAATCCCAGGGAGAAACGATAGAGCACAGTTTTGTAAAAGATACCGAGTGATGAGGGTATGTTTGGTAGGAGATACTACCTTTTTTTTTATATGTAGGATATTCAAATGTCCTCGCTTTTTTAACGTCCGAATGGCTCCTATTAGTTACTTTTTTTTGGTGTTCCTACCCTATTTAATCAATTCAAGTCAATTTTGAAACTGGATAGACTGAAGTAACATCCAACCTTCTAGAATTTGAAATCAAAGCGATTAAAGTTGTGGTGGCAATTGGCTTCGGGAAATGTTGAATAGAGATAACTTTCATGAGATTTTAACTGCCTGGGATTGCTTTGAGGGTGCTGTGCCGCAGTCACTTCGGGGAACCACTGTAATACATAAGAATGATTTGCAAGCCTAGAAGGTGTACATATCCTTTTCAGTGATTGGGTGAATAATACTGTTACGTTCGTGGGTTCTCAACATTTAATAACACTAACGATGACTAATTAATCGTAATTTATTTAACTAACACTAACACTATACAGACATATTCGATTCCTTCTCGGAATCGGCGGCGCCGAACCGTCGAGGAACACAGCAAGATCATTCCAGTAATTTCGACGGCTGATAAGGAGGGGAAAATTCGTTACAATATGACATATTTACGAATTTATTGGTTTGTTGTAACAAGTCACCACAGTTAAGCTGGAACCGCCAGGATTTAGAATGTGCTAGATATCGTAACTAGGGAGAAATAACGGAAAAGGTGTATATAGGCTGGGATTGGTGTCTTGGCTCTCAACGAGGGAAGAGTGGGAAGGATGAAAGGATCGGAAGTTAATTGTGTAAATAGTGTAAATTTGAGATTATTCAGAAAAGCCAGTGGAGTAGCCCTGGAGACGAGATTAATTTGTAGGTTCTATTATGTGTGTTGCAACCTGAAGGTACATGAATTCCTATCTCGTTACTGGGAAAACTTCAGTGTTTTTGCCCTCGTCTTGCATTCCTACGCTATTGCTTCCAAGGGCTGTCCTTAGTAAAAAATTCGGATAATACGAAAAAGATCACCAGTTAAATGGTTTAATAAACTCACATTTGAGACAGCAGATATCTAAATTTTATTTTATTAGAGATGTTACAAAAGGTTCATCATATTATGCAGCCTATAAAAAACATAAAAGAGGTACTTTTTTGAGTTGTGTAAAGCCCAAAGAAATTCGTATAATAATTTCATTTTGTCACCAAGCTACAAGGATAAGGCATGTTGGCAAATCAATGTAAAAAGGAACAAAATCAAATCAATCAATAAACAAACTGAAATTACATTGGATAAATTTATTTCTTTTTCATTAATTTTTGCCGTTGATATTATGGAAATATTACTTAAAATAACAAAAAAAAAAGGCTTTCATCGAACAAAGATTTACCTTCCCCTAGAGATTGGTATTTTTTTTCAGTCCTTGTAGTATCGGAAGATATCACTGAATCTGTGAATTCCTTAGATAATTCAAAATATACAGGCGTTCAGGATCATTAAAGGAATCATGGATTATATATTGCTACCACTCACATACTTAGTAAATGTCATTTTCGGCACTGGAATTTACCCCAAGTGAGTAAAAATTTCGAAAGTTTCAACATTATTTAAGGGTGGTGATCCAAATCATGTTTACAACTACCGTCCAATATCTGTTGTTCGGTGAGACACACATATTATAAACAGTCATATTATGTACTCGAAAGTGTACAACACTATACACTATCCTAGGGGAAGGATATAGAATTCTGAACCTGAAAGATAAGTGGAACAGTATTACATATATTGTTGATACGAAGGCTTAACTCATGTTAATCCAGAATAATCTACCAGGAGGCACTAGATTTTAGTTAGCTACTAGTCGTTAAGTCCTAAGATCCATGCACCTATTCACATGGCTGTACTACAGGAACGAGTCCTGCGATAGGTAATCGAGCTCAGTAATATCGTAAAATGTGAACATGTAATTTCTGATTGAAGAACATAGAATATAGTCGAGTACTAGATTGTGGGAGAAAGTTCTATAATACTATGTAAAAATGTTACTAGAAGGGTATATGTTTCGGTTAAACCTAAAGTAATTTTGAGCATTATTTTGACATAACAGTACTATTTAATCTGGCATATCGGGTGAATACAAAACGTTCTAGATACTAATTCTATACTGCTACTATTATACTACTAACTCTACTAGGTACAATAGAGTATTCCAGCAGAAGTTTCGAGATATTAGTAAAATACTGGTGTGAAAAATCTAAAATTGATTTATGGCACAATACTACTGTCTTTACACTGAAATTCACTGTTCCATCTACGTTTTACTTAATTCCTTATTTTACGTTATTTTTAACTACAGCTAATATAAATAATGTTCCATTATACCTGCTGACCCACCGTAACACCCCCTATTATTTTCGAATAATAAAGTAGGAAATGCTCGGACCAGTCGATTTCATTTGTTTACTGCACACATTTTGTTGGTATTTTTAACCACTTAACCATAACATCTAACCAGGGGTAACATTTAACATTGATACCTTAAATGGAAAAAGGTATCGAGTTATATATCACTGTGAAGAGAGTTAAGTTATACTCTCACGTACTTTTTCAAATATGGATCATTAAATTAAGAGTAAAACGCCAGAAATTTAGAAATAATTTAACAATCTACTAAAGATTTAGGTCTATTGAATGTAGAAAATTTCCACCCTACCGTCCAAGGAATAATAGCAACATGTAGTTAAACGCAGTATTGCAGTATTATTTATCACAATTTTTAGTTCCATTCTAAAAATAAAAGTATAAAAGCATAAAATGGTAAAAGCGCAAAATAACCAACTCTTACATATAGAAAAACAGATTTACGTTAGTCTATTCTCATATTCTCTCCCTTGTTGGTTTTTTAAACAAATGTATGGTCTTGTTAGCCAAAAAAAAAATGCCGTGTCAAAGGGGTCCTGCTCGGCGGGGACTACTCCTCCCCGCGGAGCCCTGCCTGGTGGGAGTTACTTCCCCCGCGGGGCCCACCACCCGATATTTCAAATTTTGGTAAAGTATCAAAGGGGCCACCGGGGGCGGAGTCTTGCATGTACCGGCGGGGCTACTCCCAACGCAGAGCCCCTCATGCTGAGTCCCCCACCCGGCGATAAAATGAGGTTATGTTAGGGCCATAGCGGCCTAGTATATCTACTTACACCATTGCAGAGTACATTAAAATTGTTTCTCTTTACCTAAAAAAATGTAAGTGCCCGAGATGCAACTCGATTATTCAATGAGAGGTATCCAAATCAACCCGCATCTCACAATTATGTATGTGATCTAATTGAGAAATTTTATCAATCGGGATCAGATAATTAAAACAAAATATTGAAAGAAAATCTATCAGAAACGAAGCAACAGAAGTAGCTGTTTTTAATCCTATTACAATATATTGTACTCAGAGTACAAGAGATTTATCTAACGATCCTCGTGTTTCATATTCCAAAATCTAAAAAAATTTAAAAGATTCAAATTTCTCCCCTATGAGATAGACCAAATTCAAGAGCTAAATGAAAACATGTTACATGAAATATAATATGTGAAAACAATACAGTAATAATTATTTATTGGAGTATCCGTAGAAATTTCATTTATTTAGTTATAATTGGTTTCAAAGTGTAACGCCAATCTTCTAATAAAACTCTTATATTTGTTAACCAACTTAAGCGATATATTCAACATTAGGTACCTGTGTTTACACATGTTTGAAAAAGAGGAAACAGTTTTATTCTTGAATTGTTCTCAAACACCACAGTTGCGTGTAGCTTCATACGTGACAGTCAATACTAACAAAATTTTGTCAGTTCCCCTTGTATACATTTTGGAACATCATAGCGCTTCCTCGATCCGAAGTTACATTCTTTCCGCGCGCCACGTCAAGCATTGAATAATCGACCGGTAAACTCCCCCCTCGAATGGGGATCCTGAATTTTCCGCCGTTTAGTTTTTCGAAACGGATGTGGCATACCGTATACATTAAATAAATGGACGGTGAAAAGTTTCTCCGTTCCTTGAAACAGAAACGAGCTTTTTTTCCGGTAGACTGATGAAACTTAAAAACTGCTTGTCACTGCGGCATCATTAATCTCTTGGAATAATGATGCTCTTGAGGGAAGCGTCATGAAAAAATTATGACCGTTTGTGATTTCTCTTCCCGGACCCGGGAGAGGGTAGTATTGAACCGAAACAGTCGACGGAGACGGCGAGGTTAATGTGGGAGAGGGTTTTTTTCTGAACGGGAGAGAATTTACAAGTGTTAAGTTCGTAACGGTTGTTAAATGGAGTAAGATGGATAATAAATCCTAGCGGGAGAGGCTTTACGGACGATTGCTGTCCTGGCAAAAAGGATTTAACCCAACACAAACTCTGATGTCAAAGCATTATCTGCTGCCCGTATTTTATAAATGATGACGATTTGATTTGGAAAGGAATTTTGTCGGTCTGAACATATTTGTGTTGTCCTATCGGAGGAAGAATATTTTTGGAATGAGCACCCTAAAGAGGAAGATGTTCATTAAGTCAAAGATATCTAGATTTTGTAACGTAAAGTCCATTTAAGTTCTATTTAAGGATACAAAAATGTTCCTTTGGCTATATTCACTTTAAATAGATAAACCTTTTTAGCTACTGTGGCTGTAAAACATATTTACATTTACAGGGAGATTCACGAAACTATGAAATATAAAGCAAAAGCGCCACCGCCAAAACTTGGGGATATGTACTTACTCTATTGACTTAATGGCAGTGGCAGTCCGATTATTTTTTTAATATATATTTTTTTGTGTACGATATTGTAGCAGTTTTTACGCAGAAAGAAGTTTTACTCTCCCAAAATTTTGCAGTTTTACACACAAAGAGATTTTGCTCTATATTGATGACAATATTAACATTTTCAATTATTGGTTTTTTCATAAACAGCAACCTATACGGGGCATTCGTTATACTATACTAGAACAAGCCAAAATTGCGAAAACAGGTTATTAAACTGCCTATATTCAATCTACCTTTTGCAACCTTGCCATTTGCTATATCAAGTGGTGCGGTCATTTGAGATGCTTATGCTTGCGTCATGTGATAGTAGATGGAATTTGAAGACAATTATATAATACATAAAGGAGAGGGTCAATATGTATGTCCGGAAATGTTAACGTACTTCTCGATTATCTGAAAGTTTGAAATTTTCAAGCATAGGGGTAAAAAATGGGATGACATTTAGTTTGGCCAATTTTATTCCGAGTAGATAGAAGCTTTATGCACTGCATAGCATAGCTTCGATCTCCGTAGGGAAAAAATTCTTACCGAGTGGCATGAAATTTTTTAACAGTTTCTGAAAAATTGGAAACTGTAAAGTTGGTACGCTTATCGTTCAAGCTCTAGGATGACTGAAGCAAATACGATAACTCCCGCTCACTCTATGATTTACAAGGATACATTTGATACAAGGATACATATGATTTACAAGGATAAGATACATGATTTGATGTTTTATTTTTAACATTAAAGCAAAGGTCAATAGAATTATCTGTTAAAGATAATTTTACCAGATATATACGAAAATCATATTAAGTATTAAACACATGTCCAAAAATAACTAAGAGTAATTTAAATATAAGTAATACAACAGAAGTTGTGAGGTATGGTGCGAAAATAAATGTTATAAATGTGACACACTTATATCTATACGTTTCAAAATGATACAAATAATTTATTACCGTAAACTTTTGTCGCCAATTGAAAAATTAAATGCTAATTAATAATTTTTTCCTGTGTAAATTTAGACACGTTTACATCTGAAATTTATTTTAGTAAAGTAACAGTTAGTGCAGTCAGATGCTTGTTCAGAAGTTATTTTAGACTCGCATGAGTTGTTTAAAAATGAGTAATTACCAACAATTTCTATTCATATATTGAAGCTAATCGTTTGTCTCGAATGTTTCTTGTGAAATTGCAAAATAGATCTGCATCTGCATTCGATTCCCTTGAAATAATAGAACACACGGGAAAGTAGTTTGTTTTGTTTGAGAAAAATCTATTCTAAACAAATTTAACGATGCAGTAAAGAAAATGAAGGATTTCAAGCTCTAAAAAATGTATCGAGGCACTTTGAAGCCGAAACAGGAATTAATTGGAATACTGTACGCAATTTGTATGTCCCAATTACTTCTGTCTACGTATAGAGACCAGTTCCATTTTTAAACATATATTAACAACAAGTTGTTAATAAAATAACGCTGATATGTATTATTATATCTATGTAAATATTAATCAAAGTCATTGCAAATAAATAAAAGTTAAATACAGTGTGTATATTAATACCATATGCATGTCACGCAAGTTTGACAAAGAAATTATAAGACCTAAGTTGCTTCTTCTAAAAATAACTTTTGCATTTTTCCTAAATGCTCTTCAATTTTTTTTGCAAATCAACAACATATAAATGTGCATTTTTCATTTTGTTGTGCATTTTTCAAATCACTAGTAATAAGTGACGTAGCCACTACATTAGTAGTAATTTTAAGGGTGCAAAAAATACCACATAAATATGTGTGAAGAACAACCTGGTAAAAAGTACCAATATTGCACCTAGTAACTATTTTCTTTTCTTTTATGTAAAACAAAGGTTTAATTGCATCGCGACAGTGTGAAAACGTTGAGAAATTCAAGATTACCGTTGTCAACTGTTTCAATCACCAGGCGGCGAACTCCTGTGAAGAGAAGTTATGGAAACTGATTTTGTAAAAGGTGCAGTAGATATGCAATACATTCTAAATGCCAATTAAAACTTCTTTCACGAATGCATTTCTTTACGAATATAATTCTTAATTTAATTCAGAATATTATTTTGAAATTGGTGGTCTTTCAGTGGCACCTGATCTATTCCTGGTGACGTTATATTTTGGATTGATTATGGGAATAGTATATATCTGCTATGGTTTCGTTTTCACAAGTAATAGATACTGCCATCGAAATGGGGCGTTTATCCCTGATCGACGGGACGCCTCTTCCCACGAATAATCTTCGGTCGTTTACGTTCCTCACCCTAACGTACACACACTCACACACAAACACTAATTATATCGCCCATTAATTCGTAACAATACCCGTACTTAAGCATAGGTTACCTTTCGAGCGTGTCACGCCGGCAACCGGGAGAGAAACGTTATTCAACTCCGCAACAAAGGATCTTTGTAATACGTAAGATAACCTATTCCTCGGAACCGAACCGCGCGCGTTTCCGGATTATAATAGGCGAGGGGGTCCGAGGCAATCATTACCGACACCTTCGTCCGCCCCGAGGTCTAACGTCGTTAACAAACCTCCCCAGAGCTCTCTTTCCTTTATGCAGATCCGAGACCTCAATTAAATTTTCGGTTCGGCGTGACAAAGCGTAAGGATACCTACAGCGGATGATTTTTAATTAAAACTCGATTGGGAATCGATGAGGTGTTACGGGGGTGGAGGTCGATGAATAGAATTCGGTTCGGGACCAGTCGCGACGGTTGCGTTAGGGTGTTTGAATTTGGGTTTGATGATCGAAGGGTGGACGGAAAATTCGATTTTGCCGAAAGTTTGAGCAGTTCAAAGGACAACACACACTCTTCCTTTTTCTATAAGTTTTGAGTCAGGGTTCAAACAGAGTTAACATCATATATATTATATAATTACTTGCTTGTATAAGCAAAGAATTGTATCGATATGTATATGTCGATTTCCACGAAAAATCGTCCGAAAAGTGGCCACGAAATGCACAAAATTTAGATCCCTCGGCACAATTTCTGGAGTCGGTTTTCTTTCAAGTTTTGGATCCTAGGAAATCATTGAAAATGGTGAACACGCGAAAGAATGCCCCCATGGGGGATTTTCAGGCGAAAATGCACTTGTATTTTAATTCAAATTTTGCCGAATGTGTCTATTTTTATTTTTATGGTTTCCAGGAAAATAATTTTGAGATATTACTTCGAAACCCTGGAATCGTTGAGACAAGGATGGAGATCACGAAAACTCAGTCTTGTAATACTTGATTTTCGCGGTGCGCGGGGGTTGCCATGATCCGTTGAATACAGTAGGGTATATATGCGGGTGAAGAGCTTATCGCCCCTATGTATTTCTTATGGGACTTCCGGTCACTAAACGAACGAACCACTCCGTTTTGAACCAATTTTGGTGGGCGTGGCTTAGGGGGATGGGGTGCGCGCGCCGGTGCGCTGTGATTGGCTGGGGTGACGTCACGGCCTCGATGGCGCGAAATTTGAATTGTGTGGGGGACGCTTCGACGTGCTGGCGTCCGCGGGCCTCGATGGCGCGAAATTTAAATTGTGTGGGGGGGGACGTGCTGACGTCCGCGGGGGAGCCCTGGGGGTGTTCCGGGGCTCCGGGCCCCCCGGCGTGACGGCGGCATGGAACGTTCAGCGGCGTGGGACGTTAAATTTTGACAGCGGCATGGACGGCGGGCGCCGGCCCCCGCGCCGGGCTCCGGCGGTGCGCGCGGGGCTCCGGGGGCCTGGACGCACGCCCCTGCGGGTAGGTGCCCCGCCGGGATCGCGGACCTCGATGGCGCGAAATTTAAATTGTGTGGGGGACGCTTCAGCTCAACGTGCTGACGTCCGCGGGGCTCCACCGGAGCCCTGGGGATGGTCCGGGGCTCCGGTAACCCCGGCGCGACAGCGGCGTTAAATTTTGACGGCGGCATGGACGGCAGGCGCCGGCCCCCGCGCCGGGCGGTTCGCGCCCATCATGAGGATTAAGAGCTACTTTGTTTTGTTCAACACTGTAAACATCGTGTGCAAAAGAGCGGATATTATTCCTTTAAAACACGAAAATTTTATTTCTTTGACAATTTCCGTCGATGAAATACAATTGGTATTTTTGGACCCCTTTCGTTTCTTACCTGCGTCTCTAGACGAACTAAGTAATAACTTGAATCCGGACACGGATCTGAATTATTTAAAACAACATTTCCCGCAAACACATCTATTCGATTTAGTACGCAAAAAAGGTGTTTTCCCATATGATTATGTAGATGCAATGGAAAGATTAGAAGAAAAACATTTACCTTCTTCAGAGAATTTTTTCAATGAATTAACTAATTCCAAAATTTCTAATGAAAATTACAATCATGCTATTAAAGTTTGGAATGCTTTTAACGTTAAAACTTTGGGTGAATATAGCGATATTTATTTAAAAATAGACGTTCTCTTATTGACATGCGTTTTTGAAAATTTTCGCAAATTACGCTTTCGTTATTTTGGATTAGATGCTGCGTCCTTCTACACACTCCCCGGATTTTCATTTCAGGCTGCTTTAAAGATGTCGCGTATTAAATTACAACTTTTGACGGACATCGATCAAGTTTTATTTATCGAGAAGGCCCTACGCGGAGGTATCGTGCAATCGATTTATAGATACAGTAAAGCGAACAATAGATTCTATCCCGACGCTTTCGATCAGTCTAAACCTGAAAAATATCTAGCATATTGGGATTTGAATAATTTATACGGATTTTCGCAAAGTCAAAGTTTGCCCATCGGCGACTTCCGGTGGATCTATGAGGAGGAAAAAATAGAAAATATATACATAGTTGTTTGATAAAAATTACTGTCAAAATTTAACGTTCCATGCCGCTGTCAAAATTTAACGCCGCTGTCACGCCGGGGGGCCGGCCCGGAGCCCCCCCCCCAGGGCTCCGGTGGAGCCCCGCGGACGTCAGCACGTTGAGCTGAAGCGTCCCCCACACAATTTAAATTTCGCGCCATCGAGGCCCGCCGCGAGCGACAGCCAACGCAACGCCATCTATCGAACGATAGCGTCGAGCGGTCAACCAGTAGCGCACATCAGACGCTAGGCAACCCCCCGGCGGGGCACCTACTCGCGGGGGCGCGCATCCGGGCCCCCGGAGCCCCGCGCGAACCGCCCGGCGCGGGGGCCGGCGCCTGCCGTCCATGCCGCCGTCAAAATTTAACGCCGCTGTCGCGCCGGGGTTACCGGAGCCCCGGACCATCCCCAGGGCTCCGGTGGAGCCCCGCGGACGTCAGCACGTTGAGCTGAAGCGTCCCCCACACAATTTAAATTTCGCGCCATCGAGGTCCGCGATCCCGGCGGGGCACCTACCCGCAGGGGCGTGCGTCCAGGCCCCCGGAGCCCCGCGCGCACCGCCGGAGCCCGGCGCGGGGGCCGGCGCCCGCCGTCCATGCCGCTGTCAAAATTTAACGTCCCACGCCGCTGAACGTTCCATGCCGCCGTCACGCCGGGGGGCCCGGAGCCCCGGAACACCCCCAGGGCTCCCCCGCGGACGTCAGCACGTCCCCCCCCACACAATTTAAATTTCGCGCCATCGAGGCCCGCGGACGCCAGCACGTCGAAGCGTCCCCCACACAATTCAAATTTCGCGCCATCGAGGCCGTGACGTCACCCCAGCCAATCACAGCGCACCGGCGCGCGCACCCCATCCCCCTAAGCCACGCCCACCAAAATTGGTTCAAAACGGAGTGGTTCGTTCGTTTAGTGACCGGAAGTCCCATAAGAAATACATAGGGGCGATAAGCTCTTCACCCGCATATATACCCTACTGAATACCAAACATGGAATCGGCGCCCCTTATGAAAATCAATCCTGGGAGCATCGGAGACATAAAATGACCACCCCCCCACCCCTCTCCCCTTCAATTTCAGCCTGAAGGAGGTACGGGTGATCCACTAAACCCAAAAAATGAGATGACCGGCCTTCTAAATCCACAGACAGATACTTTGAAGCCCCGTGAGCTCAAAATCTACTCGCCGGACACCCCCCTCCCCCCAGATTCCACCCCCTCAAGGGCCAGGATAAGTCCAAAAACGGACTCAGCGGCTGTCGAAGCGGCCCAGATGATCATTTTCTGAACCCTCAGAGGCTCACAACCCACCCACGTAATTGTCACTGCTAATTCTCCGCCCCCAACCCTTGCCCTTGCCCTCCACCCCCGGGTTCCCTCGTACGAGGCTTGACATGATCTCATTCAACCGAAAAATGTAGTCACGGCCCAAAAACCCCCATAAAGAGACTCCGGGGCCGGTATACACATGATCCCAGGAACCGGGAATTCGGCAAAATTTGAATTAAAATACAAGTGCATTTTCGCCTGAAAACCCCCCATGGGGGCATTCTTTTGCGTGTTCACCATTTTCAATGATTTCCTAGGACCCAAAACTTGAAAAAAAAAACCGACTCCAGAAGTTGTGCCGAGGGATCTAAATATTGTGCATTTCGTGGCCACTTTTCGGACGATTTTTCGTGGAAGTCGACATATGAATATGGAATTATGAGAATGTGAGAGTAAATGTCTGACGTACATGTGTGTAAGGTCCATCCAGTCTGATGGTCTAGTTGAAAAAAAAGCAATAAAATTTAATAGCCATGTTAACGACTTACAAAGACCAAAAAGCCGCTCCATAGGCGCGTCGTATTTAAAGAAATATAAAAGAATGTTACTCAAATTGTCAATGAAATTTTATGACAAAATCCCAAATTTGTACCTCATTTGCTTCTGAAGCATTATTTGTATTGTGTATAGTGTCCATATCATTGCCATTATTAACTTCGTCCACGTCAAAACGTCTTCAAAAAGCCGATTAAAATAATAATTGCGACTTACCTTACGCCACTGAATTTTATTGACGACTGTAAATGAACAAGTGCTCGGCGCTCAAATTTAATGGCTGTAGTGGACCTGTCTAATTCTCGATACTAATAGGCATTTCATATATAGGGCATGTATTATAGCGTCTAATAACATTTATCCGCACCAAATATACGGGGGAAGGTTAAATGATAAGTTACATGAATACTCTTGTTTTGTGTAGGGTAAAAACGTATTGTTTTAATGCGCTTGGTATAAAACTGGTAATTTTTTTATTTTTTAACTGGACCAACACTTTCTGGATCGACTTTATATGACTGAATGTTTGAGCGAGTGGAAGGCGATCGTGGGAGTCTCAGCTAATGAGAATCCTAGCTCACTGCAATATGTATTATTGAGAGTAACAGCTAGTGGGGGTCAATTGAGGGAGCACCAGATAGTGAGGATTATAACTGAATATAAATTGAAGTAAATGAATGAATATACCGTCTTCTTTTTCGCAATGATCCACAGAAGATTCACTAATGCGCTTATGCCCGTGGAAGAACGTCATATATATACTACCACGGATAGTCAACGACTGACTTACCGTACGTGCATTGGTGTCTCTGTTTTTAAAATAAGTAGGCCGTATTCGCTCGCCTCCTCCTTTTCTGAAGATTTCGTTGACAAAGTAACAGGAAACTTCTTCATATGGAAGGGTGAGGATTGGACTTCACAACTTGAAAATAGCATTTAGAATTTGAAGCGATAAATCTAAGCTAGCTAATTAATACGTGTAAATTTAGTAAACGATGGTTCTACGTGTAACTGAGAATCTAAGTGTAAAGTAAGGAACAAAAAGCGAAGAGCCAAACAATGTAAAAAAATGTGGTAAAATTAATTCGAGTGAACGGCCTTACGTTTGCGGCTTATCTAGGTAATGATGGTGACTCGCTAAAGTAACGGTCTGATAAGTACTACGGAAAATTTCGCGGGTGATGAATGTGTCGACCAGAGGGGTAAAGGGAATCGAGCTTATTCTGGTGCGGCCATGGTCCGCCCCCATGATCATACTGATATTGAAAATGACGATTCGTCAAATACCACAACTGTTTAGAATATGGTAGCTACGAAGAATATGGTAGAATATGGTTGAGCGTGTTCCACCTAAGCAAGCATCTACAGAGCCTGGATCGGTAGTGACTTCTTACCTTCGAAAGTCGTGTGGAGTATGGAACTGACAACCCACCGTCGGACTGTTTATCTGTAGTTACAATGCAATGGTCCATGGTGAAAAGTTTGGTGAGTTCTTTCATCTAATTATTGTTTCGGTTCATTTCGATACTTTACTAATCTCGACTGTGACCATTCATATAAGACAAAGTAAAAATGGTACGGAGGGTTGCGTAAATAACGTTTACAGAATAGTAGCTTCGTTACCTTTTCGATCCACCAATGTGTACCACGATAATCCTATCTGCGTTTCTTGTGAATTATAATTCTTTCTTTCTCGGTTAGCCGGTAAGTAGAGCCACCTATATATGCTTCTGTCAAGCTAGAAATTACGGCATCTTCTCTTAAATCTTCTGTTAAATTTTGTTCCACGTGACCTACCCTTAAGTATTGCACGTTTCGGAAACTTTGTGTGCGCAGGCCGTGACAATATTATCAATAAGGAGCTTAATTTTTAATCTTTGTATACAGAATTATCTAACCCCAGGTACAAAATCATTTTTAGACATTTTTTATACACTTCGAGTTGTTTATGCAAAACATAATATTGATTATTAAAATTACATCATTTTTGCAACACTGACTATTACATTTTTTTAGGAGCAGCGCTTAAAATTTGTTAATGAAAATAGCGTCACGGTTTGAATTCTTTTCATGTTGTAAGTCATCGCAATGCTTATCTCCTGTTTTCATAGGGGAGACATAACATAAGAACTTTAACAATGAGGGATAATGGGGCATAAAAATTATTTACAACGGAAGAATATGTGATATGTGGGATAAGTAAAATGTAAGATTATTTCCATTCTCTACTCTTACAGGTACAATGGAATTAACAACTTTTTGAACAACAATTGTTTTTAACATTAACAACTATTTGGACAGTTGAAAACATTAAATGTTTTCCAAATAAATATTTTCGTTATAATAACTTTTATTTTCACCTCCCGATATAAGTGTCCATTAAAGTTCACTATCCTCGTGTATTACCGGGCTCCAACTATGTTGTTCGATACGGAAGTCCATCATAATGACACGAGAATTTTCAGTGGCGAACAAACACGAATGCAGTGTTCAAGTAGTCATATCATTATCTGATGTTTTTTTTAAAAAGAGCTTTAAAATTTTTTTATTGACATGTTATATATACGTTTTAGTTTCTATTATGAATGCCCAAAAACAATATTAAAACCTTCCAATTTAGTGACAAATGGAAGCCCTCGATGACGCAATTGGTTAATATGGAAATGCACGAAAGGATCACTACACGGTCTGAGTACGTCAGGAACGCGATAGTACAAGAGATAAATGAACCAAAAGAATATTTTTTTAATGTTGTAGTATTTTTATATTATTTTCTACCTACTGCACTTTTTGTACTATTTGAACTGTGAACTCACGAGCCGGGACGTCTTTACCCTGTGTCACGGCCGCGTGAGATAAGGGGACTCGTCCTCTCGTGTCTGGGACGGTCCAATATCCTGCCGCGAAGAACTTGACGAAGTCCCTGATGTTTGTATCCGGATCAAATTCCGTCTACAATTTCAATACTACGTGAGCTTCTTTTATAAATTCGCTCCTGCTTCCTTGCTCAAAGCCTTCATTCTGGTCACCGATTTGCGTCACTCGTCCGCGTACATGTCCAGGAAATCTTCTTTTGCTTCCCATTCCTTATATTTCTCGTACCATTAGCATGCGGCGCCCTTCTGTAGGTACGCCATTTTCCAGTGACTTGTCTATCCACTGGCCGCGCCGGTTTCCGAACAGTGGATGCGGGCCATCAAAAGTGAAGGATTTTTATTAAACCATCCTTACTTTAATGGCGTTGTTGGGAAACTCGCTAAAAGATATTCGAGATTGAAAGGGGGAAAGACGTGAAGCATACAGGTGAAAATGTTAATCCTCGCGAATGGCGGGTAAAAATAGAAAGATGGCTAGTTGGTTGAGAGATAGGAATTTTGAATAGAAGTTGGATTCCTGAATGATGCGTTCAAGTTGCCAGCATGGAGAGAAGTGAGAAGGAAAGCTCGTAGATCGCATAGCATTTACGATAGGGTTTTGAGTTGAAATAGGTGCGATTAGATTTGGTAATCTGTTAGATTAAAAGGGGTTGTAAGGGATAAGAAAATGTTTCCGTATCCGACAGCAAGGGAAGTGTCTAGAGTTCCTGAAATCAGAAGGAGCACTTTTGTTTAGTCGCGCGGCTATTTCCGTACAAGTGATGGACCACAAAGGACTTTTCCTCCATGGAGGAAGTCATCGGACCGACATGATCAACTCCATACCTCGTCATCGGCCCTAGGAAGGGCGACCTTTTCCTATCAATGGGCGTCCACAACCTCTGTGCCAGTGTAAAGCTAAGGTATGCGTTATTTATATTCTTATCTACAAGGGTATGCAATTGCAATTAAAATTTTTTTATTTGTTCAAACTTTTAAGATTTAGTAAAGATATATTTATTTGTTTAAACGTTCGGAAATTAGTGAAGATTATTCTGTTTGTGTGTGAACTTCAGAGATTGGCTAAGCGTTATCTATTTATGTGAACTTTGGAAGTTAGCTAAGATTTATCTATTTGTTAGAACGTTGGGGATTCAAGTAAGATTAAATTATTTGTTTGAACTTCGTGGACGTAGTTAAAATTTATCAAGTTGGATCCTAGGTAATGGTAAATTAGGGTAGTAAACGTCATTGACCTTCAACTTTGATTATTATTTTCTCTTACCTCAACCCGTTGAGAATTTCAATATCTCCGTAGCTCTCACTAGCTGGGATTGACTTAAATCTACCAAGGATTGATCGTAACATAGTAATAAGAAGGTAATTTTACCTTGATACATTGGATCATATGGGTGAAATTTATCGAGGTCTATATTGTGATAGTTATGGCTAACAATATCAAGATATATTATAGTATGTTAAGATGCCTCTATAAGGAGAGACATAGAAGCGTGAATGACCATTTTGCTTCGCCATAATAAAAGGATTAGGCAGCGATTCTGAATCATAAATTATTGTTCATCCAGCTACCATTGGCAAAAAAATAATGAGACTGAAAGATTCAACACTTTGTAATTTACTATTTTATGAAAAATTTATAATAAAAGCAAATCTAAGTAGGTTTTAATTCCCTTACATTCCTGGCAACTTTATTGGTACTCAAATGATTTTTCAGGATTCGTTCAGGGAAGTATAGGAATGACAGAGTACCGTTACAGTATATCCAATCGCAAGAAATATCACGGAATCCAACGATATATGTTACGCAAAATTTTTGGAATTTAAGAGGTCGTGACAACTGACAACAATTTTTTGTAATTTTGTCATTGGGACTGATTTTAATTGTTGCAATAGTGTAACGCATCGTAAAGTATGACCTAAAATATAATATTCATTTGTATGAGTCTACTAAAAATCGGACATAAAAAAATTACTGCTGCAGATTTATCAACAAACTACGTAAATAAGATAGGATGTCAGTGAAAATGAATGAGCTAAAATGGCTGAAGTTAGACAACCATTTTAAATTCTAGATGAGCACAACCATTTTTTGAATCCTATCACTTTCCATATTTTTTTAGATTAAGAAAAATTTTGAGGAAAGCAAAACCTTTGTAAATTTTAATTCCCTTGTAATCGTGACAACTCCAGACAACTTTATATGAACACATGTGGTATTTGACGACTTTCTAGGACTTTTTCAGGAATATGGAGGATCGACTCGTCCTACATTTGAGGTATATAAAACCACACGGAAAATTTAAGACCCAAATCTTACAAGTGACGTGAAATTCGTAGAAAATGGAGGTGTCGTGATTATCCTGTAGATCCACAGGTGACTTTTGAGAAATTTCTTGTATTAACCATTGTTACCTAGAGGATAAGTCTCGCATTAACTTGAATTTACTGAAATTGTTGACAATCCTATGAGATCTATGGAGATTATTCAAAATCATTTTAGGGAAATTGCTTGCAATCCTTATAAGGCACACCAACTCTAGGGAAAATTTGCGAATGCAAAATTCGTGGAAACATGGGTGCTGGTTAACACCCTGGAAAACTACAGGTGACCCTCTGTTTGGGTTTGGGGAGGTTTGGGGACCCTCTGGGATCAATCTGTAGAATCTTAAATCATCGAATCATTGAAGGAAATTTCTGTGAGATTAGGAGAATCCAGGAAATGTACCTGTACATCGTACATATGGGTTTCTGGAAACTGGATGGTGATAGAGACTTAGGAAACCTTGGTGAATTTTATGGAGACTGATATGGTGAATATAATGGTTAGCAATTTCAAAATTGCGATGAAAACTCGGTTTTCGGAATCCTTATGAATCTTGCGGGGTTCACGAAAATTTGATGGGTCGTGAATATTCTGAGGAACCTCATCTGGGATTCACCGTAGTAGGCGAAATCTTGAATTATTCCTTGCCCTGTGCGGTAAAAAGTTCGCGTGGCCGCTTAACTGTATGAAAATTTAAAGTTATGAATTTTCATGCCCCACAAAACTGACTAGTCGAGTGGGAAATTCCTCCCTATCATCCAACAAAGTTACAATTATAAATGTTAGTAATATTCTTAAATTATGACTAGCACTACTACAACTTCCTGAAAATAAATATACGTATCCAACTGCCAAAATTTGTAAAGGGGCTAATGAATCAGACGCTTCACTCAGCAAATTTATTGTTAAGAAGATAATAAAGCACGTTAAATTCTACATCCAGGGAAGATGTCAAGAATTGTATGACCTAATTTTCAATTCACGTTTCGGACACTTGTATTCAACTTAATTTATAAATCCAAGTTCACCTTTCGCATTACACGCGACGATCATACACCCTCGCCTCCCTGCTTATTATAATGAAATTTTCAAACGTTTCATAAGCAGCTCACACTCTCACCCTCACACCCACTCATCGTCTCCTTTAGTCCCCAGAGGGACGGCACGTCAACACAAATTTTTCAGGAAAACAGACCATCACTTTTCCCTTCGCTTTTCCCATTTTTTTTTTATTTTTTGGTAATACACTTATTGTACGATGTATACGACAACGGACCACAATATTGGTTTTTAACAACGTTCCGAAGAGCTCGCGCGGAATTTATTATGTTATGGCCGCAACATCGTTATACACGACGACAATGAAATACATGGCTGTTTCATACATCGCTGGTGAAAACATAGCGTGGTCATATTTATAGGGCGACGGTCATAACCCAGATGCTCAGATCGCGTGTGTGTATTTGCGTCGCGGGATACTACAAATTCGTTTTAAATTTGCACCCAAAGACGCGTTCCGCGTGGTTCGGCAAGAGTATGTGGAATCGGTGTAAAAATCTGAATTTTCAATTTGTGGATATGAAATTATCATTTTGTACATATTGTATGCAAATTTTCCAGTCCCTAATTATCACTTAGCTTTTCGGTGAGTATTAGTGGAGGGTACCCTATTTATAGCGAAGTAGGTAACATCGAAAGTGAAACAGAGAGAGAAAGAGAGAGAGAGAGAGCAATATTACCCTAACCATTGTAGAAACTTCATCCTTTTTACCTTTTAAATAAAAGATAAATCGACAGACAATACAAAACCTAAGGAAGGGCACCACCTAGAATATAAAAATACATACAATACATACAAAGCTCCATATATTAGCATTAAAGCATACTAATCATTAAATATATTTACCGAAAAACGCTACAACTTAAGGTACTATTCAATCAAATAACAAGTTTTGGCGTTATTAGACCTTTAAATACAAACTTTATTAATAATCAAATATTAAAAATGACAAGCCCAATTGCGAATATTATCGACAATGTGAGACTAAATAGAAGAATAAAAATTGATACCAAACTAAGTACGAACAAACTAAATTTACAGTTCTAACTTTCAAAAGCAAAGAAATTTCCGGAAAAGACTATACTTTTGTGCGATTATCCTTTTCAAACACCACCTTTTACTACCCCAGTTACCAATGTTACAAGTTATGTGGCGATATCAGAAAACGGTAAAGAAGGAAATCTAAAGGCTATGGCAAATATAAAAAAAAAATGACGAAGGACATAACAGTTGCGGAGAAAGGAGTAAATCTACGGAAAACAAATTTACATTAAAAACCTGTGAAGGATACATCACACAAAAAAACAACAATAAATATGTCTATATAACATCGGCAACATAGCATTTCAATCCGCGAGTAAAAAAACATAAACCAAATCTCAGAACCTGAGTTGTGCCAAAAGTATTACCAAAATGTTCTACTTAGAGGAATATATTACAACTGTGAAATAAGTGAAATAATTACAAGATGAACATATAGGATAGTAATAAAATTAATAAAAACAAACACATCACATCACTTATGAGCAAATATAAAAATTTAAAAATTATCCAGTGGAACATAAGAAGTGTAAAAGCTAATATAATGGAACTGATTACCTTCATATCTCAACTCAAATTCATATTAAAAAATTAACAAATAATTAGAAAAGACAAAGACTCACTAGAAGGAAGAATAGCAACATATCACAAACCATATGTATGATAAACAAATTCAGCAATAGACAATACATAATAACGCTTGCGTTTCTGGGGTGGCGAGCGCCTGTCTCATCATATCTTTCCTATTGTCTTCGCTCATTTCGAAAGAGAGAAAAAAACCATTATTTAGTTAACTGACTTGAAGAATATTCTTAAAACTTTGAAATTATTCTTTGATTTAATAGCAGGTGGTCCTTATTTATAGCAATTTATTTTTGCCGTCTCACGATAAACTTAAAAATTGGATACCATAAAATGGGATAAACATATCACAGGAATTGGAACAGGACTCAATTCCATATCCTTAATATTTAAACACTAAGCAGACAATTATAATATAGCTTAATTACTTATTAAGAACACCAGTTTCAAAAGGTTGCAGTTGCAGTTGAAAAATCCAATGAATGAATTTTCGTCAAAGGCAGCCGCATCGTGAAAAACCGAAAAATTCAGGGCCAATTTTAAAGTTCACTACCTATCTACCCCTTGGTTCTCGTCTTGCCGCTGACAATACTAAAAGGGTAAGAAAAGTCGTCACAAGTGTTCTTTCAGAAGATCAGCAAACTACTCCTTTCATAAAATTCATGACAGTCATGTTAAACCCTGTTAGATAATTTCAGTCATTCACAATTTCGTTAAATCAATGTTGCCTTTCTTAAAACTCCTTAAGAATATTTATAGGTCTTTTATTAAGATGATCGGTGAACTTCATTTCTCTCTGTAACAATGTTTGAAGATTATGACATAATACACCTTCTATTAGCCAGTTACTTTCAAAAATTCATAATTTTGTTAATACAATTTTAGTATCAGGAAAACCCATTAGGAAGATTTGCAAGGGTCTTCTAAAGAAATTCAGTAAATTTCCAGTTTTTTAATGACGAAATTTCAAATTATAAGTTAAGATTATAAACATTACTTAGTTACTTTAAAAAATTCTTTATGTCACTAATACCGGTTTGATATTGAGGAAATTATTTTCGAAAGTTTGAACTGTTTTCCGCCAAATTTCAACTGCTGTCATAATGAAGTCATGGTTTATTTTGTGTAAGACTATTTACAGGTTTTCTCGCTAAGAATTTCAATAAATTTCAACTCATTTGTAACGAAATTTCGACGTTTGTTAAAAAACTTTATGAATTCAATAAGGTGGTTACTTTAAGAACTCTTTAAAGACTTTAAGAAAATGTGTAGATGTTTGCTTAAGAAGTTCAGTAAATTCCAACTTTTTCAGAACGAAATTCTGAAGACACGACGTCACTAGAAATTCTATCATGTTATTACTTTCCAAAATTCATAACGTTATTAGAACTTTGAATATGAGAAAATTTAAGATGATTTATATATTTTTTTTCTCATGGTCAGTAAATCTCAACTCTCTTCATAAAAAAGTTATGAATTGTCATTAGGCACTCTGTTAGTTAATTAAAATTGTATAACCTTCTTGATACCATTTTGATTCTGTTGAAACCCTTTAAGAAGATGTATAGACGTCTTCTAAAGGAGCTCATCAAATTTCAACTTTCTACAGGAAGGTATTTTGAAGATCTGGCTTATCATTGGAAACCTTTGTGGTAATTTCTATAATAAATATATAATTATGATTTCATGAAAACAACATTGGTTTAGAGGAAACTCTTGAAGGGGGTCTAACTGTATTGTCAAGACGTTCACAGAAGATTATAGCTCATTTCAATGCAAAGTGATGACAATATTGGAAATTTTACTAGGTAGTTATTTTTAAAATCTCGACATTCCTTTACTACAATTTTGACTTCGAGGAAATTCCCAAAGAAGGCTTGTAGGTATTTTCTTAAGAAGCAACTCGCAACTTTGTAATAATATGTACCTAATTAAATATATTACAATAACTTACGCAAAGATAATATGGAAGGATATTAATTATTATGAAACGCACTAAAGCTAATAACATAAATTAAGTCAGTTCCAAAACATGCAAAAGTATATGAACGGTTTACATACGGTTTAAAATAGTAAAAAAATATAAACAATGTTCAGCGATTTCAAATGCAAAAGGCTTATCTAACCAACTTCAAAAAACTACATAGACATAATTGATCTCTCGGTTATATCAGAAAAACTGAAACTATAAACCGACTGGGAAATTTTGACAGATAATAGGAATAGAGGCCGTTACCCAACTAAAATGAATATATCATACAGCAACCAACAATTAAGTCAACAAATTATATAAAGACATACAACATCGAGATTTCAAAAAGCAAAATGGAATCGCTATCAGAGTTACATAGAAAATAACAAAATTATAAAAAATAAAATTATCCCCAATTCCTCAATATATGCCTCGAAGAATGTAGCAAACATATGGATCAAACACGCATGTTGTTCCCCAGAATGCACAAGGAAAATAAAACGCAGGGAGGAACAAGTCATACAATAAATTTAATCAACGTAATGATTAGAAAATTCCTAAAAAATAAAACAAAAGATATAACGATCTGAGGAATCTACATCCAAGGTATTGTATAAATAGGGAAACAGACATGAAATATGTATGGAATACAATAAAAAAAATCGCTAACAAGTCACTACAAAAAAAAAAAATTGACGATGCGTCTATCGTATAACGATTCCATATGAGCCATGTGGTCCATAATTTTTCAAGCTACCGGAAAATTCTGTATTACATTATTATGTATATTAAAAATTTGAGTGAAGTTGCAAAGGTTGAAATAAATCGCGAAAGTGGTTCAGCAGGAAGTTGGAAAAAATTAAAATTTCTCAAAAAGATATTTAAAATATATAGATAACAAGTAGTTACAGCGAAATTTGACACTGGCGGTGAACCGCTTACGTCGTTATTGAAACAATTAAGAAGAACTGAAAACATTCCAGAGTCAAGCGCTCCTCAGGGCACGTTTTGAGAGAAATATTAAAAAAAATGTTATAGGTACGTAACGCAATGGCTCAGATATCAAGTATATTACAAATATGTAATACCATTTTAGATAAAAGAGAGAAACCGAAAATTCACTAAAATAAACTAGGGCAATCTAGGAAAAAATGTTTTAAACAAATGTTCTAGACATCAAACAAATAGGTCGAATTTCGTCGTTAAACAAAATGTCACGAAGTAAAATTAATTAAAATTTATAGCAAAATTAAGAAAATTTGAAATTTTTCAAATGCCCTTTTAAGGCACGATTAGGAAAAAAATTAAAAAATAATAATGGGCATTTAAAGTAGACGAGATGCAAAATTTAGTAAGGACACGTAGGTTTTGGAAAACTAAAGAGAAACTGAAAATCCGCTATGGCATAGGGCATTTCAGGGGATATCAGTTAATGTATTAATGTTAATGTATTATGATAATGAATATGGAATCAACAAAGAATAAGATGAATGATGGACTAGTTTCAAAATAACACCAAACTTACTAAAAGTATGCGTTTTGTCCTTCACCGATTTGAATTGTACTTAACCAGGTATGAGTATACACTTGGAGGCACGTAACCTGAATGTATCTTAAGAAAACTGTTCCAACTAATAATTTTAGTAGATAACGAATAAGACATGATAAACGAAGGAGAAGTATGTATACAAGATTAAGTCTTGAAGCAGCTGTCGTTCACAGATTGAATCAAAAACGGCATTTACTTGTACGCATCGAGCCTCGCCTCGCGAAAAATTTCCCCTATACATTTACAGTTAGTAATTCCATTTTCCCTTAAAACCGATTAGTCGTCAGGATAGCAGAAGGTTATTTTGGGCACATGAAGGACGAGACAAGCATTTAAATTCCTCGTCGAACGTGACACCGATTGTGAATTTGTAAAAAATGCGAGTGGAACGAAAAGGAGGGAAATAAAAAATGGCAGGAATCGCCCCCCAGACGATTCGTATGGGAAACGATACCGATAGGGGACACGCTTTGGGGGGAGAATTTGATTTTACGTCACGGATCCTGAGGGAGGGTTCCGTCGGAATAATTGGAATATATTCAAGCGAAATGGAAACAGAGATTATTCCATTATGTTCCGTATAATTTGTTGTTAGAGGATAGATTCCAATCAAAACAAATTTTTTTAGAAAGTGGTATGGTCAAGTTATATTTGCTTAACTTATACGCGTATAGACAAGGAATGATATAGTTAACAAAAACAAGGGGTCCTCTATAAAAATGTATTAGAAAACTCATCTTCCCACTGTAGCAGTTTTTGCTTTCACTCTAATACTTCACTCAATGAAACCTCCTATGTATTGTTAACTATTGCAATAACAACAGAATTGAAATGCTTTTCAGTATCGCATGATTTACTAACAGTGAGATAATGATATTACTAAAATGTGCGGGATCTACTCTTATAGGATACCTTAAAAATTTGGAAAAATCTTATCAGTAAATTTTAGCAAACCACTGGCATAATAAATTTTAAGGACCTAAAGTCATTTAACCTCACTTTCTAACAATATAATTGACAAAAAGTGTTTGAAGGGAAAGTATCGTAATTAAGATATTCCGTATAATCTTATAATATTACGTAGGGACCTGTGCTAGATTCCTTTTAGGTATTGCGATGTTAGTTAACTACCAAATCATATAAGAAAAATGGGAAATAATTTTTAAAAAATTCTATAGAAATAATCAAATATTTATAATTTATGGAATTGGTAGATAACAAACTATTTTAAAAAATTTAAATACCAACTCACACCTCACACCCGTATTGATTAAGTTGCCCAGAATCACAAATATTTCACAACAGACTGATAATCTTAACTATTAAAAAATCAGGCCTAAAATTGCCTAAGTTTTCGTAGCAGTGTAAAAATGAAAAATTTGATTTTCCTTATCAAACACATACGACCTAAATTCTCAAGAAAATATGGGTAAAAATATTTACTATGGCTTCTCATTTTCATACTCATTTTCCATTTTACGTTTCGTGTGTGTTTAACAAATAAATATAATTTCTCTAGGACGAATAGTTTTTTCGGCGAAATATTGAGAGTAAGGTCTTTCCAATCCCAGTTGGTCCAGTTGGAAAAAAAACCACTCCCGACTTTATACCGAGCGCATTCAAAAATACGTTTTTACCCCATACAAAAAAAGAATATTCATGTAACGTACCGTTTAAACCTTCCCCCGTGCATTTGGCGCAGAAAAATGTTAGTCGTTTAAAAATACATGCTTATATGTGAAATGCTTATCAATATCGAGAATTAGAGCAGGTCCACTACAGCCATTAAATTTGAGCGCCGGCAAGTGTTCATTTTCAGTCGTCAGTAGAATTCATTGGGGTAAGCCAAGTCATAATTATTATTTTAAGAAGGCGTTTGGAGACCTTCCGACGTGGACGAAATTAATAATGGCAATGATATAGACACTATACACAATACAAATAATGCTACAGAAACAAATGAGGCACAAATTTGCGTTTTCGTTATAAAATGTCGTTGACAAAGTGAGTAACAATCTTTTATACTATTATAAATATGGCACGCCTATGGAAGCGGTTTCTCGCTTTTGTGCCTTGATAACATGGTTATTAAATTTTATTGCTTATTTTTTCAACTGGACTAATTGGGGCTGGAAGGAGCTTAACAAAGGGAGTGTTCTTTATAGGTTTTAATGACGTACATATTTGTTTCAGCTGTCACAGTAAAATGAGTTTACTGTGTGTGAGTTTATATCAACAGTAAAACGGTTTATATCACGTGGATGTACGTAAGTTGTTCCGACCGGACCGACCAGACGTCGATCCCACTGTTCCCGAAGATGTTCCTGGATTCGAGACTTCACCTCGCGGCTCCATCTGTTCGCCTCCGCTCGCGCCTCGGCGGTTGGAGTTCGCTGAGCTCTCCTTCGGGGTCAGTTGTTCTCCCATATGAGAACCTGCAGGAAATCCGGGATTTGGCCGTACCTACTCCAAGCTCTGTAGGGAACTACCCTCGTATTTTCTGCTAGAGCGTTTTTGACGCTCGTGGTCAGGTCGCAGATAGCTTGGTCCAGATCCGTCCTCGTCCGGATGACGGGAATGGGTCCTATGGCGCCTCACATCGTGTGCCGGAATTGGTCCCAGTTTACGATGGTTTTCGTGGGTCAACAGCGTCAACAGGATCGGGTTGTGGTCGGAAGAGCCCTCTTGAAGAGTGACGATTTCCGTCGGCAGGTAAACCCGCCTCAGGATCGCCAGGTCTAAGGCCCGAATGCATAGTCGACCCTAAGGGGAGGAGAACACTTAAGGGTTCCCTTTAACTGTCATTTGTATTGCATAGTCGAAATCTTAAGGGGTCCCTTTGTCGGCGCTTGCGCAATAGGTCGCGTTTGCTTTCCTCTCTTAAGTGGCCATTTGACGTCCCTAAGTGCGGGTTCCTAACCTCACTTGTGTGATTTGTTTTGGTTATGTTTACTCGCGATAATATTCTATAGTTGTGAACGTTTATACGGCTGGTAGTGATATGGAGGAGTTCGATTATTTATTCGAGAACGAAGAAGACGAGTTAGCAGTCACGATACCGCGAAGGTATATTAGAGACGGTAACAACCCATTAGAATTTTATTCTGAAATTGAATTTCGGAAACGGTATCGTTTCTCTAAAGAGATAACCACGGATGTGTTGTTGCCGATTCTTCAGGAAGAATTGGAGAAACCAACGAGAAGAGGACTCCCTATGTCACCTATGTTGCAACTACTTATTGCTTTAAGGTTCTATGCTAGCAATAGTTTCCAAGTAATTATGCATATTCTAAAAAGCAGTGCTTATAATTGTACAATGTATATTTTACATTTTAGATGATACATGGAGATCTCAGGTCTTTCCACCAAGCAACAGTCTGTAGAGTTGTGAGACGGGTTTCCACAATATTAGCCAGGCAAGTGGGTACATATATTCGATTTCCACGCCATGAGAATGAGAGGCGAGAAGTGGTTAGAAAATTTTATGAAATGGCCCATTTCCCAAAAGTCATCGGGTGTATCGATTGCACACATATTCGGATCGTACACCCTGGGGGAAACAATGCTGAGGTTGAATATGTAATTATCATAAATTTTATACCTCAATTGTGAAATATCCATTTTATATGTTGTCTATGATGCATATATTCAAAGTATATCCCTATTCTGTTAAAATATATCTATATTTTTAGGTGGTTGCAGGACCTAACATGGAAATATTTGACATTGTTGCTCGTCATCCAGGCTCCACCCATGACAGTCGTATATACATGAGGAGTGCAGTACGTGCTCGATTTGAACGAAATGAATTTCCGGGCCTGATGTTATTAGGTGACAGTGGGTATGCTTCAAGTCGTATATTATTAACACCGTTTCTGGAACCTGCAAATCCACACGAAGAAAGATACAACATTGCACATATATGCACTCGAAATACTGTGGAACGACTGTTTGGCATATGGAAAGGCCGTTTTCCATGTCTAAGAGGCCCATTAAGGACAAATTTACAATTGTCCTTAACAATTATATGTGCAGTTGCCGTTTTGCACAATATTGGACGGCAACAAGACAATTTCGTGTTAAACGATGAGCACAATGATCAGGAAGAGGAAGGGATAGGTATAGCTAATGGCGATCCAGCTGGAGCAATGTTTAAAAGAAATTTTGCCATTATGCATTTTTAATTTCTGAAATATATATATTCCCATCGAAATTTGTACTTCTTATTACACCAATAGTACAGCAGCACCATACACCAACATAAACAAACACACAATACTACTCACTACTCTATACAATTCTACTAAACATATACAACTAAAAAACCAACATAAAACATACTTGCACTACTGACTACACTATAAAATTCTTATAAATATACACAATTATTCTTGAAGCTTCTTTAATTCTGCTTGAAGCCGCAACGCAGACAATTTAACTTCGTTACGTGCCGCCTCCATCCGCATAGCATGCAGCTCCCGCTGTTGGATGATACTCTCCTCCACCTTCTGGCATTGCAGCTGGGCCAGCTGAGAGTACCGCCACCTTTTGGTACCTCCTTGTGTGGGAGTGACGAGCGTCTTCCTCTTTGGAGTACTAGTACCTAACAAATTCATTGTTGTACGTTGATAATTTTTTTTCAACATTTTACATACTTTTGGGAAGTGCCGCTGCCTCGGGCAAAACCCTCGATGTTGATGGTAGCGATTGCAAAGTATTAGTATACTCCGTCTCTTCTTCTATATGGGGCTCCCTCCTTCTGTCTGCCTCCCCTAAGACATACATTTGTATAAATTTTTCATTTATCACTTTTCGGCATCTTACTTTCTGAGACAAAGGTGCTTGTTGAATCGAAGGGATTATCTAGTTCCACATCTATATAGGGTATGGCTGCTGCGGCGAACTCCAGCACACTGTCGTTCTCTTCTGGAAGGGGCGGTCCACCACCAGTTCTTAATTCATGTGCTGTCCTCTTTGTGTTCTCTTGCCGTTTTCTAAAACCACACTTTTTGTAGCACGTTTGCAATGATCATGTTGTTTGACTTACTTCTGTTTAATATTTTCCCAGCACTTCCTTAACTGCTTCGTGCTCCTACTTGTGCAGCCTTGGCTGCAGAATACTTCTCTTATATTTTCCCACGTTTCACTTTTCACCTTTAAAGTAGCGCCATCAGTTTTTTTATTTTCTAAGATGTCTTTTTTCTCTGCGATCAACTGAACCAGCAGCAACTTCTCAGCTTCGGTAAAATGCGGCTGCCTCTCCATTTTTTCTCGACTTAACAAACCCACTACACTGCTCAACTATTTGGCGTGGCCAAGCCAAGCGTTCGAATCGTATAACGGTGATTAACGTCACAAAACATATAGGTTAACATCTATGTCATGAAACACTCATATATGATAAACCGAACTACCACAGAATCATGAAACATACATTTCTCCACTTTGCCGACAGCGTTGCCACAATTATCCTTTTCTTAATAAAGGGTCCCTTAAATGACGACTATGCAATGCCTTTAGTATCCTAACATTAAGGTGTTCTTTATAAAGGCGCCCTTGCGGCTTAAGGGGTTCTTTATTTAAGGGACGACTGTGCATTCGGGCCTAAGACGTCCCCCCTCCATCCAGCGGAGGGGTAGTGGGTGGGGGTGTGAGGGCCCATAGTGATGAATTCGTCGACGATACGACCTGCCTCCTTCCAATGTTAAGCAGGATATTAAGGTCGCCTTCGTCGAGGTCGCCGCCCTGCGGTGAGTAGGCTGACGTGACGTAAAGCAGCCCGTGCGTGGAAGTGTTCACCGCCACGGTGACTGCTTCGATGCCTCGTAGCTCTGGGGTCGGGACCTGAAAATGATCGATTACCCTTCTCACCAGTAGAGCGACACCGCCTCCGCGCCGTCCTCTGTCCCTTCTGTACGTGGTGAATCCATCGTAGGTCGGGTGAGGGGTTCGTTCGCTCAGCAGTGTTCCCTGGACTGCCAGGATTTCGATGCGCGCACGTTCTAGGAATTTACCTATTTCGTATCTCCGACTTTCGACACCCCAGACGTTCCAGGAAGCTATCCTCAGGAAGGGCGGACTTGTCGGCTTCGGATTCATGGCCGGGGAAGTCCATGGCGTTCGAGATAAGCGTCGATACGCTCACGTATGATCCGCTCCATTATCTCCGTCATCATGCGCCTCGACTACGCAGGTGCTCCACTGCGGGGTGCCGCTGCGGCCTGGGCGAATCTCACCTGGGGCGTCACCCGGCGAGCAGCGGTCCGCGGGGCTGCTCCTGCTGGGGGTCTCGACGTCGTCGGCTGCGTCGACTATCCTTGCAGGTTCCTCCTGCTGGCCGCCTCGAATGCCGGGCATCCTCGGTAGCTGGCCGGATGTCCGCCGCCGCAGTTAGCGCACTTCGCCGGGGCTGACTCCTCCCTCTTGCAGTTGCGCGTGTGGTGGCCCTTACCGCACTTAACGCAGCGCGGCGCCGCCTGGCACCAGTGGCACTGCGAGGGTCCCTTTCTCGCGTTCTGGGTCTCCACCTTGACGACTAGGTGGCAGCTCGTCGTGACCTGGAACACCTTACGTTGCTCCAGCGGCACCTCGAATAGGATAAGAGGCATCGGTTCCTTCGTCCTCCTGTCCGTTATCCTGGACACCTTGGGGGGTTGGACGCCCTGCTTTATCAGGTCTTCCTCGACACTATGCTGGAATTCCTCGCAGCACGGCCCGTAGTTGACGCTCCTCTGGAAGTCGGTAAGTATGAAATTCAAACTTACCTGCCTCCATTAGTTTGTGGATCTCTCGGTAGTTCTGCGTCATTTCCGGCAGGATCCTGACGCCATCTCCGAAGAGTTTCGCCGTCTTCACTTTAAGGTCACGTTCCCTCAGCGTCCGGGAAACTTCGGTCCACTTCCCTTGATCGCATAGGACGATCGGGGGGGGGGGGGCTTCGTAGCTGGGGTGAGGCGGACGGCTGCCTCTGAGGTCGTTTCGGTAGTGGACGCCTTCTCCGTCGAGGTGGTGGACGCCTTCTGCGCCAATGTGGTGGACGGCGTCGCCGGACCTGGGGCAACTCCATTGTGGTTAGGCGTCTTCTTCGGCATCTTGAGAACGTCGGCGTCGGAGGAGCTGCGGCTTGTCGTCGCCTTCGGCAGAAGTGTCAGTCCACGTGACGCCGCCCTCCTCCATCGATTCGGCCTCCTCGGCGTCCGAGCCGGTTTTCTCGTTCTGGTGCGCCATGGGGCGCTCATTATCTGCGGCGAGTCCTTCGACTCGCACGGACAGTCGTCGCACCTTCTCAACGAATTGTTTGTTCCTCTCTATTATCGAGAGGACAAAGTTTGCATCAAAGGCAAACGTCGCTGCCTCCGGTGGGTTCGCCATATTCGCAGTATTATTTGATAAATATTTCTTTCACTTACATACAATTCCGTTACAGTATTGAATAACGCCAGTTACCATTCGCGTTTAATGGAAAAAAGTACCAGTTTTGCGTATAAAAAGGGTGAGATAGTTAATCGGCTAAAAGAGAATCTATGGTATTTGATAAAAGAGTGGTTAAGAAATAACTTATGCATATCCTTAAACAACACAAACAAAACGATAAAAAATATATAGTCGATAAAATGGCCATATAAACACGGAATAATTGTACTTTGCTCACCGCCATAACATTGCCAAATGCATAGTTGCCAACTGCATGTAAAAGGTATAGTAGCGAGAACAAATACCTCATTCAAATTAGAAAATGTAAGCAGACATTTGTTTGTAGCTGTAGTGGAAGCAGCAGCGGAAAATTGGAAGAAATGTATTCAGCATTCCATAAAGAAGGAGAAAATTTACTGAATTTAGACCATATTATTGATAAGTATATAATAGAATATTATTACTCTAAATGACGCAACATAAAATGCACCAGAAACATCAGGTGTTAGGATATTTTATTTTATTGTATTATGTTTTCGTATATATGTGTAGTAATTAGTTATATGTACCGTTACGTTATTTATATGTAGACTATGGAGTATATGGAGTATATGACATGTTTTGATGTATTTGAAATCAAGACAAAATGCGCTTTTAGATACGATTTGAGTTCGTTTAAAAAACTATAGACCTTTTTGGGTAAAAGGGAGAATAACGAACACTGAAATGTCCCTAAACCTCCTAGATCCGACATTCAGTCTTTTTTGATGGTTTAAAATTGTAAAAGAGCCAGGAACTTTCATTAGAATCTAGATTGGTATTTGTATTATTTGTCGAATTTCGAAAGTAATGATTCCAAACGGTTGTAGGTTTTTTTAAAAGTCCTCATTATTCCGATTATCAAAATACCAAGTACATTCCGACTGTTCATTTGGTTATTCAATATCCAGGATCATGAAGGCTAAAGCGCCCAATAGAGAACTTCTCTCTAAATAAAATAGATAGTCTGCGATATACATGTAGTGGGTACATAGGAATGCGTAAAATACCTTTCCATAACACCTCTATTAACTTTAAAATTCCGTCAGAATTGCAGTCAGAATTAAAGACCCCATCGCGGCAATTAATCAAAATTCCGCGCCCATCAAAAAATAATAAAAATCCGTCCCAATTAACTCCCGTTCTTTTTGATTGGCTATCGATCGGTTAAATTATTAATTGCGATTCAGTTTTAGAACTTCGTTCAGACGTCAATCCGATCGGTCGTGTTATTAGAAGGTTATTAAAGTTCACAAAAGCTCTCCGAGGCGATAAAAACCGTTAAAGACGATTAATATAAATTTCGACGGTATTGTGAATTAACTTTACGGATTAAAAGTTTAATCGGATAGGAGGGCCGGGAACAATAGAAGAAGCGATTATTGCAGCCACAGGAGAAATAATTTCGGTTGGGGGACGGAAATGATGTTTGACGAAAGTTGGAAATAAATGCAATTTTGATTTGTGATCAGAAGTAAACGTGAAATAATTCGAGAATTTGCTATAAATAAATAAGAAGCCTTGAATTGGGTGATCTACCTTTCGCAGATATGCAAAGAGTTGACTTTTACTATGATAATTAAATCGCTGAACGTAATAAAAGCGTCACACCCATAGTCTACTTTAAAATTAATGCTGCCAAAGTAAATTAAAATACCAGCCTTACGTCCATACCAATTGGATGCCTTCAAGTAAATCCCATCATGTCCAGCGAAGTCCCTTCGAATTATTACCAAATCTACTCCTCCTCGTTCCGTGCCCTTTAACCTCCTCTCCAGCAGATAATTTCTTTCTCTGTCGGTTCCTATTTACGCTGACAGGTAATAATCCCCTTCGGAAAAGTTAACCGTCACCTTCTCCGGGCCGCATTAATACCGAAAAAAGTTGGCAGAGTTTGAGGAGTTAATAAGTTTTCGACGAGTTTCGGCGTAGACACAAAAAAAGTTTTTCTTCCCCGCCTCGACCGACATGTCTCGCGATGATGTTTGATGATGAAAGGTCCGGACGTAATGTCTTTTCCAGGACTTCGTTAAGCTAATAAAGGGGAAATTAGAACGTCACAGGGGAAAAAATTTTGATTGTAAGGAGAGATTTGCTTGAATATTTGAAATGGGTGTTTGATATGATTGTGGAAACGGGGGAGTTTCCGTTAATATGGATTAAGGGTTCTTAACAGAATTATGTTTGCTTGAAAATTGTTGAATCTCCAAGCACAGGTCGACTTAAAATCAGTACCTTGGTATTTAAAATACGTTAAATAATATAATGGAAGGTATTTTAGTGTAGTTGCACAATAATCTATCGAGTGCCTATATTTAACCAATAAAAAATAATGGAATTTTTCCTCAATTCGGGGCTGTTCGTTTTCATATATATTTTCTGACTTTCTGACAAGTTGGAAGTTATTTCAGTAACGCCTACAACCTTAGTTGCAGCAAATCTACTGTGTTATCTATTACTATGTATAGTATTATAATATTATCAACTAATAATAGTTATAGAATAAAAAATGCTCCTCCCAACACATTATGAAACAGACCCAACACTTAGAATTACCACCCGACTAGAAATTTGGCTAGGCAAACCCGAAAACGTATCGGGTCCCGATCAGGAAGTGGCCGGGCATGCTCGCCTAGCATTACCTGGCCAGATCCTGGTCAGGACCCGATCAGGTAATGGCGAGGCATGCCCGCCTAGGATTACCTGCCCAGATCCTGATCAGGGCCCGACTAGGCACTGGCGCGGCATGCCCGCCTAGGATTACCTGGCCAAATCCTGATCAGGACCCGACCAGGCACTGGCGAGGCATGCCAGGGTAGGACTGACAGTGGCGAGGCATGCCCGTCTAGCATTACCTGGCCAGATCCTGATCAGGACCCGACCAGGCAATAGCGAGGCATGCCCGCCTAGGATTACCTGGCCAGGACCCGATCAGGCACTGGCAAGGCAAGCCCGGCTAGCATTACTGCCCGCCCAATCTATCATTACACCCATTATTCATAATATACGTATTAAGAATGTGACAAAATTAAACACTGAGTGTAATTAAATTAAAACTCTGTTACATTGTGTAAAAATCTAAGTAACAAAATATATTTATAATTTTCTGATTTTTTCGAATTTTCTTAATTTCGCGCCGGAATAAAATAATATAAATTAATTTTGTTAATTATTTAGATCATTATCCAATATGCTCGAGAAGACAAAGGGAAAAATGTGTGATAACCGTGCAAGGCGAATTCGCGAACTTACTCACCAACGAGTTAGATTGTTCCTCGAGAGTCAAATTGAATTAGAGGGAAAAAATAGTGAATTTGGCATAACTATATATTTCAGTGTTAGTGGAGTAAATTCTTTGAATGACGATTACCGCGATAGTGACTAAGTAGTGCCGAAAAAGCAGTTGACGTAATATCATAGGACGTACGAATTTGTAAAATTATTTCTATCTTTAATATTTTACTTACGCAGTTGTTGACAAAAAAATTTCGCAGGGCTATTAATTGGACAATACCGACATTTATGATTAGCATAACGATTATTGCTTCCGGATTAACGCTTCAGGTAAAAGCGACCCTTCGTTCGTTGTCTATTACTGTTCCAACCAGTTTTTATTCAAGTCTTGTGATGTGAGGTTCGCCGGCGGTGGATGGTGCCGATGCATTGTATTTTCTACGACTGTGATGAGGTAATTCATTTACTAAAACGTGAATATTTGTTAGAAAATAATTATTTCTCAATTTACAGAAGACTCTGACATTTCGAGGTCCCCACTGGATAAAAGCAAACAGGTGAGGGCTTTCTCTTCTACATTAAAAAATCCTAAAGATTAGAATGGGTAAAAAAAATTGGTTTTTGTTGTATTTTAACTTTTTTTGCGATTCTTTGTATTTGTACTGTGTTTTTTAGTATATTATCACTTTATTATTTTATCCTGTATATATCGTTTATATTTCATGTGTTTATATTTGTTTATTTTATTTATTTTATTTATTCATGTATTATTATTCTTTAATATGTTTGTGTTTGTACCGTCTCTTTTGTATGTCGATTTTTGGTGTATTTATTATATTGTGATATCAATAAAATATTGTATAATATAAATTAAGTTTTCTTGACGTGGACCCGGTCAGGTCTTCCTGACCAGGACCCGGCCGGGATTGCCCGTCTAGCGCCCTGTAAGGACTGTAACGCAGATGTCCCGTCGGGTCCTGATCAGGACGACCTGACGTGGGCCCGGTCAGGTCCTCCCGATCAGGACCCGACCGGGCATGCCCGTCTAGCACCCTATAACGCCCGCCCGGTCGGGTCCTGGTCAGGATGACCTGACCGGGTCCACGCCAGGAATGCCCGGTCGGGTCCACGTCAGGTCGTCCTGATCAGGACCCGACGGCACATCTGCGTTACAGTCCTCGCCGGGTGCTAGACGAGCAATCCCGGCCGGGTCCTGGTCGGGTACAGGAAATAATTTCTAGTCGGGCATATACAACAATTACTTACGAAATTAACTTCTCACGTTATTAACGTTTCCATATGATATACTCGTATAGTGATATCTTCGGAATTTGAATTAGCTTTTCTGGATACTTTGAGGTTCTCTGAGTCCGGAAAACAAATTTGTGAAAACATGTCTAAATATATGTGCGTCCTTTTTAATACAAACAGTGAACAAAAAGTGATATTTTGTAAAAAAAATATGTTATAATATTTATAACAGATGATTTGATATATTTACATGTTTAACAAAAATATTGTCGAATATGCGTATTTAACACAACTAGTACAAATTTAAAAAAATATTGATATTTTTTAATTAGTTTCCGAGATATATAAAATGCTCGTGATTGAAGCATTGATTTAATTTTAGTTTTTTCTTATGTTTAATAATTTTTTTCTTATTTTAAGAAAATCCGTTGAGCTACAAAATAGAGCCAGGAAACCTGATAGAAATTAACGCTGGCCTATGTTCAAATTTCAGTCTCCTGAAAATCACAAGCAGCCAATTCATGATGTTCACCATGGACATGGAAATTCGAAATGCCAAAATATGAATAGTTAACCACCCTTGAGTGTATGCTGTCCTTCAAGAACTATTTGGCACTCTTGTCAGTAGCACATACATGAAGAATTTTCCATAAACGTCAGCAATGGATCTGCCATTTTTTTACCAATTGACTTTCAAGTCAATCTAGGAATTTTCTTGGTTTATTTTTCCGTGGTAATGACTTACGTTGCTTTCACCAGCAAAGATATTTTTATCCACTAATATGAACTTTTTTTTTCAGGAGCGACCTAACTTTCCATTCTTAAATACACATTTATATCAAGAAAAACGAATTGGTACAGTTTATTTCCCTTCATCGTTTTGTACAGCTTCAAAAATGCAATACGTTTCACTGCGACATTGCTACTTCAGAATTTTTTCTGCGAAATCCTGTTTTCTTTATAAAATGGACCTAATGAGACTCTACATTCAATAAACAAATATCCACCTCGAAATTTTTGTCATATCGTTGCTAGTGTCCTAGTAAGTATTTTGTTAGTAATGGTGGAAATTTGATAATCATCTCTTTATACCATTTTGTTTATGATACCACGAATATTATCCATTCAGTCCTAAAGTCTCATATCCTATAATTGTTATTGAGTATGAGGAATCGGTATTCGAGAGGTATCATATACGTACAAAAACACTAAACCGTGAATTTCAAGTTTCGTTTTTGAACAATACTCGCTGTATGGGGAGTCTTGGGAAGTAGTTCAGTTGATGAAGTAATAGACTTATAACAAACAAAAGATTTGAAGACATGAACTATTATTATTATATTTGTTTGATTATGAACCTTTATTAGTACCATTAAATAAAGACCTTAACATTAAAAATTTAAAAATAGACTTAAAAATAACGATATCATAAGTAGACTTCCAGGAGAATATAAAGTGTATAAAAGAAAAAATTCACTTAAAGATGATCATGCAACGGTACTTTAATTGAATCTACATTTTCTTAATCACGCTGACCTAGCTAATTTACTATTACTATACCAATACTAGTGTTGAATTGAATCTTAGAAAAATATAACTATGATGAATCTGCGAAATTTGTATGCTTCGGAAGGAACACGCAATGGCGCGAAATTAAATTTAACTGAACTTTGTACTAATTTAGCCAAAATTATCACAGGTGAATATTAAAGCCGATTTAGAGTTGCCTTAGGTTAGAGCAAAAGTAAACTCGGATATATTTTGCTAAAGCATCAATTTCCTATCAATCCAGCATTTTCTGTCTATCCATAAAGCATAAAGTCATACTATTAAATTACTTCGCATGTATTTATCAGCAGTTTTAATGCATAGCATGTTATATTAACCGTTTCTAGAATTAAAAGGCGAAGTGTGTTCTACCGTCAGAAAATTCTCGACACAGGTAAGAAGTTTTAAGGAAAGAAGTGTTAAATAATTTCAGTGGCATCAATTCTAACACTATACACAAGCATAATAATAATAATGAAGTGTTTGCAAATATTTATTGTTTTGATATTTTTGGAAGATTTTGAAGTTACTTCCTAAAAAGTTCTTTTATTTTATTTATTTATCTATTTTCGATATCTTCTATTGTTACTAAATTATTACTATACTATTTATTTCATATATGTGTATCGTTAGCGTTTATAAGTATACGTAAGAGTCAATTACATGTTAGAAGTTCATGTAATGTGGTTTTAAATATTTAAGTCCATATGTGATATTTAAGTCCATTCATTCAAAAGTCTATGATATTCAAATTTATATTTTTACTTTGTCATATGAAGGTGCCTACATAAAGTATTGTTTTTGGGTCGATTTTCTAAATTCGTGATATTTGCTTTTCAGGACGTTCCGAAGTTCATTGCGTAAGCCTTCCACGCAGATGTCTCACCCTAGTCGCATGTCTCCATAAGTGTAAATACCTTGCTTCCCAGAAGTACAGATGTTTCCTAGTGGGAGATTCATCGCCTCTTCTGAGGAAATTTGGTCAACCCCGGGCGTGGTCAATCTGATTTCTGCAAGTATATCGCACTCTTACAGAACATGAAAGGAGATTTCAACTACCCACCATCAAAATCCGCACAATGAGCCTTTACTGTGCCTCAGGTTGTGCATGTGCTAGTTTAACGCAGAATATCCAAGTCACAACGCCGGTCACCGTGCGTATTTGCTTTCTCCCTAACGTTCCTCCGTTCTCTTCTGGTTGAGTCCCTTACTACAGGCCCGCAATTGTCGGCGGTTATATTGTTGACTCCAGTATTCTTTGCCATTCGCACTTTTGTTCCGTCGATGTCTTTATGACCCATTTTAGACGAATCATGATTTGCTTAGTCAGCTCCTATAAGCTTCTCTAACACTCCATGGTACGCTTGATTCTGTACTCTTAGCGCCCCAGACTATCAGGGCATAGGTCTATGCTCCGATTGTAATATTCGCTTTTGAGGTTTTTTGTGAGCCAGCGAGGATCGTGTGGATCTCCGCTTGGTAATACGCGTAGTGTCTCTCTAGGGGTATTATTCTTGATACCCGAGGTTTCATTCTTGCTATACCTGCCTCAGAGCCTCGCTCTGTTTGTGATCCTTCAGTGAACCAGATCAGTTCGTGTTTTCTGATGAGTAGATCTTATCGAACCTAGTGATAGGTACGTATCCGTCTTTTTTCTCTAGAATGGGGTTTTATCTGGTCACACGCAGCCTGATAGCGACGTGTCCCAGTGCACTTTTCCTCCTCCTCAGTCTCCCCAATCCTGCAACCTGAAAGTTGTGGTCTGTTGCAATAAGTCTGTGTTTGTATGTAAGGTCTTTCCAGATCCAATTGGAACTGCTATAAAAATCCATCACGCCACTTACGCCCACCATATTTGCACCGCCGAAACGGTCACAAGGCGTTCCGCATTTGATTTACTCACTTCTTCAGCGAAAAATTTTGATGAAGTTTAAAGTTAAGTTAGAAGATGATAATATTAAATCAAAGAAATAACTGAATTAATAAAAAGCTTCAAAAATTTCATTATCCGTCAAAGAACACGAGGTGAGTAAACATTGTCATGATAGAAAATATGACAGGTATTGTTGTTAGTAAGAAAGAATGTTAGTAAAATGTAAATAGGTACACAACTTAACATTCATTATGTACCACTTAATTATACTAATAAAATTAGTTAATGAAACAAAATTTCAATTCTTGGCTCATAAAGTAGACACCGAAACAAAAAAGAAATTAAAATTATAATAAATTCAATTTACATATTTAAAACGAAATCATTTTTGTTTTGTAGTACTTTGTGGTTATCCATTTTTTGTTTTTCTTTTAAATTCTTTATATTACCGTAAATGCCCAATTGTAGATTAAATTTTAAATGAGAATAATATCGGCAAATGTATTCATCACGAAATAATCCGAAAATGTATCAGAGGGATAATCTAGGATGGCATTTATAAATATGGTATTAATTTTCTCGTTGAAGGATATGAGGAAGCTGTTTTTCTAGATAAGTTTAAATGAATCGTCAGTACGAAGGGTGCAAATATTTTCCAAGATAACAGTAGACAAGGAACGAAAAGGGAACTTTTAGATTCTGATATATGCAGATATTATAAAAATAATCAATTGTGTTTTGTATCCCCGAGATGGTTCAAGAAAATAGTTTGAAATTTGATTTATATTAATAATAAATGAGACCACGACAGGGATTTCAACGATTAATTATTTTGTGGAGATGTAAGCTGAAGACATATGATGATTAATTTAAAACTTTTACACCATTGGATTTACTTCATTGTTAAGATCTTCTTACATTGCATGGTGTGCTGAGAAAAACGATTACAGCTCCATTTCCCCTTCTTCGTCAATTTGCGACTTTACAAAGCGTCTGTAGGTAGATTTTAAATTTCGTCCTGTAAGGCTACGGCTTTATTTATTACAGCGAAATTGCGCGAGACAGTAAATTAAGAACACGTCTTGTTTACCCTCAGTAGAAATATCAATCAATGTCTCGAAACTCACACACACGCACACTCACATCCATACGTTGAGTTAAAATTAAGCCCACTTTGTTGTTGGAAATGTAAATGTGAACGTGCCCGTCTCCCTGTGAGGACGTAAAGGACGACGGATCCCCCGAATGTATGACATTCAATTTGCAGCCAAACCCTCGATTTACAATTCGATCTTTGCGCTGCCCCTTGCTTTTCTTGTTTATTCTCCTTCAGTATGGCTCGGTAAATATTTGGAAACGATTCATTATTGCTATGAAATTACAATACACACGAATGCAAGTCTCTTAAAGAATCGACAGGGATTATTAAATGGGTGTGTTTTTTTTGTAGAGATATTAAATTGACATAGCTAAAGGTCAAAATTTTTAACTCGTTTTTTTATTTATAGGAGGTTCATAAATACCCAAACACAGGCCTAGCATGAGTGAATAAATGATCGAATGAAATAATCAATGCAAGAAACACGAGAAAATAACTATAAATAAATATTGTAGATAAGATAGGGGAAATTTAAGTTTTGGGTATTCTTAGGGTCTTCGAATTGAATGTATTCATTTAAAGTCCAAGTCACTGTATCAACCAAAATATTTACTTACGACTACTTCCGTAACATCTTAGAGATAACAGATGTTTTAGATTCCTGGACGGTGGAACTGTGATACCTGTTGAAGAAATAAATCCTAATTCAGTAATAATATTTCATGATATCGAATTCTGTGATAAGAATTTTATGAAATGGATTTTCATTACAAAGTTTTGTAAGTTGGCACCTTCATCACATGTAATCTGCAATTCCCAAATCTATTGGATATATTATAGCATATTATGATATATGACAAATCTAAAACAAATCTATAACGACCATGGAGATTGTAGGCTGTAGAATAAATATCGAGCTCTTACAATCGATAAAAATTTCCCTATGAAAGACGGAATATTTTGTCAGGGGGGGAACGTCATTTTCGTTAAAATTTATTTATATATAGATAAGATATCAACCTGCGTATCCTGTCTTATATGATGTTACTTGTGTCATCCGTGCCACCCAAGCTAAAGGAGTAATTAAGACACAGGGTAAGGAGCGCCGAACGGTGTGGGGCAGAAACTGCCTGCCTTATAATGCTCTATTATGACATTTATGCTACTATGAATGAGAAACTTAAGAAATTATAAGGTACACCTCACAGATACGCCAGATTTTCGTCACTGTAAAATGTTTAAAGCAACATTGAAATGTGTACTGAGCCTGTGCTATACGTGAATTTTTCCTGAACTGTGACAACTTGTGTTCCCTGCCCTGTATTCTACTATACTATAACAGGAAGGCCTTGCTCGAAATTTAACGGTTTCCATGTGCGTCTATTCCTTAAAAATGATTTGTAGAACAAAGTAAGGTTAGACGATTTATGAAAAACTTTAGACCTCGATAATCAATGTCACTAGTTGTTTTAAATTATTGTTGGTTATTTAACAAGTCCTCGGTATTCCGATTATCCAAATACTCAGTACATCTCGATTATCTTTTTCTGGGGTATCCGTATTAGCAATCAGACTCGTATATATTCGGTAGCGAGTGCTAAGCCAGGTGGATCCACTGAGAGTCGTAAGCGGAAACGCAGGAGTGGTAAGGTATGATCCTCCCTCCCTCAATAAATTTTAATTACAACGTAGGCAATATATCATGACGATATACTAAGCTTGTACTGATTACACATCAAAGCATTTATAATGTATAACTCCTTTCCTATAAAATGTAACACTCAAACACTCGTGTTTCAAACTTGATGTCCTGTATATCAAACATGGGGTCTAATATGAAAAGTGACATTTTAAAATCTAACTATTTCTTTAAGCGCGTCTGGAGAAAATGATTAGTAATTAATTAGTTAATGCTTTGAGCTAGTTAGCAGTGTGTAAATTTTAAATGTTCAAGTCAAAATCTAAATAACTTAATATTAGTTCAAATGACGTTTTATGATAGGGGTAATGGTAATGTTAAGGGTAAAGTACTGACGTTCTTTGCTGGGGCAACTACACTAAGTTCAGTTTAATCAAGAGTATTTAGTGCAAAAACTGGGAATTTTTCAGGCTCTGTTCAAAACTTTTAAAGAAATAAATGAGCGATAAAATAGGGAAAACATTTTCCACTGGAAGAGTTACCAGGGAGTAATAAAATAAAAAAACTCCGAACCGCTCCGACATTAACATTTCCAACTCTTTTATTTCTGGGTTTAAAAATGGGCTGTACAACCTCGTAATCCGAATATAAATAAGACTAGGTTGACCCGGATCCTGAAATCCCTCGGCATTCAAATCGTCACTGAAGTTATGAGGGGGATCAAACCAAACACAGAAGTCCCGGGGATCCGTTGTAGGCGCAATCACGCAACGCGACTTTTATCTGAGAAGTTCCTCGCGGATTTCCTAGCAGAGTTTAAACTCGTTCTTTGGGAATTATTGTCGCGGAAAGCCGTTAAACGGCCGTAATAACTTTGCCGCGGTCCGTAGGCGGGGAGAGTGGAGGCCGCGTAGCCATTTTTTTCGGCAACGGATTATGACATTCGAATGCCATCCGGAATACAATGCATAGAAAACGGGAAGCAATCATACAGCGAAACAAAAGCCCTTCCGGATACGTAGCCGTGACGTGAATTCGCGGAATGTATTTGCGTTGGATGGATACTATTGACAATGTTTTTGTTCGGTTCTTGCATCCGGATTTCCAGGATTTCCCGATGTAGAGAGCGGGAGAGGAAGGGAGAGAGAGAGAGAGGAAATTAACGAGAGTGGAGCACATTAAACTTCACATTTCTCTGTTATCATCAACATTGAATAGATCGAATCAACTAGGTTTACATATTCATTATATTTGAATGTTCCTCACTTGTTTAAAGTACATTGGAATTATTTCACCGAGTGGGCTAAAACTAACTGCTATAGGATTTAGGGAAATATAATGCAGGGATACACGCTGTGGGGGTTCGAAGCGGCATCATCAAACATTTTTATAACGGTCAAAACCGATGCTGTTTCGAACTAACCTTCGTGCCCATAATTTAGCAATTGTAAAAACTGCGCCCCAAGCGAGACGGATGGGTAAATCCTCTTTCCCTACAGCGAAGCAATAAATGCTTTGTTGTAGGAGAGGAAAAAGAGTAATTGCCCATCTAAACAATGTACTCGGCGAACATTCCTTAAAACATCTGTGAATCTCGAAGTTAAATTTCCGCGCCAAAGTAGATCCCGACTAGAAATTTGGCTAGGCAAACCCGAAAACGTATCGGGTCCCGATCAGGAAGTGGCCGGGCATGCTCGCCTAGGGTTACCTGGCCAGATCCTGGTCAGGACCCGATCAGGTAATGGCGAGGCATGCCCGCCTAGGATTACCTGCCCAGATCCTGATCAGGGCCCGACTAGGCACTGGCGCGGCATGCCCGCCTAGGATTACCTGGCCAAATCCTGATCAGGACCCGACCAGGCACTGGCGAGGCGTGCCAGGGTAGGACTGACACTGGCAAGGCATGCCCGTCTAGCATTACCTGGCCAGATCCTGATCAGGACCCGACCAGGCAATAGCGAGGCATGCCCGCCTAGGATTACCTGGCCAGGACCCGATCAGGCACTGGCGAGGCATGCCCGCGCAATCTATCATTACACCCATTATTCATAATATACGTATTATGAATGTGACAAAATTAAACACTGAGTGTAATTAAATGTGATTAAAGGTAATTAAAACTCTGTTACATTGTGTAAAAATCTAAGTAACAAAATATATTTATAATTTTCTGATTTTTTGAATTTTCTTAATTTCGAAAATCATCAATTAAATAAATCTCCGAAGTATTAACTCCCGAATAAAATAATATAAATTAATTTTGTTAATTATTTAGATCATTATCCAATATGCTCGAGAAGACAAAGGGAAAAATGTGTGATAACCGTGCAAGGCGAATTCGTGAACTTACTCACCAACGAGTTAGATTGTTCCTCGAGAGTCAAATTGAATTAGAGGGAAAAAATAGTGAATTTGGCATAACTACATATTTCAGTGTTAGTGGAGTAAACTCTTTGAATGACGATTACCGCGATAGTGACTAAGTAGTGCCGAAAAAGCAGTTGACGTAACATCATAGGAAGTACAAATTTGTAAAATTATTTCTATCTTTAATATTCCACGTTACATGGATGTTGACAACAAAATTTCGCAGTCCTACTAATTTAACAATACCGACATTTATGATTCGCATAACGATTATTGCTTCCGGATTAACGGTTCAGGTAAAAGCGACCCTTCGTTCGTTACCTACTATTCCGACCAGTTTTTGTTCAAGTCTTGTGATGTGAAGTTCGCCGGCGGTGGATGGTGACGATGCATTTTCTACGACTGTGATGAGGTAATTCATTTACTAAAACGTGAATATTTGTTAGAAAATAATTATTTCTCAATTTACAGAAGACTCTGACATTTCGAGGTCCCCACTGGATAAAAGCAAACAGGTGAGGGCGTTCTTTTCTAAATTAAAAAATCCAAAAGATTGGAATGTGTGCATAAAGAAAATTGGGTTTTGTTGTATTTTAAGTTTTTTTGCGATTCTTTGTATTTGTACTGTTTTTTAGTATATTATCACTTTATTATTTTATCCTGTATATATCGTTTGTATTTCATGTGTTTATATTTGTTTATTTTATTTATTATATTTATTCATGTATTCTTATTCTTTAATATGTTTGTATTTGTACCGTCTCTTTTGTATGTCGATTTTTGGTGTATTTATTATATTGTGATATCAATAAAAAATTGTATAATATAAATTAAGTTTTCTTGACGTGGCCCCGGTCAGGTCTTCCTGACCAGGACCCGGCCGGGATTGCTCGTCTAACACCCGGCAAGGACTGTAACGCAGATGTCCCGTCGGGTCCTGATCAGGACGACCTGACGTGGTCCCGACCGGGCATTCCTGGCGTGGACCCGGTCTGGTCATCCTCACTAGGACCCGATCGGGCCGGCGTTATAGGGTGTTAGACGGGCATGCCCGGCCGGGTCCTGATCGGGAGGACCTGACCGGGTCAACGTCAGGTCGTCCTGATCAGGACCCGACGGGACATCTGCGTTACAGTCCTTACAGGGTGCTAGACGTGCAATCCCGGCCGGGTCCTGGTCAGGAAGACCTGACCGGGTCCACGTCAAGAAAATTTAATTTATATTATACAATATTTTATTGATATCACAACATAAGAAATACACCAAAAATCGACATACAAAAGAGACAGTACAAATACAAACATTTTAAAGAATAAGAATACATAATAAATAAAATAAACAAATATAAACACATGAAATACAAACGATATATACAGGATAAAATAATAAAGTGATAATATACTAAAAAACACAGTACAAATACAAAGAATCTCAAAAAACTTAAAATACAACAAAAACCAATTTTTTTATGCACCCATTCCAATCTTTTGGATTTTTTAATTTAGAAGAGAACGCCCTCACCTGTTTGCTTTCATCCAGTGGGGACCTCGAAATGTCAGAGTCTTCTGTAAATTGAGAAATAATTATTTTCTAACAAATATTCACGTTTTAGTAAATGAATTACCTCATCACAGTTGTAGAAAATAATATCTTCACGATGCACCGCAGGGCAACTTCACTTCACAAGACTTGAATAAAAACTGGTTGGAATAGTAGGTAACCAACGAAGGGTCGCTTTTACCTGAAGCGTTAATCCGGAAACAATAATCGTTATGCGAATCATAAATGTCGGTATTGTTAAATTACTAGCGCTGCGAAATTTTGTTGTCAACAACTGTGTAAGTAAAATATTAAAGATCGATATAATTTTACAAATTCGTACGTCCTATGATATTACGTCAACTGCTTTTTCAGCCCTACTTAGTCACTATCGTGGTAATCGTCATTCAAAGAGTTTACTCCACTAACACTGAGATATGTAGTTATGACAAATTCACTATTTTTTCGCTCTAATTCCATTTGACTCTCGAGGAACAATCTAACTCGTTGGTGAGTAAGTTCACGAATTCGCCTTGCACGGTTATCACACATTTTTCCCTTTGTCTTCTCGAGCATATTGGATAATGATCTAAATAATTAACAAAATTAATTTATATTATTTTATTCCGGCGTTAATACTTCGGAGATTTATTTAATTGATGATTTTCGAAATTAAGAAAATTCAAAAAATCAGAAAATTATAAATATATTTTGTTACTTAGATTTTTACACAATGTAACAGGGTTTTAATTACCTTTAATCACATTTAATTACACACAGTGTTTAATTTTGTCACATTCTTCATGCGTATATTATGAATAACGGGTGTAATGATAGATTGCGCGGGCATGCCTGGCCAGTACCTGGTCGGGTCCTGATCAGGATACGGTCAGGTAGTGCTAGCCGGGCTTGCCTTGCCAGTGCCTGGTCTGGTCCTGATGAGGATTTGGCCAGGTAATCATAGGCGGGCATGCCTCGCCAGTGCCTGATCGGGTCCTGGCCAGGTAATCCTAGGCGGGCATGCCTCGCTATTGCCTGGTCGGGTCCTGATCAGGATCTGGCCAGGTAATGCTAGACGGGCATGCCTCGCCAGTGTCAGTCCTACCCTGGCATGCCTCGCCAGTGCCTGGTCGGGTGCTGATCAGGATTTGGCCAGGTAATCCTAGGCGGGCATGCCGCGCCAGTGCCTAGTCGGGCCCTGATCAGGATCTGGGCAGGTAATCCTAGGCGGGCATGCCTCGCCATTACCTGATCGGGTCCTGACCAGGATCTGGCCAGGTAATGCTAGGCGAGCATGCCCGGCCACTTCCTGATCGGGACCCGATACGTTTTCGGGTTTGCCTACCCAAATTTCTAGTCGGGGTGTTATATTCCTCAAAATTTTTATTTTTTTTATGTCAGGTTTTTCTGCTCATATTTTAAAGTTTGTTGCTGTTTTTCTTCACTTAAATCCTATTTTATGCATAATACGTCTTAAACTTTTTGTCGAACCTGTATAATTAATGTCCTCTTGAAGTTTTTCGTGAATAAGAGTGACGGTAGCCAATTTTTTATTACTTACTGTACAGTTATTTATAATCCCTCGAAGAACATACTCGTCCCAATCACTTCACCACTTCACGAAATGTGGTTGTAATGCACACGAGACAATTAAAACATACACTGAAAATCTAATACAAGTTTAAAAAGACGCTTTAACAGCCAATCGAACTAAAAAGAACAAAGTAATTTTTAAGTAGTAATAAATTTAAATTTATATCAAACTGATAAACAAATAACTATAGTAATAGGCTCAAAAAAGGAATAAAGTGATTAGAAAAACATTTTATTGTAAAAAATCAGGTTGATTTTCATGATGTTCTTACTTCGCTCTATTTTTACAAATAGCTACCGATGAAATATTTGTAAAAACTTATTTAAAGCCCCACACTTATTTTTTCAATAAAATAATTTTTTAGTCATTTTAATCACGTCTCAAACCTATTACTAGTTATATGTAAATCACTTTATGATTATTTTAAACATTACGAGTAGAAAATTATTTTTTACTTTTCGGATAACATCTACCAACGATTTAATGGAAATGGCGAATGAGCCAACAGAATCCAGACTCTGCTTGCTGGACGGTAAAAAATCAGTCACAATGTAAAATAATTAAATACCATAAATCTCCTAATCCAGAAAAACCACCGAATTATAAATAAAAACGGCTTTCAGGTGAAAGAGACACCCCGAGGAAATGTTAGACTTTTATGAGTGTAACATGCATTCGCACTTTTCGTTAAATCTTATGGACTATTTTTGTCCCTTGGCTTGGTTTAGATACAATATGTGTTGGGCAAAAGGATCTAGGTTTATCTATAGTATTTGTGATTCCAAGATTCTGGTATGCTAACATTTTTCATTTATACAGTATCTATGTTGTTAGTAATTTGTTAAATGATTTCGCTTTCAATTCGATTAGTTATTAGTAATGGAATTAAAAACAACACTACAAACATACGGTGTTTACATTTCGCTGCAATTCAATATTATCTCGTTTTTGGGGGAAATGCGGATGGCTTGCAATTTCACGGAGTCAGTTAAAATTCGACTAATGTGGTTATTCTGCAAGCATCAAAGCAAGCAGATATGAAATCTATGTTAAGCCCACCGGATACGACGCATTATTATCGTGGGTGATTGCATGGAAAAAGGCATGGGGAGTAGCTGCTCAGATCTGTGGGTATTTTTATGCGAGTGTGTAGACACGGTGGAAAATTGCAAGGGCCCTTTGTTGGCTATTATGTACATTGGATGGCAAACATATAAATGTTCGCCCCCTCGAAAAAAAGGATCGCGAAATAGTTACTATCAAAAACCACGGTTTGTTTATATTTGATCGTACTCATCACCTGCTTCCATTTTGACAGGTGGAAAACGTCAAATCGCCGACGCTATGGCCGACGTAAGAAAATGCTCGTTGTTCATTGGCCCGCCTTCAATTTCTCCGAGAAAAGGTGCAGCAAAATATGCATACGCTCTATTCACGGAAATGTGCAGCAATTTCGCCTTTGTGGCGTCATATTACTCACCGGCTCACCCCATGCCTTTTTGCATGCAATCACCCACCAAAAAGTACATCGTGTCTGGTTGGCTTTTAGACGCTGAAAAGCACTTTTATTTTTAATTTGTGTTCAATAGCGCATTATTATTATGTATATATGGAATTAAAATTATACCTCATATATGGTTAGTGATTTTGTTTAGATAATTTTGATGCATGCATGCATTAATACAAATATGAAACGAATTAAATTTACATATCAATTCCTCGCCCCATTTTTTCGATTAGTGGCATTATCATTAAATTTCCAATTATAACGATGAAAGTTTTCAAAACGCGTTTAAAAATGTAGAGCTGGAAATTAAAACAAAAATTGCACAAACATCTTCATCATATAACTTTCTCATTTGAGAATTATTCAGGTAAGTTTACAAGCCCTTCGGAAAATCTGGAAAGGAAAGTACCCCTCAGGGCGGATTTTGGAAGAAATATTGTATTTAAAAGTTTTAGGCATTGAATGGAAGAGTCAAGCTGCAAAGTTTGAAATAAATCTGAAGATTCGTGAACGACAAAACTAAAAAAAAAAAATATTCTTCAGAGTAAAATGCAATTTACGGCAGTAACAGAAAAAAATGTATAACATAACAGTTATAGATACTAACTAGATGGGTCGAAATTCTTAGTGGGAAATAAATAAATAATGCCGTTTTTAGGAACATTAAGAAAAACTGAAAATAATTCTAATACTGATAAAAGTGTAAAGTGCCCATTAAGGTTAGTTTACAAAAAAAAATTGAAAACAAAGTTGTAGGAATTTAACGTTACAGTTTATTTGTGAAGATTAGTGAAAATATATAAAACTGCCTAAAAAAAAGGTTAGAAAAATTGTCATGAAGAGACAAGAAAATGTCACATGGGCAAAACCCCTTCGTAGAAGATCAGTCAAGATAACGATTGTAACATATTTAATAATTGACGTTACTTCAACCCAAATACCGTCTAGATTTGCCACAAGACTCTTTTATAAATAGTATCGCTCAAGAGTGGCTGGAGGAAATTAAGAAACCGTTTAAAATATTTGATCTATTTAACAATTAAAGTGACATTATTACAATGATGCCTTTTAATGAAATCCACCACCAATACACCTTACACAGTAATTCGTGTACCTCATAATCAATGAGAAGTAATCACGTTCCCACGTGACTATCCCTAAATGTATGAGTAGTAAGGGTAAGACGATTAAATCTATCAGAACAACGAGTGAACCGAAAGGAATTGTACTTTATTAAACGGGTATTAGATAATGAGAGACGAAGCCATCCTGCTAATTGCACCCTACTTTTAATGCAGACTGGCACACTCAAATTACCCATACTAAAGCTCCAACGCAGTTTCTTCCTCGGTTGCACGTTCTGAGGAAGCAAAGGCAAATAGAAGATCGATCTGCAACGAGTTTGGTCAGGACTTATATCAAGGACAACAGGACGAACCAATTCCTCCGGGAGACTATAAACAAGAACAGCTCCTCCACTCCAAAGAACAAAACCTCCACTAAAACAATTACGATTCAGGAAATTCGTCCCGAATGACAGTTCATTAAATAGTATCAATTCCCCCAAGATGTGATCATTACACGATTATGGTAGTCAACATGGAATGAACAGTAGATTAGGTATACAAAATTAAAAGAAAAGGTAACATAAAATTGACAAGAGTAAAGTGACTTTGGCCATAACTGATTTCATTAAAAATCACACGGATTCTAATTTTCAGGGGAGCTAGTCCAAATGTAATGTTTTAGTGAGAGAGTTCCTAAGGGAAAGTTAACCACATACACACAAAATGTAGACATGTTTCAAAACATCATTTTTGCACTCAAGAGCGGCAGAAAGCCAATACCTGAAATTTCGAAAACTGACACGAATACAAATATGAATACCTTACATAAAAAAGTAACAAACTGATATTAGTGTAAATTTTGTTTGTACAAATTGCTCAAGTCATCGACAGATACCCATAATAAGAATCTAATTGGTAAAACGTTTTCTAATTTGAACAAATGTAATATGTTTTCACCCACTTCCAACTTTTCTAAATAAAATTATATGTGAAATTTATTTTCGACTCGTAAACTAGTTCCAAAAACAATAACGACTAAACTTTCTCTCGGCAATGTATCTAGTTCCTCCTTCCCACACCTTCGATCGTTACCCATTCCCCTCCTCTTCCAATCCACTTGCGTCAGATTGATCCCCGCCAAAAGCATTAACATCGCGTCAGAAAGTTGTAACATGGAGCCCGGACTCGCTTCTTTCTTCCTCCTCCCTACCTATAATACAACAATTATGCTGATGCATGTTTAAAAATTTAAATTTCGCTCTCCTACCCTGCGCGAAACTCGGATACGAACGACGTTTTATGGGTTTCGAACGTAATAAAGAATTTTTTAATAAATGCCAGGTCGGCGAGGTAAATTTTGAATTAAACGTGCAGCCGGCAGGTGTTTAATTGAAACTCGGAATTTTTAATATAGTGTATTGTTTCGTATTTCCTTTAACTATTGTTTCGAGTTGTAGTTCGCATCTTGCCTTCCCTACGAGATAAGGATGTTTCATAATGAAGGAAATCGCGGCGATGTTGGTCTTTGGAGGTGTAGAGGTGCATATAACGTTTTATTTTGTATTTTGTATTAAATATTTTTCAAGCATTTCACTTCGCAAAATCAAATTAACTTCGTTTATGGCCAAGAAAAAGACTCCTTGAATCTAATAATAAAACAATTTAAAGAATCGTAAACTAAATTAATAATTTAGTTCATTCAAATGAATATTTTAACTAAATTTCAAATAAATCACAATTTACACAATAATTCTCTGAGTAACGATACCATATTTAAAAAAAAAATAACTTGAAGTGTACCGATAAGGAGTCGCCGGTACATACAAATTCGAACCTCCGTAATTTCCTGAATCCAAATATTTCAAAACATACCGCAAGTTCCGCTGGAGGTGAACAGCGAACAGCATTCATATAATCCATTTCTGAAACGAAGCATATCTTGCTATGGATTAGTAACGATTCCACGAAAGTTCGTTGCGAAAAATAGCCACTTTGAGGTGTTACACTAAAGTCTCGTTAAAATGCACTGTCGAGAACGGAAAAATTAAAGAAAATTCTTCTACTACTTTTCGTAGAATATACGTAGATCCGATACGTATACGAAAGATACGTGGATATATATATATAATATACATAATATATATATATATATATATATATATATATATAGATTTAATGTGAGAATTCTATCGTTACGTTGTCAAAATCAGGATAACGTCCAGAATTTACAGAATGTATCGAGAGAGCGCAAGATTGTTTCTTCGTCCTTATATCACTGCGGTGTGAAACAAGTCTGTTCTTCAGATTTCTGGATGCCATCCCGATGTATGATAGTTCACATTGAGAATAATTAATCTGATAAACTGCGTTAGTTCTATCAAGGATGGGAGTTTTATCTTTAAGGTTACTGAAAAACCCATAAACAGTTTTTAAGTATCTGGTAGCAATCCTGATGTTGTCTTCTTGTTTAGTACGCGAATTATCTTTGGTGTTATTTCCTTGGATCGATCGATATTTAGTCAATTCTGCGTTTGAGTTTTTGTCTTCATCAAGGTTAATGGCATGTAGGATGGGACATGAATTATTTTTCCAGCTTATGAGAGACAATTCATACCCCATAAAACTACTTCGACGATTACTATATTCCAGTTCTACTACGTTGAACCAGACTCTGGCAAATAACTTAACTTTTCACCATGCAATTTTTGTAGAAGACTGAAGAACGTAATAAATAATTACCGAAAGCTCTCTAAAACGTAGAGTTTACCGTCTATCCACCAGGCTGCAATCCCAAGAGCCTACTTTATATATATATATATATATATAATATTGACGGTTTAATAACACAGAAAACAAATCATGACACTGCAGTCTGAACCGCTTGAAACGGTAACCACTGACACCTGTATCCGCTTATTTCCTTCGTCAGGGTGGTATAAGCACTTTAAGGTAGGTGATGGGAGAAACATAGAGAAAATAAAACCAACAGGGACGCGAACAATAGGTAGTAAGCACATTTGTGCCTACAATGGAAAGATCCCAATTTCTGGGGCGACAATCCAAGTTATAACACGGAGGCTTGCGAAAGCCTGCTGTCACAATCGCCTTGTCAAGGAATATAATATAACATGAGAGGAAAATTGCCATAGTTTAATAATATAACAGTTTCTACCTCGCGATCGGCCTAGACTTCTTGTTTAGATTTCCTGTTGAACGAAAACCCTTTACAATTTTCCTGCGCCAAATTATTATCTATTATATATTATAATATATTGCCCAGATCTTTCGCATAAAATTCTAAAATGTCAATCCTAAGTTTTAAACATTTTTTTTTTATAATTATCCGCTTGTTCATTTTCGAAAGAGTTGCTTTGATATGCAGAATAATGCTGAATTTAAAGGCATTAATATAGATTTAGACCTTGGTCTTTTCAGTAATTAACTCTAATGCATAATTAATCAATGACTTAATGTAAATAAGTAGTATTTCAAATCCTCAACTTTCCGATATGTAACTGTAATAAAATAATATCTCCAAAATACGTTTAAAACGGAAAAACCTTGATATTTATTAAAAAAGATATTTACTGCTTTTCCACTTTCAACAAAATAACTGGGTTTTAATATCGATCATGAATAGTTAAGTGAATTTGAAAAATATAATAACAATCATTGTGTGTTACTCTTAATTCATACAATAGAAAAATGTATTTCCTTTCTTGAGATTCATTTTATTTTCAAATTAGTCTAACGTGAAAAACAAAAACTGTAAACTTAATTTTCTGCAAAGCAAATTTAATTTAAATAATCAAAATATACTACTTTATATTTCTTTCGTCTCTACCTAGCCGATCCTGAGTATACTGGATGATAAAGATACAATAGGCTTTAAAAGGTAATATATAAGAAAAACTAAAACCTTTTCCGGAAACACGGCGTCAATCTCTCTAAAAATGGCGACCATCGGTCAAAGTCCGAATCCTGGACGATAACACAAGTTTATAGCAATTGTCATTTTAAATGTTATTATTTATAAGTGGATGTTTAAATTCTTTAGATGCGTTTTCAAAATCTTTTATTTAAAGGAAAATAGCAATAATTTCGACATTAGGTAACATTAGAACTTTGATGCTGAAAGTTTTTCAGTATCACTTGACTAAATTAGTGCCCCTTAAGTTACATACCACCGTATAGGTATAAATTTAATTCATAAGAGTGTAGTAATGAGCTAATTGTACCAATAAGTAAACGTATATACTCGTATAATTACTGTAATTGCTGTAGATGCTAATTATAGCAATATATATTGCTTGCAATGTAATGGACGAAATGGGAAATTAAAGTACAAAGGTGTATTATAATCGACATAGCACGTCATTAACTCCGATATAATTGACCATGGGTTGTAATTGACTTATTTTATAATCCCGAATATCTGAATGGTTCGGATATAATTGAGCCGATTAATATTGTATTATCCGATTGTATCGGATATAGTTGACCAAATTTAGATTATCAAAATTTAGATCGCAAAAAGGAGTGATGATCTCTTGTGTCAACATTGAAAGAATTTCATGAAATAGTCCTTTACAACCCCATATGCAAATGTCTGAAATATTTTTCAAATCTGTTGGGAATAATTATTTCATAGTGAACTGGATGGTTTAAATCTTATTCTAAAAAACACGAAATTTTTGATTCCTCACTTGCACCACAATCATTTCAAAAATGACACAAAGTTATTATTTTTAAATTTTGTGTAGCAAACGAAAGGAGAAATTTCCTCGTCTCAGAAGTGAAAGAATTTCTTAATACAGGCGTTTCCTTTCTGAAGGTTTCCTTCAAACAACTGTAAGTGTGAGTGAACTGAAAATTTAGCTACAGAACTAAAATGAATTCTCTTATGTTGCTGACAAGTTTTATCGTAAATTTCAAAAGTTAATATTTTGACCTTAAAGATGTGAAAGTTAACTACTTGTTGGTTTTTTATTAGGAGTCTTTATTTAAAATCCAATATTTATGATAATTATAATTCAGGTTGCAAACAAAAGGAAATTTTTTCGAGTCAAAAATGAGAGAATTTCATTAAAAAAGTAGTGTACCTTGCAATACACGAAATTTTGAAGTTCTTTGTAAATTTAATTCAAGAAAAGCAAATTTTACCAAGTCTGCTGAGGTGTACGAATCGTAAAAAATGGAAAGTGAAAGAAAAATGGAAAAAGAAAGTGGAAGTGTTTACTCTTTTCCCTCGTCATTGAGATTAACAATACAACTAAAATCACCATCTGATTCTATGGAGAAACAGAGCTGGACGACGCGTCGAAGGTATGTACTTTACGAATACGATTAAATCACCGTGACTAATATACTCGTAAGTAGATTAATGGCAATCGTCTATTATTGCATTATTATCTCTACATTAATTCAGATATAATTGGCTAGATTAAAATGGCCTCTTAATGTCAATGATAAGCGATGCGTCCAGGAAAAAAAAGATATTAAAACGTTAACTCTACCACCAGCACCGCCATAAAATAACAAAGAATAAAAAAAAGAAATATTTTAAAACACATTCGTCAATTACAGAAAAAAAAATCTTTTTTTGAAAATTTCTTGGTAAGTGCTTGATAAGTTCTTAGTGGCATGAACAATTTGATAACTCATGCATAAGTACAATGCACTACTTAATATTAAATGTTTTATGAATATATACGATATTCTAAACAATTCAGTAAACTAAAATCATAATTCCACCACCAACTCTCTATACTTTTATTCTTACGAAATTGTTTTCTACGAACATTCTTCTAAGTACAAAGTTAAAATGGCAATATGAAATCTACGATAATGGATTCATAATGTGTACCAATTGTAAAGGAAATTATGCATGAATGAGGCTATGAAATGCTCAGCAAGCCACCGCTCCCATAGCTTAACACAATAGATTAACATGACACCCGCTTATTAACATTAGGGTATAAGTGGTTAAGATGAATTTCGTTGCACCGTAATAAAACCTTTCATGATCTCGTTACCTTGCGAGATTATTTAATTTAAACCGGGTGTGTGAGCCGAATTGGAAAAGTTTAAGAAGTGAAAGTAAAAACTTTTTAGAAATGATTAGTGTTTTGTTACCATGTATCAAAAATGTGTGTTAATGTGAAGTAACAATTGCACCATTTAATCTAGGCCCAATATTTACCAATTTTTGGGCTGTTTTGGAAGTTTTTGACGGCATTGTGTTGGATTGATATTATCTTATATTTGTTCAACGTTTTTTTGTTTTTGAAACCATATTGGCGGATTTTCAACGCAGGGGTAAGTAATTTCCATGTTTTCCAGAGATTTCATAATACCGAGTTAGTAGTTTAAAAAGTGAAAATATTTTCGCAAACTACTGGCATGAATGATATTAGATCATCTTTACTTAACTTTTTAGAAATGTCCAGGCTTGTAAATAAATTGGTTGATTTAGACAATATTAATCATGTTATTAGAATGGGAACCAACGTGAATATAGACAAATTGGATGACCTTGTTACTAGCGAAGAAATTCTTGTTAAACATTCTGAAAGAGTAAAGTATCATTTTATAACAAACGATAATCCTACGGAAGCAGATATCATTATTAAACTCAAGTTCTTTGTAATGTACATGAAAAACAAAATAGGAGCTATATTTAATAGTAAAAACAACATTTGTTTTTAAATAGAATAATTCAGAACGGATGATAGAATGGGTATTCTAAAAAACTTGCATTAAAGAAGGTACATCTCCTAAAACATGTATCTTATAATCTCATATATTATGGATGTGGATTTAATGGATTTTTCAGTTATCTATTTACTAGAAAGTACAAGAGATACAACGGACTTCATTCAGTATAACATGGAATTACGAAACGCAGAAATTTTCCTAAATGACAAAGAAACAATTAATTGTAATGTAGTGACGAATTTCATAAGTCAAAACGCGTTTTTAATAACTACTGAGAGAGGCACAGTTTTAATATCTATAATCTTTTAGTGGATTCGCAATGGATTATCAAAAATTATTTATGTTTCTGCTCGAACCAAATATCTTTGCTTTTGACTTTGGAACACTTAGCTTGAGCCCAGTACTTATATTCCATTCCGATACCCTGTCTTCCTTGCGCGACAAAAGCGCGAACAAGAGCGGTCCAAGAACTGTACCTTGAGGTACACTTAAACTGGTGTATATCCAGTCAGAGTGACCACTATTTTGGGTTATGACTGTTTGTCTTCTTCAAGTAACATATGACTAGATCCAATATAGCAAAGCCTTTGAAAAACCCATGTCCCTCATCACATTAAACAGTCGATATGGCGAGATGGTATCAAATGCTATTTAGAAGTGGAATAGAAGCAAAATAGTTATCTTTTTTCTGAGTTAATCTATTCGTTTTAATAATGCAGTCTGAGTGCTGTAATGTTTTTTATATAAAATCTGTATCGGGTCAGAAATATAAGGAACCAAATCTTTCTTTTCTACAACTTTTGAAGAAAAAACACAATAATGCAATGGGGTTGGAAATAAGAAGCACCAGATGGAATAGTTGAAAGTGAGAATAAAGAAAAAGTGATAAAACCATAATTTTAAGAGGTTACAAGAAAATGTCAAACGCATAGCATACAATATAAAAATAAATTAGTATATATATTATGCATACAAGTTGAACTTTAAATTACAAATATTTTGAGGTTGCTTGTATGTAATATAATTTTAATATGAGTTAAATTACTTTTTATGCCTAGAAATAAATTTAGTCATATCCATTTTATGATAGATGGCGCTCATTGTTTATTGCATCGGGTTGCTTTTATCGGTAAATTTTTTTTTCATTGTACGCTGCTATTTCATTGTGTGTACTATTGGAGAAAAATCGGCATGAATTGAAAAAGTTCACGATGAACTCGAACGTGATAAGAGCAAGTAAAGGCACGTTTGGCCATTTCGCTATACGAACAACATCACAAACCGGTGAATATTCGCCTAATTGCTAGGTAATGTGCAATATAAACCTCGCGGGCGATGAGTTATTGAATTTGGCTTGAATAATTACACCGTCGTTTCAGATGAAATTTCACTTCGAAATAGTGTACATACACACATGGAGATAGTTTCTCATATTCATCCAATGTGTGCGAGGGGAATAGAGCAAATACCCTTTATCGAGAGACGGGACTAATTTTCATATTATGCCTGTGACGTTCTACCGTTTAGATTTATGGAATCACCACGCAAAAACTGCCGGAACTGTCGCTTACAGATAATAATTTCTCTCTTGTGATATATCAGCTAAAAAATGTCGCTCTCCTAATATGTGCCGTCGAAAGTTTTCATTATACCCAAATGGATCACCCTCAGGACATGTTACAGAAACAAGAAATATAGAGGTTATTTATCGAAGTATTAAGTCCCATATTATTTCAAGACATCCGTAGGTCAGATATTAGATATATTTAATACTTATATGTAAGTTAACGTTGATAGCAGTTCGAATTATTTTTCTGCAAATATTTCAGTTTCTCAACCAAATATTGTGCAAATGAAACCATGTGAGTGGAAACTTCCAATCTCCCTTACCAGAAAATTAATGTAAGGAGGAAATAAAACTGCTCTTTCACTTTGAAATTTCCAAATGTATTATTCAAATTTCAACTTCCAACTGCTTATCAAATATATTAACGTTTAATTTAATTTCACAAGTCGAAGGATAAAACAATCGTGATTTTTCTTTGATCCGCTCATCATGTGTAACGTTGCTTGAGGGAAATAAGAAATTTTATGCTCGCATCAAATCTAGGGGAATTGCCCCTTAAATATTTAGAACGTACGTAAGCTTAACGTAAAGTAGATTTGAATTATCATTGATCTATACCGTGCAATTTAAATATGTAAATAACTCTGGACCGACATTTTCTTGCACCGCAAGTCACTGGCTCAGCCAAGACTTTTGAAATTGAAATTGAAATAACAGTACAAAACACGAGAAACAGAGAATAAAATCCGTAGGACTATAGCAAAACAGAGTATATGACAAGACTTATTAAATATCGGTCGTATAAAAATTCTGCAACAGTGTAAGAGGGCTGGATTTACAAAAACATTTAAGATTACAAGAAAATAGGCGTGAGACATTGGTAAACCTGTGATAGATAGAATTTTTGTTAGTTTTATTAAATTTTAGTTTATCTTTTATACGTAATTTTGATCTATATTATGTTTTGCAGTAAGCTGGGATTCTCTTAATACGTTTCGTTGACAACCCGACACCCGATATTAGAACACGTCTTTTTTATACGTGTATCAACGCTATAAGCTGTGGCTGAATGTTATTATAATCATCTAATCCAAAGTTTGCAGTGCATTTCATTTTTCACTTATATTTTATGCTATGTACATGCTGTATATTTCATCCAGAAGGGCACGAGTTTCGTAGGTTCAATGGGATTGTGATATTTTCTGTGTAAGCTACTGTTCGAATTATTTTGTTATTAACTCTTTTGAAGTATAAGTGGTGGACTTTCGTTTTCTACGACTGTGATGAGGTCAGTTAATTATACCAAGATGTGTGTACTTATTAGAAATTAATTATTTCTCAATTTACAAAAGCCTCTGATATATCGAAGTCCCCACTGGATAAAACCAAACTGGGGAGGGCGTTCTCTTCTACATTAAAACATGCGAAAGACTGGAATAGGTATCGCCTGTATTTTGCGCTTCTTTGTGTTTGTGCTGTGTTCTTTGGTATTTTATCACTTTATTATATTATGAAGTATATATTACATGTGTTTATTTATGGTTATTTTATTTTTCATGTATTCTGATTTTGGTGTATATCTTATGTTGTGATATCAATAAAATATTGTATAATATAAATAAAAAATTTTGATCTCCTAATCATGTCCTTATCGATTTTCCTGATTAAGTCCACTTGTAACTCCATCAGGTTTTGACGTGGATGAGATCGGGCAATCCTGACGTGGACCCGATAGGGAATTCCTGGCATAAACCCGATCAGGCATTCTTGGCGTGGATCTGGTCTGCTCCTCCTGATCAGGACCCGGTTGGGCATGCTCTTCTAGCAGGCTGTAATGCAGATGCCTGGTCGGGTCCTGATCAGGATGACCTGACAGGGTCCACGTCAGGATCACGACTGGACGTAGGATCCTTAAATCCTTACAGGGTGCTAGACGGGCAATCCCGCCCGGGTCCTTTTCAGGTACAGTAAAAAATTTATAGTCGGGGTGTTTTATTACCCTTGACCTATAGGCTCTCCGTCCCAGGCGAGAATAAACCCTTTTCTTCGTTTTTGTTTTCGAACTGTTGTTTTATTTACGGCAAGCTCTACCCCCCTGTGGCTACCAACCCCTTACCTCACGCGGTCGTTACATACGGTGAAAGCGTCCGGCCAGTAACAATATGATCGCTCCCTCCTTAAGAGGAGGAAACGATGGAATTGGTTTTTGCTATAGAGACCTCATCTGGATCTTCTATCCTCTTAGTGAATAAACGGACTCTTTTCTTTTTCATTTTTTCATCAATATGTACAAAGTGGCAATGATGAGTCCTACCGCCGTAGGCATCAGAATCAGGCTCATAACTGAAATGGTGTTGGGGTGGGTCCTCTCTCCGGCTTTGGCAGCATCCGTTTAGCACCGTCATTGATTATATACAAGTTGTCGAAGTCGATTCCCGTTATATTGGTCGATTGATAACTTCTTGATATTGGGAGCTCCATTACATCCAATATTCGCAGAATTAGTGGTTTTCTCAGCTCCCCCTTCCTAGGATATTTGTTAGTTAACTGATTTTTGGATGATCACTTCGAGAAGTGGACTATTTTTCGGAGGTTCCTCTTGATATAATTATATCGTACAGTTGGCGACTGCCAGATAATTTTGGTGACAGTATCTGTCTATGCTCTATGTATTTTACATGCTCCTAGAAAATTCTCAACACAAAACTGCCTCTCACAATAATTTTAGAAAAAAAATTCAGGTAAAAGTTATTAAATAAATAGGTATATCAAGTTGCGATGGTTGAATAACCTACAGCCGTATAAGAGAAAATTGAGAGAAATTAAAATTTCTTAATACTAGTGTCCATTACGGCAGTTTCTAACAAGGAAATGTTACGAACAGAAGTTATAGGTATGGGGTAGGTAAATTAAATTTTAAATCGCGTTATAAATTACATTAAAATTAAAATATACTTCTGAGGCCATTACAATAAAAAGCAAAACTGAAAATGCCCATGGCTCAATTGTCTTTTAGGCCCTGTTAGGAATAAACATTTAAAACAAAAATTTTAGATGTTTAATGTAGTCGTTCAAATGCAAAATTTAATTAGAATATGTAAAGCCGATTTAGAAAAAAAAAATAAGAATTTTAAAAATTTAAAAGGCAATAAGAACAATAAAGAATATCACTAAAGGTCACGATTTTAGATCACAATGTGGAATACACATGCAATTTAAAAAAACGTTGGAAAAATCTTAGAATTACAGTTACATTTGCGAAAAATGTCAACAGTAAAGTGCGCCAAAATCTTAACCTATTTTGACTAATATCCCATGGATTCGAGTATTCAGACCAAATCCAAATACAATGTTTCAGCTTTCGACTACTTACAGTTTCTGTGAAAAAGTGGAGCACATATATACACGTACATTTCCCCAAAAAGGGTTTTTGGAGTCAATACGTATAGAAAAGCCATCAGCCCAAATTCCAAAAATTGACGCAAAAGCAACAATTTTTCCTAATACGAGTACATCATGCAGGAGAGTTAAAATAATGCCATCTAAACATTACTGCTTTAAATCTCAACGAGAATTAAGTCCTCTTAAAGATATATATTGTATAAAGTGACATTGTCTAATACTGACTTTTAAAACCGTTCGTCTGTGCAATGCCATGCATAGCAATGTATATTTTGTTAACGATCAATCCAAGTCCATACTTTTGCCCACAAAAAATATAAACGTGTATATTATAGAAATTAAGTAATTCTTCTTTAGGAAATTGACTCGAAAACGCCTCTAATGAGATCGTCATTCTTCTAAATGTATTAGCTTTTCATTCCAGTTTCAAATTATTTTTCACTTAAAAGTAACTTCTGCAATCATAGAGAATCAATTGACTTGTTTTTCAGTTCGTTCAATTTCCTTAATATTCTTTCCTACTTTAATCCGAATATCTCTACCCAAGAAAGCCGATTATTGATAATGGCTAAAGAGGTCCTTCAAAAAGGAAATAACAACTCATTTGTTATCACTCAACAAGCGTTTTCGTTTCCAATTCCAAACAAGCGCCGCTCACCCCTAATATGAATATTTATTTTGTTTCTGGTAAGATTAGGCTCGAAGTGTCTTAACAACGGAATCCCTACTCGAACCATTTTAAGTGAAATTCTTACCTTTACGCTTGCATAAAACAATCATCTCAAGCTAATAAGTCTCCGCACTCGCTAATCCCTAAGGACCCCTCCCGAGACTCCCGGCCCTGTCTGATGCCAACGGAGGATAAACCGACGGGCGCCTATACCGTCGCCGACATCCCGACCGTCTGAAGGGACTCGCGAACGTAATAAAGACACCTACACCTACTTAAATGTATTCCTGCTGGAACTCTTAGTCAAACGCGAGGCGAAAGATGGATCATGCGAGCGATGCTAAAACGGAAGAAATGTAAATGGTGAAGATATCCCTGCTGGATGATCGTACGCCGGCGGAGGAAAGATGGATTGTGTCGGTGATGGAAGGATGTTTGGGGTGATAAAAGAGGCGAATGGGTGGCGAGGGTATGGTGGATTTGTTTGAGGGAATGCAGATTAATTTCGCTTGGAAAATTGCTATAAACGTACACATACAATTTCCGTGTGTTGTTTTAATAAACCAACCCTTATACTTTGCAAACGTCCGACCACTTTTCTTATTCGCATGATCATCCAAAAAGTATACACCCTTAATTGTCGTTCAGCACACTTCCAGTTTAATAACATTTTTGACTTAATCAGTCAACTGGACTCCTCCTAGAATATTGTCACGAGCCTGTCTTTCCCTGAGTCACGGCTGCGTGAGGTAAGGGGTTGGTAGCTACGGGGGTAGAGCTTGCTATTGACGAAAACAGGTTAAAACAAAACAAAGAAATAGGCTTTATTCTCCACAAACGGGGAATCTAAAAATGGGTCAGGTCGACACAAAAAAACGAAAAATAAATCACAATAAGAAAGATGGGGGGCACAGCGAATCCCAAAAGGCTGGAGCGTGAGAGGTAAGAAAGGTAACTTACAGGGTTGCCTGTCGTCCGGACTTTCGGGGGTCCATCACGGAGGGCCTCTTGACAGGGGGGTTGGAAGGCTCTTCTTCGGGCGTCCGGCTGGGGTTCTGGAGACTTCGACGATCCACCACAGTCTCCGCTCGGGGCTCTTTCTACTCTCTCTCTTCGACCGGCCATCCGGCTGGTCCCTTCAGGGACGGCCCTCTTCCGGGCGGCCCCTTGGACAGCACTTGTCCAAGCTCGTACGTCGGGACCTCACTGGTCCTCTCAACTATCTTGTGCCTTCTATTTATGTTCGGCTTTTGTTTTGCTTATACTTGCACTATGTATTGTTTAGGTAAACACTCTCGTTTTCATTTTTTCGTTCTTCACACGAACTGACCGTGGCCTCCGGCCGTGTCCTAATTCCTTGTTTTTTATTTGTGGTCGTCGAAGTCTCGTGTTCGTGACAATATGCACGAAACTTTCATATTGCAGAATGATTAAAAAACAGCACATCCAAATTATTATTATCAGTCAATATAACAATAGGGTAGATTGCCTTTAACAACTTTCCTTCTGCATTTTATGACCTAAAATATCTTTTAATTCGTGATAATTTAACAATCAGTGCAAAACAAACAAAATGTGACATTTTGACAAAAAGTTTTACGGTAGCATTTTGCTTTTATATTCTATGAAAGCCTGGTTGATTTGCATTAATTATTTGATCATTGGAATTACTTCTAAATTTTAATTATCAGTATTAATTATTACTTAACAAATAAGTTGCTGCTCTCTTATTTCCTCGAATTCCCGCGGCTTCAGAAACTATTAGTATGAAGCCTTTTTTCACGAAGTTTCATAAAGACTTAACAACAATTTCCTCCTTGAATTAAAAAAATTGCCAAAAAATATCGACTTTTAGCGAAAGATTGGTCTTCGGCGACAACCGGATAGAGACAATCAGGTAGAAAATTGAATTGAATCCAATTTTTATCCGAGTGTCTAAAGTGAAAAACTTCGAAGCTACAGAAGAAACTTTTGAAGACAGACTTGCACAACTTTCCGAACTTATGGATCGCAACAACAATAATCTGCACATCAAAATCCTATTCAAACCTACTGTTAGATCAGAAATATTGAAAAGATTAACACATAGTTTATGAGAGAATCGACAAAAATAATTTTTGTATATATGTACAAATTCTGGTTTTGGGCTATTGCGATAGTCCTACGAAAGAAATGTGACCATACAGATGACAGTGAATAGAAAACTATTCAGGCATAAGGGAATATGAAAATCCTTTCGTCCAGGTGACGCAGGTCTAGTTCAAAAGTACATTTACCAGTTTTAACAAGCTAGGAAGGTGGCTACATTAAAAATACTGCAGCAGCACTTACAAGTGCTCTCGAAGTCTTCTAGAGGTTTGAATCTCTAAGAAGATTTTTAAAATAAGTTGGTTTTAGTTGTAAGTTAATGTGCGCTGATTCAAGTATTATGCATGTATAATTCAACCATGATGAATCACGACAAATACTCATAATTCTTGGATTTTCTTTAAAGATATAAGCACGGCTTTAGAATCCGGGGACGCGCAATGTTTACATAACTTGTCCTTGAAATTTGTAGATTATATCACCAGAGGGATTTCGGTTGCCACTATATGGACGGACAAAAAAGTCCAATAAGCTATAAGGACAAATAAAATTATTTATCGCAACCCATATCGGACTCATACCGACATCGGTTAAACATAAGTTTTCAAAAAACGATAGAATTTAACCACTTTATCTTTTAATGGTTGTAATGATAGTTCTTAAGATATGCAAGCCTTAACTGCACCTTTTTCGTACGATAAGTAATATATCAGTAATTTGGAAAAAGATCGTACATTGACATATGAAAGGACTATGAAATAGGCACCGTTGTCGAAAAATGTATTCGACAAAAATAGAAAAAATCCTAGTTCACAAGCGTAGATTTTCTTCACCATGCGTCTGGAAATTCACATCGTGCCAAACTATATGAAAGATAGGAGGATCCATTTGAAGTTACCAGAGCCAATGACCATTTCGGATTGAAGAATTTTCTAACGAAAGGGAAACGACTTGTGGCCCAAGATTCACTGCAACTTTGGCCTGAAGAGTTTAATGAGGGCTCTGAGTTATCAGATATCTTATTTTGCAATTGTCTTGTGAACGTATGTGTGAGAGTACGAACATAATGTAATGATAACGAGATTTGTAACGTAGAAAATTCTGACGCCCTCACGTCGAATTTCGTGACGGGTTAAGTTTAAATGACGCCATTGGTCGAGATCCGCGACTGCCAAAGGCACTAGATCTATTGTATACTAGCTGACCCGGCGAACTTTGTTCCGCCTTAATTGCAATAAATAAGCAGTTTTTTTGTTTTTTAATTGGAAAAAATACAAAAAAATTAAATACCTACATTAATCATTCATAATTATTTCTGTATTTTAGTACATAGATTGCTCTTCATTTAAGTACCTTGTGATACACGACATTTTATGTTTTATTATCAGGCGCAAAAACAAACAACGCAGATGGTCTTCCGACCCGTGAACATGCCACATATAATTGACCATGGGAAAAACATGAATATTCTAGATTTAAACCGCAAACTTTTAAGGATTGGCCTTGTGATTTGTTAATTGTCATGTCAAATGCAAGACGTATCGGAAATTGAAGTCTTTTAAATTCAAACGGCATATCGTTTGAGATCATCGGTATCCTCGGAAAGAGAACTTCCTCACCTTTGAATTTTCCTATCATTATTGTAGCGTAAATTAAATTTTTCATCAATTGTCTAACCACCAAACGCGTACCGTTGCACAGTTTTGGTTGGTTTATGTTTCGAAGCATGATTACTACGGAGCCAACCTTTAGGCGTAAATTGTGCGGTGGTAAGCCAGGCACGTCCAAAGAGTTTAAAAATTTAATTGGATAGTTGGTGGTTTCATCTTCATTTGTGACGCAGTCAATAGATTTGAATGAATACATTGTTCCAATGATCTTATTTTGAATTATGTAGTTTAGGTCATCTACATCTTTATTTTTAGCCGCTAAAATTGCTCGCTCACTCAACCATTCATTATTTTTGTAGTTAGAAATAATTTCTGGAAATACACTGTTGATAAGTTCGTCTTTTGATGAGACAAAATTACAGAAATTATTTGGAAATGATATTAAGCCGCTCGATTCATCGACAGGTACTTGACCATTACCTATAGTCAGCAATTGCTCCGAGAAATCTTCAGCAGATGTATCATTAAGCAATGTAACTCTCATGTTTGTTGTCAGTTGCAGTTTCTTCACATAGCGCCATAGATTTGACGATTTGAGGCAAGCGTTTATTTCGTCGGACGGCTTTGTCGAGAAAGATTCGATCGTCTTGGTCGCGGCATTATTAATTAAACTTCACTTCATCTAAAAACTCAAATTTTCAACCATATCGAGTTTTATAGTTCACTTTTACATTATAATTGTTAATTATTTATTTAATAGAAATAGTTTTATTATTGATTTCTTACAAATATCAAATTGTCATCCATACGTCATTACATAGCTGTCATTATACGTCAATTATATAACTATCATTTCCCTTTTGTTATTCCCATGTCAAGTCACACGGGAATGCTGTCGAACGGGATAAAAAGTATCCTATGTCCTTCTCCTGGCTCTCAAATACCTCCCTGCCAATTTTCAGCTAAATCGGTTCAGCCGTTATTGAGTTATAAGTGGAGTAACTAACACGACTTTCTTTTATATATATAGATTACAAGGTATGGTTGCAATCATTACGCAGGTTTGCATAAGCTGAGCCTTCAAAAAAAAGAAGTAATGGCCAGTGATAAAAGTTTGCAATTTATGCAACGTTTGTGAGACTTTAAAAGGGATAAGATTTGATGCCTAAAGGTGTTCTGGTGACAGGTAGAGGAGGGAAGGTTTCATTCGAGAGCGAATTAAATTGTTAGTCTGGCCGTGTGAACGCTGCGAAGAATTGCGCTAGGGACCCGCGGGCCTCCTCAAAATGTAGAAATATTAAGAACAAAATTATTTATGATACTTTTTTTCTTTCCATCTTCCTATATCAACGTTTTTATGCTTAGCCCTTCTTTTATACGTACGAAGCCTCTTGAATAATTTTTCACCATTTTAAAAATAGATCTTTATTATAAACACATTGCGAGAAAAGGTTTACGGTACGAGGCTAAGAAAATGCTTAACTTTTGGTTTTATAAAAACGAGACGCACTGCGAGTTCAGTTTCCGATGACCCTTCGTAAGAATGCCTGCTCGTGTGCTCATTAAGAAAAATAATTAATTGGTGAGTTTATCACTGAGCTATTCATCTTTCTACGGTTAGCTAACTTAATTATTTAATTGGTATATATCCATCAATATTGAAACTATGTAATAACAGTAGTTTTCTCTATTTGATATTGTCACGAGCCGGGGCGTCTTTCCCTGAGTCATGGCTGCGTGAGGTAAGGGGTTGGTAGCTACGGGGGTAGAGCTTGCTATTGACGAAAACAGGTTAAAACAAAACAAAGAAATAGGCTTTATTCTCCACAAACGGGGAATCTAAAAATGGGTCAGGTTGGCACAAAAAACGAAAATAAATCACAATAATAAAGATGGGGGGCACAGCGAATCCCAAAAAGGCTGGAGCGTGAGAGGTAAGGGAGGTAACTTACAGGGTTGCCTGTCGTCCGGATTTTCGGGGTTCCATAACGGAGGGCCTCTTGACAGGGTAGTTGGAAGGCTCTTCTTCGGGCGTCCGGCTGGGGTTCTAGAGGCTTCGACGATCCACCACAGTCTCCGCTCGGGGCTCTTTCTACTGCCTTCTTCGACCGGCCATCTGGCTGGTCCCTTCAGGGACGGCCCTCTTCCGGGCGGCCCCTTGGACGGCACTTGTCCAAGCTCGTACGTCGGGACCTCACTGGTCCTCTCTACTAACTTCCTCCTTCTATTTATGTTCGGTTTTTGTTTTGCTTGTACTTTTGTTTTGTTAAACACTCTCGGTTTCATTTTCGTTCGTCACACGAACTGACCGTGGCCTCCGGCCGTGTCCTAATTCCTTGTTTTTTATTTGTGGTCGTCGAAGTCTCGTGTTCGTGACAATATATTCAAACATGAGTTAGACACTGTTCGCATTGCCGCCTTTTAATTCTCTTGGTACCATTGCACGTTGGGTCCTAGTGTATTGCGTTTTCCTGGCAGCTCGGGTGGTACTTCGCGCGCCACTGCCTTAGTACCATTGCACACTCGACCCCAGATGTAAGTAAGTAAGATTACGAAGTTGTTGTTTACTAGTAGCTGGGTGGGCACTTTGAGAGTCATTCGCCTAGTACCCTGCACACCCAGTACTAGGATGTTTGAGGTCTGGTGGGTATTTCGCGGGACATTCCCTTAATACCCACTGCACAAGCTAGACGAAAATAGAAACAACGTTTGAGATAAAATATATTTAAATTGTTAAAATGTTGACATTTTTATATCTTTGTTCGAGAAGTGCCGTCGTCTTCGACACATTACGCGTCCTCGACCACTGACCCATCACGGGCCCAAGAAACAATTCCTTGAAAAGTGCCATTAACCCATATTTCTATTTTACATTTAGATGTCTATAATAATGTTCTTTTTCAAGATGTGGTATCAAATAAATTTTTTTGTGCGAGTAATTATTTATTGATTCCCACATTATTTATCACTCAATTGACTTAAGTCTTTAAAACTCTTACAAAATCAAAAGGCAGCAGTGATGAGACTCTCCCTGCTACATAAATAAGATACCGCAGAGATATTTTGTTTAATTCAAAATTGAAACATAATATTGCCGATCTTTATATTTACATACAATATAACACCCGTTATATTTATTTGTCTTCAAATTATCACTGTTTTGAAACACAAACCAGCATATCATTCCACGACGAAGTTAATAGGCAAGAGCAAAAATTCTCAATGTATGCACGTAATAAAAACTTCACGTTAACATTAGCAATAAAACGCGGTATTCAGTATTCATGGAATCTAGTCGACGAAAAATTAAATTTCGATCGTAATAAACGAGGATTTAACGTCCAATAAACCTACTCCGGTATCCGATCCCGCCAACATTAAAAGACACATTCGAAATTTTATACGTCCATTATCCGGGCTAATGTCGTCCGTACGCAATATTACAGTTGATATTAGTCCTTTGAGAAATCATAAAATGTTAACTTCGAGGACGAGTTGCAAAAATAATTATCCCCGGACAATGCCTTGATCATCACTTTACGAGCTGTACAGGGAAATTAATTCTAATTGCGAGGGAGTTTCGAATTTCAGCCATGTGGGTGACGGCTGAATGGCTTTCGCTACATTTTAGTAATAACACGTACATGTATACATGCATTAAACATGGCATACATACGATCTGGACGTGAAACACGAAAAATGAGAAAGTCTCGCGGCGAATTGAAAATCCGGATGAAAGAGATACCTAATACTGCTAATCGTTCACCCGTGACTTCAAAGTAAATACTCACGTACCCGAAATTAATTAAACTCGAATAAATACAAATAAAACAAAAAATCTCGTTAGTACATCGAACCGGTTTATGACGTATTAGCGTGTCAACAGGACGAAGAAATATTTTATTGCGGATAAACACGGGGAGGAGAAAACAGGTATTCCATAGAAAAAGACTATCAATACCCATTGGTGTATTTCTGTGCAAAAAACCAGTGTTCAGAAGAGGGAATATGGTCACATTATTACAATTTGGAAAAAATAGTGGCACGACTACGAGATTTCCACAACTCACAAACAAAACAAGAAACGAGATCACAGCTCATGCTAAGGTAAAATTAAATAAAGTTTTATAAAGGCGCTGACAAGGTGAGAAAATGCGAAATCTTTTGATAAACGACATGCCTTATAGAGCTTATATCAACAGGCGCGGAGAACACAAAACCAAATACGAATATAAATAGAAAGAGGAAAGGCAAGAAGAGGACAGGGTTGTCCAGAGAGTCGGCTCTGACGGTTCTTATAATCGATTATAGTTCATTTGATTTCTGGAAAATTCTGTTGAATTATTAGTTCACAAGACGGGATTCGACATTAGATTTTCATCATTGCACTTCGGTGTTCCGTCGCAAAATATTCGCCAAAGAATGTACTAATCAGCTGAATTGAAGAGACGGTCACCTGCCAGTTCAACAACCACAAACACGGTAGTTGAGACATCGATTCCGAATATTTGTAAAGATATCGAAATTTTAGTTAAAGATAAATAGTTCACATTTTACGAGTCATGAGCTGCATTGTTCCCGCCAGTCTTCTCACACCAACCATCATGTGAGTCCTGCTAAACGCTGCACCCCATGGCATGATGGAGGCGTCAAAGGTTCGCTTCTCCAGTTAACTTTATATAAGAACCTGGAATTGAACAAAGTTAAATTAGCCGCCCGTAGCACCGAGACTTCAGAAGTAATCGACGAGGTATTTTCACTATCTTCGAGAAGAATTCTGCGATCGAACACTAAGGGAGAAGAAAAGAACGTCGAGGAAGATAGCAAGAGAGAAGAAGAAAACCATATTAAAGGAGATAAGAAGAATGAAGATAAATAGAAAACGGAAAAACAAATGAAGTAGGAACCTCGACAAAGTAGGTCTCGTCGACACGCTTGAATACACTTTCCTCCAACTCTCGACATGAGAATCGAATAAAGAACACGACCGAAAGGCAGCCACAGTTACCAAAATTTGTTTCATCAGCAATATTCAACCATATTACGTCCAACGATGCCTCTATCATCAAAAACTACAAGACATGTGTCGCTGCGAATGGATGGAATGATTCAAAATCAATGATACAAGATCTCATATTTATGGAACGAGCTGGAAGAAGAATAATTAAATGAATTTAGATGAGAGAATTCTGCAAGGAGAGGTATAAAGCGATCCTAAGGGTATAAAGCGATATTTCCTCGAATAACGACAGCTTGCTAAAGCAGCTGACCCTGATATGCACTTCTTTACGTTTCAAGTTCACTATCAGGACGTGACTCAAATTAGCCGGATATTACCTTATCACCAAATTTGGACAGATATAAATAAGGGATACTGAGAAGTTGCCATTGGGATAGACTTTTACTTTTGTGAAGTTATGAGTTAAATTTTTCTTAAAGTATAACAAATAAGTATAACTAAAGTTGTAGAGCGAAACTTATCTTTATTTCTGCATTTTAATATGGTTCGAAGACAACTAACTCTTTCTAAAAAAAATCAGTTTTACAATAATTGCCAAAGGAGCAGTTTTATGTAATTTAACACATACATTCATTTATGTAGGTAGTGGTGCAATGGACTTGGTAGAGTTCATTGTTCTCATGTTTATTATACTGTTAATATTTAAAATCAGCAAAATTTACTAATGTGAAACAATTGTTTATACTTCGTGAAATTCTATTACACCACAATATTTAGTTACTTTCTTTAGGGATACCTGGATTATTTTATTATTTATTAGCATTTTGGATGGCAGTACCCCAAACGATAGCTTACTGATCTAGCAAACCATTAATCTACAACAGTCCCTGGATGGAGAAGGAAATGCGAGAAGGAGACCTGCTGCCTTTTACAGATGACTGCATGGTCAACGACATACCAAGTCACGACTTCTGTGCCGTTAGTAAAAACTCACAACTCCTGAGCGCCACATTAGAAGAAATTTGGTTAAGGTAAAATACATAGCAAAATTTCCCTGGAACCTGACGGTCAGAAGCAACTAACGAAAAGATCGGTGGAATTTATTGATGTTGTGGGATAACGATACAACACAAACTAGACACGGTGGCCATATTACACGTGAATTACGGCGATTTAGAGCGAGTCTTGACACTCCTCGGGAGACGTCCATAAATTTTCAAGATTACCATTACAACGTAAGCCAAATTTTTCAACAGACTACTCAAAATATTTGGCGAATTAAGAATATATGCAATATGACAGAAACTCAGACAGGTAAATATTAAGTATTTCAATATCGAGACCTGCATGAAATTAACCATTTCTCCATTGCTTAACCATTTTAAATTTTAAGTTAAATAAGAAACTTTTAGTAATTCGGGTAGTCAAGACAGTTTTTTATAAAATATTGGAATTTGTACACTTTTAAATCCTCCTTTAACTATTTAAATCAGAGAAATATATTAATCACTGGTGTAGGTAAAATGGTTTCTACCTCTATCCCTTTCTTGTTATTTGTATGGAGTATTTTATTAATTACTAAATCATATATTTGAATAATAGATCAACGAACAAGTTATCTGTGGTGTCTCTTGAGATTAACCGAGTAAAGTATACCTAGTATACCAAGTAAAATGTTAGAAGGGATACGGGCCACGAACCTATTGAAACGCCTACAAGGAAAATTCCTAAATGCTGGAACGAGGCCACTGAACACTACTCCCACTGAGCGACTGCATATAACCCTCATTATTCCGCGTCTGGAGTCCCTGATCAAAGATCGGACCAGGATAAACGCATACAAAGAAAATGTCAGGGGGAGTGAAGATGCGACGGGGTTGATCATACCAAAATCCTGACATTATTATGAAAATCCTGAAAATATCTACCAGAGAACACTGAGGAGAGAAAAAATCGCTGACCAGCCTAGCAGTGAACCGATGGTACTGATGGATCAGGGTGCACTACGTGGAGGGTCTGTTTGGAGCTTGAGCAAGAACAGCTTGCTCGATGGAATACGCATTTGAGCTGCAGGATATCAAAGCAGCTAATGGAAAAACACCTCCAGAAGAGAGCAGGCGGCGTCTGAGCGATGGACCGGGGCAGGGTACTGCTCCCTGGACACATCGCACTGTAGGCACAACCTTTCGAACTTAAGTTGGTAGTTGAAAAAACCTACCGCCTGTGTGGCGAACAGAAGACAGCATACACATTCTGTATGGCTACCCGATGCTTGTGTTCCAGGTTCTAGTTGCTTGGAGTCAATATTAATGGGCCAACCGCAAACAAAATTAAAAAAATTACAAGTATACCTTTTATGCTCACTAAAGAAGATATGTTATTTTCCTTTATATCAAATAAGGTATACTGAAAAAAGAAATTAAAATCATATATCACGGTAATTACAAAACATAGGAATAGCTTCCTACTGTCAATATTGGGTGTTGCGAGTAGGTTATGTAAGATAAATTTATTTACCAATTTAATTCTGTCCTCTTCCATTCGTTCTGATTTCCTAGTTTATTTTCGTGTCCTCCTATGAATTATGAAGAAAAAATGCGAGATAATCAGCTCAACGTTTTAAAAATATATCTTATTACAAATACACCTCGAGAAAGGCTCAAATACCAAAGGTAAAACACCTGTGTTATGATTTAAAAATAAAATGGGACGTGGCTCCAATTAATTCTTCGATGTATTTTTTGACGGTTATTTTTAATTTTATTTAATTTATTTATTTAATTTTATTTTATTTAATTTATTTCAGTAAGAGCTTCATTTGGATTGCATTTTGAGAGTTGACACAACCTTTTAGGATAGTTAAGTTTGGGTAATAACTCTTGAGTCGTAAGTGGTCCCCCTTAGAAATAAACTATTGAGTATCAGGTTTTTCTCGACATGATCTTATTCTCACAGTTAAGCATTCTAGCGCGTTTTAGATGGCTCACCATACCTATACATATTAGGTATGTACTATATGTCATGTAATACAACGAAAATGGTTCACATATAGAGGGCGCACTTTTCAATCGATTGAAGTGCAACGTGTCGAAAAAAAAATCTAAGTAAATGTCTGGGTTAAATTCGTTAACGAATTTAATTAGCTCACTAAAAAAAAAAATGGCGGCCTGTCAACTGTAACAAAAATTCCTAATTCATTTGTTACCAATGTGATGCAGAAATATTATAATGCTTTTTTGTAGACCATGAAACGTTTTCAAACCATTACGGCTAACATTTTTTAAATAAATTACACAGAAAAGTCATTTGTGAAAAACTAAAATTCCATATTATTTATGTAGTATATATAATAGAACTAAAAAGAAATAAGTGTCATTGATAGAAATGATACTGTTTGATAAAGGTCCTGTTAAGGCTCGCCACTCTTACATTTTGTAACAGGCCACTTTATGTTCATAATTTTAAAGTTTTTGTTTTAAGAAGCACATGAAATAAGCCCCTGCGACTGGCCGTACCATAAGGATTCTAGTTATTCCTTAATGTCAGCACCTGTGGTTATTTTTAATGCAAACTTCTTCAGGCGCGCCTTAGGAAGAGTTTAAATTTTTTGATGAGATGCATTTTACGTAAAGTAAAAACAAAACAAAACATTATAAAGACAGACCTTGTTAATCGTTAAATGACGGAGATAAACACAAAGGTAGGCATTCGGTCTGTACGATTTACTCCTTTATTTTACATGTGGTAAAATAGACAATTTGAATAATATTATAAACAGATTTAAAGACAATGACAAGACCTAACACTTGACTCTGAATTAAGTGAGGGTGAAGATTTGATGGGCGTGGCTTTCTTTCGCCCCCTTTTCCCTCCCTCTCTATCTCTCTCCCTCCCTACCTACCTCCTTCCCACCCTCGCTCTCTCTCTCTCTCTCTCTCTCTCTCTCTCTCTCTCTCTCGCGTAAGTTTGCTTTTTCGTTCTCTGTCTTTCTTGAATGCAAACACAGGCGCAGTTTTCATTTTTTAAATTTTCCTAGGTTTTTAATTAAACGGCTTTGACGATTTTCAAACTTCACAATTTGACTTAAATATTTAATAATAATTACTTTGGTTTAAATCATTTTTATTCTAAATCGCCTTTATTTGTACTTTACTCTAAAGAATTTTCTAGGAGCTTGTCAACTTATGTAAGTATGTGCCCCTTGCACAATACCTTTTTTGTTATTGTGTATTTTTTTTTTTTTGGTATTGGTATTGGTATTTTTGGTATTTGGTATTGGTATTGGTAATTTTTGGTATTGGAAAAATAACAAAAAAAATTTTAGCCTCTTCTCCCATAGTTTCTTCTGGACATGTTCAATATTTCAGTGGTCCATTTTTGTATAAATTAATGAACATCTGAAACTAGTTTGTAATGGGAATTTTCTATCAAAACCGAACGGATTTTGTTTCCAGAACACGTTTACTGCTCTTAAACGCGAGAAGTCTGGGAAATTGTAAATAGGCAACTATAATTCCCTGTTTACCCACCCGCTAATCGTAACGCTACGGTAATTATCTACTCGATTTCGGCAATAAGCGTCGTAGTGACGAAAATGCACCCCGACATAAATTAAATTCTTCAAACGGGGTAGTTGCTAAGTCTGTAATGAAGCAACGTGAAGTAATTTAGCGAGCGAAGGAATAGTGAATTCGCTTAGTGTTGATGAATCGAGATGACTTTGTCGTAACGCAAACAATAAAGCCGCGCCCGCGGAGTGACTGCGCTTCACACCAAAGAAACATCCATTAAATATTTCGGAAATTCTCCGAGAATAAAGTTGATTAACAACTTACCCTTAACGGTTCAGGCGTAAGGTTTCCAACTGAGAGCAAGAGATCAAAGTTGAGCTCCTCACTTGCTTTTACGGTGAGATTGTGAAAGAATTACAGAGAAAAAGTTCGAATGGATAATTTGAAATTTTGAGTTAATGGCTTTGTAAACATACTGCTCCTTTTGAAGTCGGAATAACGTTTTTAATTAATCCAGGTGAGGACAGGAAGGAGAGGAACCAACTGCCGTTAAAAAGCATACAACGATAAAAGCTTCGACTCGCTGAAATGTTTACATACATTTTTTTAAGGACAAGCATTTTAAACTGCTATGAAACAAGCCCAGTATGCCACTTTCCATCACCAAAGCTGAAACTGAAAAACCAAGAAACAAGTGTAGAGTGTCCCTCTATCCCAGCAGATTTTAGTATAAAGATTCCTCTCTGGTACAAAGTATTAATACAGAGTGTGAACAGCTTGATACTTTTAACTTGTGAGCAAAACATATCACTGGCCCACCTGCAAACAAAAATTTTTGAAATGAAACTTAAGAATCGGAGAGAGAGGAGAGCGAGAGGCATTACTAGAAGGTAATCGTCACGGAAAGCGTAACGAAAGTAACTCTGGCCTCCCTTCCTCTATTCGATGGCACCACTTTAAGTAATCCAACACTCCGCCAACGCCATGGAATATCTCATTATAATCGCTTTCCTTCTATCTTCATTTAAAACATGTCCTCTATATATGCAGTATATATGCGATACCTAAACTATAACTATAACTATAACTAACCTATAACTACCCCAATACGCTTCTTCGCTCATCTCGTATAACATGAAAAGCACATGCTTATATTGTCATCTACCATTTCCTTAAAAATTAATATGCTAATCATTTATATTTAAAATTTTCTATCAACAATTACTAGTAGTTGTTAATTAAGGATAATTGGAGTAGCAAATATTGTTAAAAAGATTTAGTTCTTCTAGTAATCTGAATAAATCATATAATCATGTGGTGTAGCGTAAAATAGATTTATCTGTTTCATTGGCACTGCCCCCTTTATGTCATACTGACAATGGTAACGATGTTAATTGATGCGGAAGAATCTACATAAAATGTGGAGCAAATATTAAAACTGTTCGTGCTGTTTCCAATATAGTATCTTTTTACGAGCTGAAACCATAACGAGAGTTACAATTTGCAATAATACATCTTTCAAACGAATTTGTTTTTAACACGCTTTTATTAACTTCACCTGTGTATATGTATGTATGTAGGTAATGGAATCTTTCACCGTAATTTTCACCGACTTTACGATGCCTGATTAATTTGAAAATTGTCGCACATTTTAAGGCCCAACGACAATACAAAAATGGGCCACGTTGTGATAGCTGGCAACACCCGGATTTACATAAAATTGCCAGGAAACACTATATATATGGTCTTCATATCATTTGTGGTTAACCCAGGTGAGGAAAATCAGTACTTTTGTTTTACTTACAATTTGAATTTCTGCTTTCCGAATGTTTACAAATCAGCCATTGTTCACGTCATAGAGGGACGGAACGCACGGAAAACGGCAATTACGACCACGGAATGGTGTCTTTCGCACTACTTTTTCTGTTCCATTGCAATACTTCATGTGAGATATCAAAATTCTCATCACTTTCTTGCAAAATGGCGAACGCGGTGTTCCCTCGGCTCTTTGGGAGCTTCCAGGGCTTTTTGCAGATTCTGACTTCCTCGGACGCTCAATTACTTGCTACATTCCAGAGGCGAAGATTATTGCCCGTGGCGAAGACGTGTACGAAACGTCAGTGCAGAAGGCCTTGCACCCTTATTGCGCTTCAAGATAGATTTTTGGGCCACTGTTTCAACTGTCGTAAAAGTTTGTCAACTGTCGTTGACTTGGCTTGAATGTACAGAGTCAAGGTTAGATTGATGGAGTTTGTTTGTATTATATAAAAATATTTGAAGAATGATGAGAAGACACCATAGTATTTCAATATTAATTGTATAATTAATGTTGGTATGTCTATTTATATTCTTTTCAGATGTGAAAATTAAGTGGCGAATTCACCATAATTTGAATTATTTGCAGTTTGCGTGTGCGCATTCGCCAAAAATTGGAAATGTTTAAATATTTATATTTCTCAATTTATGCATTTTCCTCACCTAGCACCTCCAAAAACGTTATATACGGGCAGTATACAGTGTTTTCTGTAAATTCTGTGGAAATCCGAGTGTCGCCAGCTATCCCAACGCGACCCAAAAATGTAATAACTTTGTCCTAATACTTCGAACAGTATCATCGGCATAAAAAGAAAATTAATCACATTAGTTTGTGCCTTCGCCACTTCTCGCAAGCCGTTGGTGGATGTTACAGGTTTTTAAATATCCAGCTGGTAAACGCAATTATAGATTAAACGGAGGTAGTTTTGTGAAAAGCTCTTACATTCACTATAAAACAGTGGTATTGTACTTTGATAAAATCTCTGCCACATTCACCAATAACTTAATTTTTACGACGGAAATAAATAGTTTACCAAGATTCACATCATTAGCCGATCTTGAAGTACGAAAAGAAAGGAAAGGGATAATGCAGATTTCGAATGGCATTATCATCAAGCCGCGATATATGTGTATCGTCGTGCTATTGTGTTTCTTTCAGACGCCCCAAATTCGCAAAGTAAAACTGAAAAGCGAAAAGAAATAAGATATATTTGCAACCTTCTTTTAACTTACTTTCCTTATTTAAACTAAAGATGATCAACTTATAGATATTAAAACACTTATCATAAATAAGCATGTGAAAACAAGACCACCAATAGTCTAAATAAAGTCAATTAAAAGAATAGAAAACAAAGAATTGAAATTAGAATCCGTTTAAATTTAACGCGGAGGTCAAAATTGGTTAACGCAATCATTTTATTAAATTTAAAATATTTAAATTAGTATGGGTTTATATTATTTTTGATTGTTATGAAAACATAGCAAGACAAAAAGGCTATAAAAATTTCATAAAAAGTACTGGGAAAAATTTGATATTTAAATTGGGTTCTAAATTTTTTTTTTGTGTTCATATCTAAAACTGGAAAAATGGATTTCACCATCTCGAAAGCCTACTAGCCGATTAGCTTAGCGTCTTTCATGTCGAAAAATTTGAAAGGCTGTGTGGGCAATTAATAAGGGACAGCATAATGGTAAACAACCTTCTATTTCCCAATCCTCATCCCTTGCTGTGGAACATTCTTCTGGATAGCCTTATGCACCTCCTCAACGCGAATAGCTTATACGTACATTAACGATCTTTCGATCGTGCTTAATAGTAAATGCGAAGACATGCTCTGCAACAAAATGCAAAATGCACTTCGAGTATTTGAAAATTGGTATCTGTAGCACAACTTTGTATGTAAGCCCCACAAAAAATTTAAACACATTAAACACATATTTTGTATTTGTTTTAAATTTATTTGTAATAAAAGTAGCTACCATATGTCATTAGTCCGATTATAAAATCGTAGGAATAAAGCCTTAAGAATAAAAAAGTGTTTATAAGTTGGGACAAAAATGTAAATTCTACAGAAAAAATTTATTTCAATTTTAAAGTACGGTCACATATACTTGCAAAAACCGTCCCAAAGATAAGAGTTAGGAATGCTAATTATAATTTGCAATAATGCAAAAATTTGCAGCCAAAAATTCATCTATTTAAAAAACACATATTTTCCTTTCAATCTTGAGCCCATACCCTAATCAAAAAATCTGGAAAATATTAAGAAAGTGCAGATTGACCGAACATGGCTGTAAAAATTACATTATATTTTTCGAAGATAATCCGGCAATATCACAACTAAAAAAACACTTTTTTAGTTTCAGGACCTGTTCAATACTTGTGTTCAAAAGTTCAAGAAAGTGTCAGAAAATATTTTTTTGTAGCCCATAACCTACTGGAAAACCCTCAAACAATTTACTTACCGAGAATATGTTTCCGGCAGCTTTTACGATCTTCAGAGATATTATACCTTATCTCGTGAAAAACGAAATGACTTCTTAAGTTAAAAAGAAATAGTGGCCATTGCCATCGTAAACACATAATAAGAGATAAACTGTCCCGACTATCACAACATTGTAAGCAGGTATATTCTTTTATGGTACTTACTTACCAAAATATCCCCAAGGTATAATACAGATAATTTGCCGTAACTATTAAGAATCCAATTTTATCTATGATTCCAATATTGATAGTTACACATACATTAAAAAAATAAAGGTTTTATTTCTGCTATTCTCACATTATAATTGTATAAGTATTTATCTCTCTGAAACCATGCCTCACCGATTTGTTGTGGAACTGATTCGGAATCTCGAGGAACGCAAAATATTTCTATTCCTTTTATACCGCGAAATATGATATTGAAATTGTCAGCATTAAAATCAGCATCTGTGTCTATAGGTAATTAAAGCTCTATGGTTCTATGGTAGATTTTCATGAAATTTAAAAGTTGACATACCTGCAATGGCCCGAGGTGCGCAACAGTAGAAAGACACCTAAAAAGAAGAAATGATTATAATTATTATTTTGGGGTTCATTTTTTTAAATATTTGGCTATTTGCAAAGAAAAGTTAATTTCACAAACTGTTTCATTGCCCTCAGATTTTTCGGAAAAATTATGCCTCCCAAAAATTATGGTTTTGAAATATCAGTTTTTTATTTATAATTCCGATAAACTAGCTTAGAAAAATTTATGCCAATTAAGAAAGTTGCCTTTTATTATCATTCTCTTTCTTTCGAACAGATTTTAAGCCAAAAAATAGCATTCATTAGAAAAAAAGTTGTAAAATCCAAAAACATAACAAGTCTGTCGGAGGACTTTTACAAATTCTGAAAAAATCTAGATGGTCGTTCAATAATATTTTGTATTTCCCTAAATTTTATAAAGTTTTTGGA